>CAJQZJ010033004.1:314011-340403 GCA_907164525.1 Lophiomys imhausi | reverse complement strand
CACACACACACACACACACACACACACACACACACACACACACACACACATATATACAGCACACCTGTATATGTATGTACACAGACACACACACACGTGCACCCACACAGAAGTACTATACATACTTGAGGTGGGCAAACCACAGCCTTCAATGCACACTACAATTACTTGATTAAGGGCCTGCAAGACTACCAAGGAATGTATGGTGTGGACTACTGAATCTTGAGACTCTTAAAAACTCCCTGTGACAAAGGCATTTCTTCAGAGACTCATGAGGCAAGCACATACTACATAAGACCTCGTGGAAGTGCTTGTTCACAGCCTGCACCCATATCCAGCTCATTTGTTTTGTTTTAGAAGTCGAAACTGAATAAACTACACAGTCTATTGCTACAAATGCTACCCAGACAATGGCCCAGAGATGACGACATACAGAAAAGAACCACCAGTGCTGGCAGCTGTTTAGAGACAGATGGATGCAATCTAAGGGAACCAGCTATCAATGGGAACATCGGAAAAATACAGCAGGGGACAGATCTCAAAGGGGAAAGACTGAACAGAGACAGGCACAAAGAAGTGAAATTGATGTTCTTTAAGAATCTGTGTGACAGGTGGCAGGCCACATACTCCACTTTTATCTCATTTTAACCTCCATAAAAACCTTAAGATGCAAGATACTACATATTACATAGGGGATGATATTATATTATAAATGAAAAATCAAAGACTAGAGATAACGGTACTTGTCAAAGGACACAGACTCAAAAAGCAAGGGTCATGGTCTACACCTAGGTCTCTCAGATACCAGTTGATAATGCTCCTGGACAGTCACAGATGGGCAAGCCAGCTACAGAGAACGGACAACAAAAGTCAGTCCCACTCTATAGAGCATGCCAAGGCAAGCAGACAGAATCCATCAAAATGCTTTAGCAACAGCACAAGTTTAACTAGTGGTCTCTATGCTAAAATGGATAGCTAACAATTTTTAAGTAGACATGTATACTTGAGGCAGGAAAAAGACTACCCAGATACCATTTAGCTGGTGGTGAACGACTAAAAACAGTAGAGCCCAAAGGCAGGAGGATACTATGGAGTGATGGCATTCTAGGCTACAGCTGCCTCTGCTGCCAAAGACCTGTTCCATCTTTGGTGTACACTTCTTCTGCAGAGAAAGGGTATGTGGTTCATTTGTCACTGATGACAATATAAACAAGAGGAATAGGTGGACAGCACAAGACACCTTGGCCTAAAGAGATGTTAATTCTTCCCTGAGAGAGAAGTTCTTAACAACCCAGTCCAAAAGCTACTAGGCAGAGCCAGGCCACAGAGAACAAGTACATGACATCCAGGAAGATGGGAAGGGAGGGGCAGCACATAAAGTGGTCTCAGCATACACAGTGAAAACAGCTAAGCAAACATAATGTAAAGATGAGAGCCTGATCTGCAATTACAGTGACTACAAAAATGGAAACGGAGAAAACTAGGCTGGATCTTCTGATCCTGCACTAGAATTAGAGCTATCAGATTAAGCCCAATACACACACAGAAGAATATACAAGTAAATATAAAAGGCATGTGTGTGCCCCATGCTCTCTCATAGTTTTGGAAGCAATAATGACAACTATTATCACTAATGAAGTAATTAAAATTACCACAATACTGATAAACACACCTAATACCCAGATCTTACTTTCTAAATACTGTTCTTCACAAAAAGAAAAAGCGTCCTAATGGTCAAATGAAGGATAATCCAGGCACCAAAACAAATGAAGATAACCCACTGAAATTCACTAAGACAAGACTATGACAAAAGATCTATGAGTCTCCCTAACAGAGTCAGACAGCTGATAGGATAGATACATTGACTAAAACACCCATGAAGTCTCAAAATAATTCTTCAAAAAGTACCTATTAATTAACTGGAGGAAAGAATAACCACACAGTAGAGATACCTAACATCCATCATCTTAAGTGATGCTATCACCAGCAAGGGAGTAACTCAAACTTATGGACCACCTGTTAGGACACTAAGAAGAACACAGTATCACACTGGAGGCTTTTTGAGAAACATTATCTTAAAAAGATGTGAAGGTCACAAAAACCAAGCAAATATTGAATAACTTCCAAATAGATTAAATGAACAGAAATGCAAAATGTAATACAATTCTATCATGTAATTACTTTATATAAAGAGAATTATCATGCAACTAGTAAATCCAAAATTAAGTGTAATGGCTGAAGAGAGCCAACATCGGTGTTAATTTCCTGATCTGAGGGTTGTGGCTGTGGTTTATAGGAGACTATGCTTGATTACAGTCAAAAATAATGAAGTAGTCTTAAGTATTTAGAGGTGGCAACAAACATTAGTTAAGCTACTTAAGTTCAGCCATCTCTGGTGTCAAGGTGGTCAAATATTCTTTTTTCTAAGTATAAAGGAAAAGAATGAGAATTAGTTCTTCCTTCAGACATCCTCAATTTAATCTTGGGATTGTGTTATGGTTAAATCTTCCATATGTCTCAAAGGCCATGTGTGAAGGCTTGGTCACTAGTCCATAGTGCCACTGGGAAGTAGCAGAACGTTTACAAGGTGGGATCTACATAAGGGAGTTTTGCTATTCTAGGCAAGTCCTTGAGCTAGCTATTAGGACTCTGACTTCTACCTTTCACTCCTTCCTGGCCACTTTCTAGACATGCCCTGACACAATACAGGGGCAAGTAGGCATGGACTGAAACCCAATACCATGAATTATTATAATTTTTTTCCTTTTGATTATCTCAAGTAATTTTGTCACAGCAACAAAATATAACTAATACTGACAGATTCTTTGAATGTATTTCTATCAGTGATTTTAGATGGTCCATTTCAGAGACATCTGGCACATGCAATGCTAACTAAAGGCACAAGTTACTCACACAAGGATAAGCAAGAGTAATGAATGCTGTGAGAGTAAGAATCTCAAAACAGAACACCAGCGTGAGCACACAACTGTGAGCATGCACATACCAAGTTGTCACCATCTCTACTATGCCTTCTTCACACTGACACTAACACTCATGGACTGTTTAGAATTCCACAAATTTTACCTATAGTCAGCCCTAAGTGGAAGATTCTTCATTATTAGTCCTCTATTTGGAAAATGTCCCTAGGCTAGTTCAGAGGTCAGAAGAAGTATGAGAATTGACCCACAATGTGAGCAACACACAGTATTTGTGCCAGCGTGGTAGGACTTACTTGCGCAAGAGATCAGCTCTGAATAATTATTCCTACAAGTCAACAGCAAGATCATGAAACAGGAATCCATAGCTCCCTATAACAGCTGAATTTTCCAGACCAAGAAATACAGACACATAGGGATGATGATGAGTTCCTTCTTCTGTCTTTTCCAAACTGTATCTCTTATCTTTTATTATACAGCATACACGGTTGATGTCACAACAGTGACAGATGCTGCAGAAGATCCACTCTCTTTTCTAATGAAAACAGTGATCCTCTAGGGGCTGGAGAGATGGCTCAGCAGTTAAGAGCACTGCTTGCTCTTCCAGAGGACCTAGGTTCAAATCCCTGCACCCATATGGTGGCTCACAACCACTTAGAACTCGAGTTCCAGAGGCTCTGATGCTCTCTTATGACTTCTGATAGAACCAGATATGAATGTGGTGCTCATGCATAGATGCAGTCAAAACATAAACACACATAAAAATTTAAAAATCTTAATTTAAAGAAACAAAAGAAAAAGAAAAGGAGATGTTAATTCTACAGGTAGACACCTGTTCCTATGAGAGACTCATATTACAGACAGTAGCCTAGTTCTTATACTTTCACACTAGAATAGCTCAGCCTTTTTCTCAGGAGATAACTGAATTACAACAGCACAAATGACTGCACCCACTAGACGACAGCAAACTGCTAAGACACTGCAGGCCCTGAGACTCAGTACAGATTTACAGTTTGTGCATGTGAGCGTCTTCTGTAATCTTACTCTTATGCTTGAAGTCTGTATCAGGTAAACTACTCACCAACAACACAGAACCTCAGAACGGCAGGGAATGAAAACCACGTGAGCAGGACAAGGAGTACAGAGAACCAAAGAGGCACTGTGACCCCTCCTCAAGACCTCAGGTCCCGGTCGGTACAAAGTGCGACCAGCGCCTGGTGTTCCCAGTATTCACCACACTACACGCACCAGCGCCAGGTGTTCCCAGTATTCACCACACTACACGCACCAGCGCCTGGTGTTCCCAGTATTCACCACACCACATGCACCAGCGCCTGGTGTTCCCAGTATTCACCACCCCACATGCACCAGTGCCTGGTGTTCCCAGTATCCACCACACCACATGCACCAGCACCTGGTGTTCCCAGTATTCACCACACCACATGCTTGCCACTTGGGAGTTTAGCTCTACACTTTTGGTCTTATGCATCAATACAACAACATTTTACTTTAGCAGGCAGTGGTGCTACAGGACTCTAATCCCAGCAGAGGCAGCCAGGTCTCTGAGTTCGAGGCCAGCCTGGTCTACAGAGCGAGCTCCCGGACAGCCAGGGCTACACTGAGAAAATCTGTCTCAAGAAAAGAAAGAATACTCTACTTAAATAGTTTCTGTGTCTTCTGTAGAGTAGATGAAAACAAAACCTACCATGCCACACAAAACAGAAGCAACCCACAGAATGTCTTTTTCACTAAGAACAATGTCAGGAAAATCTCTCTGTAAACAAATGTGCATGTTTTTGTCCACAAAAATGAGTACTATGTGACGTAAATATACAGAGAAGGGGATGCTTCCCTCTTAGCCTAACAGGCACAAAGCTAAAAGCCAAACACAGAGCTGCAATGAGCTTCTGTCAAGAGCCTGGCACCTTCTTCTCCCCATGCTCTTCTTAGATGGTTTATCATGCCCCCGACTTTAATAGTAAGACATCAAATGTGTTTGAAAGTGCCCAACATATGTATGAACATACATTATCTTCCTTTCTTTTACAATTTTCTATGACCTTCTCCACTTTCTGGCATCATTCTATAGTCAGTTTAGGAGGCTAATTTAATAATTGTCAAGAAGTTTACAATGCTAACTCCCTTGGCCCAGCCGACAACTTCCTTGTGAGTGGCACCACAAGGAAAGCAAGCCCACCCTGCCATTCCAGCACATCACCTTTGCAATAATCTGCGGGATCCTCCTGCTCCTCATCATCTGATCCCAGAATCTCCTCCTCTGGCTCTGGGGGTGCTGGGTCTGGCAGTGGTGGTGGTGGGGGTGGTGGTGGAGGAGGAGGAACTAAAGGAGCTTTCTGTTGAGGCTCCGGCCTGAAACAGCAGGAAAAAAAAAAATTTACGAGAAGAAAATCATACATTGTGGGCAAATCTGAGTTTCTTAGTATGAGGAAAATAGAACTTGTTACACGTTAAGAAGAAATGCCAATTAAAGTCATCTCACTCATTTCAGTTGAAATCAAGCAATGCTGTATCACACCGGCTTTGGGAGGGTGGTGACCTTTCCCTTTATTAATGAAGGAGTGTTTTTACAAGCATCTATTCATTCAGAGATTCAATATTTTTTAAGGCTTGACAACGCTATAAAACTTTATTGTAACGAAAGTGTACCCTATCCCATGACACACAACTTTATAAGATATAACAAGGTTAGCCATCAGAGGAAAGATGCTAGCTTGTCCTGAGATGATGTGTAGAACCAGGGCCAGAGAAACTGCTCCAAGCACATACTAATTTATTTATGTGTTTGTTTGCTCATTCGTTCATTCACTCATTTTGAAGGAAAAATATGATCTCTTGGCTGAATCTGAGAAGCCCATCAGTCTTTCCTCTGATGTTCTCAGTGTGATTTAGCCATAGCTAATGAATATGACTTACCAACAACAACAAAAACAAAAAAGCAAAAACAAAATTGTCGCAAGTGATAAAGGAAGGTGGGGAATCAGGAAAAGTTCCAAATGTCATTAGGAAAGAGAAGAACTACAAATAACATGGCCAGTAGAAAGCAAGCACAACCAAGTATTATTACCTTTAGCAGGACAATTAAAGAACATTTTAAGTAAAACACAGTTTGCATGATTTCTACTTGCTAAAAGGCAGGACCACGGAATGTTCCAGCTCTGTTATCCAGAGGTGACAGATATTAGGGTCACAGTGGGGCACCGAAAGGGAATGAGCAACACAGGCTTCACTTCCACCAGAAAGGCACAAAATTCCAGTAAGATTTGGGGATTTTCCTGCAACATCTTCCTAGAAGTTTTAAAGACTGCCTTGGAGAATGAAAAGTCCCAGGAATGGGGAAAGTGGAGAAGCAGAGAAATGTCACAGCTTTTCCTCTTCCCCTGAGGGAAGAGTATCAGGTGGGTCAGAAGGGCAAGCATCACCCATTTTCCCAAAGTGAGCAAAATCCAGCTGATGAATTTGTTCAATACACTTTGAAATAAACTTTGAAAGCTGCTAGAAATCTAATTAATGTAGACGGATCCCTTGAACGTATTCCTATCAGTGGATTTAGACAAATTGTTATGGTTCATTTCACAAAACTTTAGGGACACCTGACACATGCAATGCTAACTAAAGGCACAAATTACCTACGAAGTTTAGCCAAGTACTAGTAACTTGCATATAAAGACAGCTGTGAGCACCACTGTGAGCATTTCATACGTACAGCTTCTCCTCAGCAGGACACAATGCACCTGTAAAGGGAAGAGACTCTGCTTCCTTTCATGTGAGACCCACAGGAACCTGTGTCTCACACTCTTACCCAGCTATTGCAATGCCTGTGCAAGTTAACAGGCCTCCAGGCCTTCTGTTCTGAGAGGAGAGGCCCTACCTCCTCTCAGCAAGGACTACATTGAAACGACATGGGCAAAAAGTACTTGAAATCCACTTCTATTCGTGAGATGATGATCAGCGTGGATGCCATAATAGTTCACTTGTCTATCATATCAAAATTGTTGGAACCATGCTGCTTAATAAAGTAACCACTGGCCACAAAACTGAGTACTGGCAGCAGTGTGGCTAGTCAGACTTGAGGTGTGTTGTGTGAAACGCACACTGGATTTCTACAGCAGCAAAAAATGGGTAAAATATTTTAGCATTTTTTTATGTACTACATTTTAAGATGTCTTATGAGTTAAAGTATATATGACCATTAGTTTTACTGGGTTCTTTTTACTTTGTTTGTGGCTGTTGGAATCCTACATTACAAGGGAGATAACCACTGTGCTTCTACTGGACGACAATCACTGAACCAGAGCAGCAGCTTAGCCTCACATTTGCACAACTGGTCACAGCAATCAGTTCACCATAGCAAGTGCCAACGAAATATCCAAACGCTATGCCCCAATTATTGTTTTTGAATCCAGTCATACTTGTCACTGTTGTCATACAGGAGAAGGCAGGTGAGTTTCTTCTAGGGAAACACACTGAGCCATGCCCTAGTACCTGAGGGAAAGTAGGTTTGCTCCTTTCCTTCCTTGTAAACAGGCTCTTATTGTAGAAAAGGCTAGCTGAAACATGCTACATATCTCAGGCAGGCTGCGAACTACTGATCCTCCTGCCTTTGTCTCTCAAATGCTAGAACTGCAGCATGCACCACAGACCCAGCTGAGGCAGTCTTCTTTTAAACATTTCTAAGAGTACTGTAAAGTACGCTAGCGTATCAACTATCTGAAAGATCAAGGGGGACAGGTTATCTCAGATGTACAGGCTTATAAAGGGCATCAGCAGGGCAGAAGACAATCATCTACGCTGATGAACACCATCAAGAAGGTATTCCAGGGCCAGGGCTGGACAGAGTGGCCCAAGCCTTTAAGCTTAGCACTTGAGGAAGAGGCAGAGGCAGAGTCAGGTGGATCTCTGAGTTCAAGGCCAGCCATGTCCACATACTTGAGTTCCAGCACAGTCAAGGCTACGTAGAGAGACCCTGTAGGGTGCTAGGGAGATTGATGAGAGGTTACTGCCTGCTGCTATTCCAGAGGACCAAAGCTCAGTTCCTAGCACCCATGCTGGACTGCTCACAACTATGTATAACTCCAACTCCAGGACTTCTACTGACCTCTTCCAACATCTGCAAGCACCCAGGAACATGGCATATATTCACAAAGATACATATATACAAACAAAAATAAAATAATTTTATAAAAGGAAGTTGAATGCCTGATTCACACACATAAAAATATTATTCTAACATGGATCGAAGACGTAAATGAAAGATCCAGAACTCTCAGAAAGGAGACACAGGAGTGATCTCCATGATCCTGAGTCTGGCAGTGCTTTTTACACACAATACCAAAGCAATCAACAGAAGAAAAAATAGATAAACCATACTTCATCATAATTAAACTTTTAAACAGGCAAAATGGCTCAGAGGGTAAAAGGATCTGCTGCCAAGCCTGGTGACCCAAGTTCAAATCCAGGGACCCATATGATGGAAGAAGAGATGGACATTCTCAACTTATTCTCTGACCTCCAAACATACACTGTGGCATGTGCTCCCACCTCCAACAAATAAATGTAATAACTCTGTAAATTCTCCTCTCTCTCTCTCTCTCCCTCCCCCTCCCTCCCTCCCTCCCTCCCTCCCTCTCTCTCTCTCTCTCTCTCTCTCTCTCTCTCTCTGTGTGTGTGTGTATGTGTATGTGTATTTATACACTTGTACACAGAGGCTAGTGTTCAACCTTGAGTGTCATTCCTTAGAAGTTAATCCTACTTTTTGAGACATGGTCTCTCATTGGGACCTGGGGCTAGCAGATTTAGCTAGGCTGGCAGGCCAGTAAGCCCCAGAGATCCTCCTGTCTCCTCCTCAATACTTCTGGGATTTGAAGCCCCCTATCACCATGCCTGGCTTTCAAAGGAAAAGCCTTTATTCTTAAAAAAAAAAAAAAAAAAAAAAAGATCAAGAAAAGAGAGTCCATTCAACAGAAGAAAATATTTCAAAATCATATAACTGAAAAAAGACTTACGTGTATCCTGGAACATAGAAGGAGCTCTTAAAACTAACATTAAAAAGACACACTAATATAAAAATGATTAAAGAGCTGGGCGTGGTGACGCACACATTTGCCCCAGCACTTGGGAGGCAGAGGCAGGCAGATCTCTGTGAGTTCAAGGCCAGCCTGGTCTGCAGAGTTCCAGGATGGCCAGAGATACACAGAGAAACCCTGTGTGTGTGTGTGTGGGGGGGGGGTGTTGGGGGTGTTTAAAGAAACGATGAGATCTGGTGCCCTCTTCTGGTCTGCCGATATACCTGCAGACAGAACACTATACATAATAAACAAATCTTTTGAAAGAAAGAGAGAGAGAGAGAGAGAGAGAGAGAGAGAGAAATGAAGAATGTAGTTCAATGGTGGGGCACTTGTTCATGTTCAAGAAGGCTCTAAGTCTAATCACAATCACCAAAAGAGTAGAAGATTAGGATATTTCTCAAATAAAACATATGAACTGTCAAAACACAAAAATATTTTATATCATTGTCATCTTGACTGCTTTAATTGTTAACTTGACATAATCTAGAATTACCTGAAAAGAGAGTCTCAATGAAGAATTGTCTATAGCAAGTTGGGCTGTGGGCACATGAGGGAAGAGAGTGTCTTGATTATGTTTATTACTGAAGAAAGATGCAGGCCACTATGGGTGGCACCATTCCCTAGGCAAGCAATCCAAAACTCTTAAGCATAAAGACCAAGCTGAACACTAACAGGCATGCATGCTTTTATCTCTCTCTGATTATGACTATAGATGTGATATGATTAGCTGCTTCAACTTTCTGCCTTCATTTCCCTGCAATGATGGACCATAACTTGGATTCTTGAGTTAAAATAAACCCTTTCTCCCTAAGTTGCTTTATGTCAGGGAGTTTTGTCATAGCAACAGAAGAGAAAGTAGAACAGGCGTCAGGAAAGGGAAATCAAAATTGCAACAAACTGCCTCCCACATCAAGGCAGCTATAATTAAAAAATCCAACATTAACAAATGTTAGGGAGGACAGAAACATGGGGCCCTCATATACTGCTGGTGAAAATATAGCACAGCTATTTTATACAATATTCTGGAAACTCCTCTAAAATTAAAGGGAGAGGACTTGGAGAGATGGCTCAGCAGTCAAGAGCCGGGGCTGCTCTTCCAAAGAAACCAGGTTCAATTTCCAGCACCCACTTGACAGCTCATGACTGTCTGCAAGTCCAGTCCAGAGGCTCAAACGCCCCCTTCTGGCTTCAATGGGCACTGCACACTGGTGCACAGACATACTTATAGGCAAAACACCTATATACATAAAAATAACAGACAAAATGTTTTTTAAAATATTAAATTTTTTAAAAAGATCAAATGGAGCGGATGAGAAGGCTGAGTGGATAAAGCATCTGCCACAAACCTGATGACCTGGGTTTGACCCCTGAGACTCCATATGATGCAAGGAGAGAACCAATTGCTAAAAGCTTTCTCTAACCTCCACAGACACATCATCATCTCCCATCAATCAATGTAATTTTTAAAACAGTTAAACATTGTTAACATGTAATTCAACAATTTCACCCCTAGCTATATACAGAAATGAAATGTCTCCACACAAAATCTTGTCCAGAGTGTTCCCAATGGTACTGTTACCCATAATAAACAAAGTGCAGAAGCAATCCAAGTGTCTACCAACTGTTAAACAAATAACATGTGGTAGAGATTTACAATGAAATATTATTCCAAAATTTCTAAAATGATGAGAAATGAAGTGTTAATACATGCTACAGAGTGCACAGCCTTTTGCTGCATGGCAGTTAGCAAAAGATACCAGCCACTAATATGACAGGCCCTATCATTTCACTGTGAAACATATATCCAAATAGACAAAGACATACAGACAAAATAAATTTGCACTTTTGCTTGGGAAGAAAGGGGGTAAGAACAAGCTGCATGTGCTAAGTTGGTAATTTTAAGCTAGCTACTTAAAATTCTCAAAGAATTATATTACATAATAAGTATACTAATCATTACGCCATATAGGACCTTTTAAAAATGTGGTTTTAAAAACTAAGCACTTCTCTCAACATGAGAACTGTCCTACTACACTCATCAACTCTGTCCTGCATGTCGCAGGCACACTTGCTCTAAGAAGCATGAGGGCCCTGAAGCACCCTGGAAAAAGCACATACACTCTAAGTTACGTGCACCCCCAGGGGCCATCCCGAGCTCCTCTCAGCTCATACTTTCTCTTTTCGCAGGAAATGGACAAGTCAACTGGACAGCTGGCAGGGGAAAGTCTGTTTACAGCTTAGATGGAAACTGTTACAATTCAGAAAATATAGTTAAACAAGTCTTCAACCAAAACTCAGAGAGGAGTTCCAGATGAATTTCTTCAGGTAGTATTAATAGCTCAACAAAGTTCATATAAAATAAAATCCCAGATCTAAAGCTCTCAAGCTCTCTCTTCCTCCTCCTTTATTCTCTACCTTAATGGTAGTGTTAGCTTAGAAAATACTCAGCTGGCATTTCTACTTGCAGATAGAATCAATAAACAACACATACACTTTTCTCCAAAATAGCTTACTTAAAATGTTAACACTAGGTAAAGCTACAATCTAGGCAAGAAAAAGAATAATTTCACTTATTCCTCTCCAATAAAAAGGTAATTTCTACATGTCTTATAAATCAACATATATGTGAAATGTCTGCTTTGGCAAGCAGAAACGTAACAGGGGCCCCGTGGCCCTCACCATGTGAAACTCCTGTCCCCGTGGGAATGGGCAAACCTGTGAATACAAGATATGATAAAGCTCTATTGGTCAAGAAAGTGAACACTGGATAACTTTACTGAACGGCTGAGAACTAAAGAATCAGTGTTTTCTCTAGTTGGTCATGGGAGGAACAGAGAGATGGTCACGTTGGCCTGAAAAGCAAATATTCATCTGTGAACTGCCAACTAGGACCACGGGACACATAAATAACTGCCAGCTGTGTCTATGAGTGATAACAGTCCCTAGCTGTCTGCCAGAAGGACAATGAGGCAAAAAGGCCCTCCATTCTATAAACTAAAGAAAGAAATTAACCCTGCCAACAACCCATAAGTTAGCTGCAGGAGGCTCTGAGGCATGTAAGAACTGCAGACTCAACTGACACCTTAGTCTTAGACCAAGAAGAACACAGCCATGATGTGTGTGTGCCCTCACCTCCAACATATAAGACTAAGTTAATAGATGGATGCGGTTTGAAACAATTGTGTGTAGTAATCTGTCACTGTAGCAAAAGAAACAGCTATCAAGTTCCTCAAAATGTACCACAGCAGCTCAAGTAGAAATAGCAGGTCTTGTCTCAAGGGGAAGACTGGGGTCTGCTTGACATAAATGAAAGGTCAAAAGGACCTCAGCTGGGTAAGCAAAATGAGACATGGGCAGGTTTAAAAACAAAGACAAAACCTCTCCTCAAGGCCAAACAGAAAAAGGACAATTAGCTTTATAGTTAGAAACTACTGGACTCCCTATTGCCTAAGACGCACTGTTTCCTAGCAGGTGGACAATGAAGATGTCTGCAAGTCAGACTTGCTTCCCAGCTCATCTAAATTTTAGACTCAAAAGGCAGAAGTTTTAAGAGCTGGAGAAATGATTCAGCAATTAAGAGTACTGGCTGCTCTTTCAGAGGACTCCAATTCAATTCCCAGTGCCTACATGGTGGCTCATAGCAGCTAGGGACTCTAGCATCCTCTTCTAGCCTCCAAGGGCACTGCACATACGTGGCACACATACATACATGCACACAAAACATCTACAGACATAAAATAATTGATGGGCAGTGGTGGCACACACCTTTAATCCCAGCACTTAGGAAGCAAAAGCAGATAAAACTCTTGAGTTCAAGGCAAGCCTGGTCTACAGAACAAGTTCCAGGACAGCCAGGACCATACAGAGAAACCCTGTCTCAAAACAAACAACAAACAAAAAACAAAACAAACGAGTGGGGGGCCGGGGGCAAGAAACCTGCTGTAACTACAAATGATTACTTCATGCTACTTAGGAAATAATGCAAGATATGCCACTTTGAATAAAACTTCTGCAAACTCTCATAAGCCTTAAACCTAAAGGCATCTAAAATTACTAATGAAATTACTTCAATGAATTTCAAAAATAATGTTTTTTCTATACTCTAAGATAATTCAAAACACACAGGAAATAAATGCATTCCAAGAATGTATATATTGTGGTAGCCAGCATGCACACTAATTGAATAAAATCAAAGATACAGTTTGTCAATCACTCCATCGCCACCTCGGGCTCTCAAGAGTCACATACTCACTGGCAGTAGTACAATACAGGCAGAACAGACCACTTCTATCACCAAATTCTGGACAATACTGCTTTGGGAAAATTTTTAGCAATTTGTATCTCTTGACATATTCAATAATATGAATAAGCTATAAAGAGTTTATAATCATTTTTCTCTACAGTTTATTTTAAATAACTTGAAGTTTTAGAATAGACAGTAAAATGGTAAATAGACAGGACACCAATCTAAATTTGATAGGCAATTCTGGTACCTAAGTACTTTTTGGTTCAGCATGACTCCTTATTGCAATGTACCCTAGTGATAAACAGTAATACTGAAAGTATCACAATGTCTATCAACAGAAGAACAGTGTTATGATACAGCACTGCATATCCACACAGCACAACTGCCTAAAGAAATCAGGCAAATGACCTAGGCACAGTGGTTCATACTGTAATAAGAGCAATGGAGAGGCTGAGGCAGAAGGACTGTTGTAAGTTGGAGACAAAATAGGAAATAGAAAGACCTTTACAGGCATCTGTCTTGGGACCCCAGAGCACCAAAGAAGTGAGCAAGGCAAGCGGATTTCCAAAGCCACTTGGAGCTTTCGGCCTTGACACTTGCCTGGGCCAAAGAGACTGTGGAGGCTAAAAAGCCACCCTCAGTAGGAGGTTGGAGCAGACTGACTTTATAAACTGTTTACAATTTGGTGGTGGAAATAAATTGGCCTTACAAGCTGGCAAAGGTCCAACGGACTTTAAGCTTAAAAAATACTGCCTTCCAAGACTGCCGTAAACCAAGTGATCCTACACGGACCTACGCTAAGAATATTAATATCCTTTTTAAAAAGTTAAAATAGTGTTAGTTAAGTGTTTTTACATAGGTATTAGAATGTTATTAGATATTAGAGTATTTTTAGATAGACTATAGACTTTAAATTATAGGTTTTAGGTTATAAGGTTTAGGTATTTTATAGATGTTTGTTAAATATTAATAAATATAAATGTTGATTTAAAAAAATATTCTGTTACAAGTTCCAGTACAACCAAGGCTACTACCCTGTCTCAAAAAAAAAAGAAAAAAGAAAAAAAAATCATCGACTGACAATTTATCAAAGCGTGTTTGCGATCTAGATACAAGCAAAGAAAGTAGATACAGATGTATGCAAGAAAAACTGATAGAAACATGACAAACCACAAGATTTCAGAAACAGAATCTCTATCTTTATCAATATATGTTTCTTTAAAAGTTAACTATACGACATGGCCAGGCATGCTGGTGCATGCCTTTAACCCAGTACTAGGGAGGCAGAGACAGGTGGATCTCTAAGTTCAGGAGCAGCCTAGTTTACAGAGCGAGTTCCAGTACAGCCAGGGCTACACAGAGAAACCCTGTCAGGGGGAAGGGGAGATTTATTATACTAATCATAGTTTTCAATTATACCAATAAAATCAATGTCAGACCAACATAAATAACACCACAATATATTAGGCTTCCACTTCAAAAAGCATGCCAAATATAAAGTTTTGCTTTAAACAAGTATTTAATATATTCTGCTTTCTCCACTGAGCCTACTTCTTAGGTCAACATCACAGAACATTCTTTCATTATTTCCATAACTCACCCCTGAGTCATGATAACGATTCTCCAATGGCCCCTTACCCATGCCTACTGCATAAGCCTGTCCAAGCCTCTCCCTGTCCAGTGACACAGCCCATCCCATCCAGCCCATCGCCCTTTCCTACAGACAGCTGCCAACAAAGAGAACTTGTGATTTTTTGTGCTTAAAAAGTAGTGCTTTTCTTTGCATTTCAAAAATACTTGTTCATACTAAATCACATAACTACAAAGTGTTTACAGTCCTAGTTTTCAGAAATAAGTTGTAATATCACTGTGTTTCCACCCTACTTTCACCCACATATATTTTAAAGGATTTAGGAACATTATTTCATGGATAGCACCCCAGGGCATCTAAACTTTAAGATATGATGACATCTTCCAGTTGAAGGCACAATCTAGGCTGGCCTTGAAAGCTTGACCATCCTGACTCAATGTCTCCGGTGAAGTGACTAAAGGTGTACACCACCATCCTCAGCTTCGGTATCATTTTAGCAAGCACAGACCGCTTCATCAAAAAGATCAAAAGCACTTAACCATTTCTTTACAGTCACTAGCCAAGGAGGACACATCATATAAAAGCATCTTTTGTAAGCATGCATCTTTGGCCATAAGGTTTTCCCTACAGTGACCTGTAACTTTATTCAAAAAGCAATATATTATTTATGAAAATATTAAAGACACCATAAATGGCAACACTTGAAACTTATGAAGTCTGATCAACAAATGAAGGCAATATTCTATGAATTAAGTGATTTAGGCAGGAAATAAGGCTTTAAAAGCAAATTTACTGCTGAGTTTTAAATTTTCTATGTGTGCCTACTTCAGTACTGGGACATGTTGAAATGTAGTTTGGTCTTAATTCCCATTTTCCTGGCATACAACTCCTTGGACTTTCCAAAGCAGTACTGCTTGTTAATCAGTTGACAGACAGCTGACAGCCCTGAATAGCTTCAGGATGGGAAGACCAAGACCAAATCAGGCAGTGCTAGTCTTGTAGGGGTAGAGATGTGATCACCAACAGTCGACAGTTTCTGAACCATGCTTATGTAAGGCAACCTCCGGAGGGTGGCACACGTGGGTAGTAGAGCATGAGGCCCCACACTCCTTCCTCCACACTGCACTTCATGCATCCTCCCATCTGATCCTTTGAAGCACTACTTACAATCAATCGTTACATGCACATGTTGCACTGAGTTTCCTGAGTACTCTATCAAATCAACCAAGTTATAGAAACTGCAGTGAGCACCTGACCTGGTAAGCCAGAAGCACAGGTGAAATACCACAACATTTGCACTGTCATCTGAAGGTAGAGAAGCAAACTTGGAATCAAAAACCTCCACCTAAAGGCTCGTGGCTTCTAGGCAGATATTAACAGAACTGAATTGGATCAGATCACACAAGGCTGGTATCCACTGCAGGAGCTGTGTTTGCTTACAGGCAAAAGACACCCACACACATGGCTTGAGAGAAAAAGAGTATAGAACTGGGTTTGGTTTTTCTTACATCTGTTCAATCCATTACCATGCAGTATTCTTTGAAAGCTTCTCACCATTGCTTGCATGTTTTAAGAGGGTTTCTGATATAAATGTCTAGGGTAAATTGGCAGTAACACCATATCCTTCAGAACATTTATGGGACGCAGGACCTTCTGGAAGGCCCAGGCTGACCAAGTTGGCTGCCATTCCAGCCCAGATTCAGAGCTTTGAGTTGGTCCACACCAACATCTAGTCTATCTAGTCTGGAGTGTGTGAATGAGCAAGTCCTGCAGAACTAGATGTCATTGGTGAATAGAGCAGGGCCTGTGCCCACCAGCCATCCCCCACCTTGGAGCTGCTCTTGCTGCAGCCCCAGCTGCTTGCCCTGTGGAGAGATGGAGAATACAGGGCAGTGGTGCTGTTTGCAGGTTACAAGCACAAAGGTTGAGCCCAGTGACATTGAAGGTGGGGAGGTAGGTGTTCAGCAGCCTGGTGCTTGCATGACTGACTGCAAGATCACCCTGACTCTAGGCAACAGCAGGATATCTGAGACAAGTCTTGGCAATGGTTCAGTATGTATGGTATGTCAAAAACCAGATACCTTGAGTCAGACACATTGCAATGACTATTTGCATGTAAAGCTGTTTGGGCAAAAAACAAACTTGTTGTGACACACTGCAGTATCCAATACCACTACTATGAACAAATGAACATGCTATGGAGAGGAGGGAAAGATGGAGGAAGGGAGCTGTGCATGCACTATGGAGAGAGGCAGAACCAGAGACATGACATGGTGACAGGTATGAGAGACATGGCTGCGGTCGATGGGGGAACATGCCATCACCAAGTAAGGTTGGCAGGGTGCTTCTAGAGACCTGGCCCCAGAACATACCCAAGAGGAAGAACAACAGTTCATTCTCTACATTGGACCTCCTCAGAAGATGTCCACAGTCTGTGTGGCCCCGAGGCCATGGCGTGTGCTACTGCTGGAGGTCATGTGTATGTGTATTGTCTCCTCTCTCCCCTGTTCCTGACTCACTCAACATTTTCCTCAACCAGCGGAAAAATATGCATCACAATCTCATCGGATTCACCCTCTGATATTGACCCAGTTCAGGTCTGGAGAAGAGACGGATTCTCCCTGAGATTTGGCTCCAGGGACTTCGGGCCTTTGCAGGCCATAAGCATCTGAATCGGTGAGGCTGGGAAACTTTCATGTGTTAATTGGTCTTAAGACCACAAAGAGACAAACGAAATTCAGAGATTTTAAAGAGACTTTAAAACTGAAAAATTGTATTAAGACCAGCCATCCATCAGGACCCACACTCAGAGAAAAATATCCTTTTGAGAAACCTTAGGTTAATGTTAAATGCTTGTATTATAGGTACACTAAGAAGTTTTAGCTGTTAAGTTTCAGAGTTAGGGTTTTGGTTTAGGATTTAGGAATTTTATAAGCAATTGTTAGGTAATTGTTAAGTATTAATAAATATATGTGTGATAAATAAAAATTTGCTGTTACAGGAGTCCATGATCCATGCTCCCACTGACTGCAAAGGCAAGGAGGCTACTTCTGCAGTGGTGTGGATGAGCAGACTCACAGGTGAAAAGAGGAGACATAGAAGGCTTCTGTAACAACCCCTACCCCATCCCCTCAAAAATAACTGTCTACACAGGAAACCATCGAAGAGAACTATTAAAAATTATGATAAGAGGGGCTGAAGAGAAGGCTGAGTGGTTAAGAGAACTGATTGTTCTTCCAGAGGACCCGGGTTCAATCCCCAGCACCCACATGGCAGTTCCCAACAGTCTAACTCCAGCTCCAGAGAATCCACACCCTCACACATACATACATGTATGCCCAACACCAAATGTACATAAAAAAATAGATAGATTACTTTTTAATTGTGATAAGGCTGCTGAAGTGTAGCTCTCCACAACTGATGGCTTCTGGTAGAGATGCAGGTGGGAACGGGCCCAGTTTTCTTTAAGGCCTGGCTAGTGGAAGTCTGACCATGCTCCAGTGAGTATATGGGCAACACAAATTGGACTTGTGATTTTTGGGTATTTCTTTTCTGTTTATTTATTTATTTGGAGGAGTCATGAGGGTTGGAAGCAGACCTGGGAGGACTGTGAAGTGAGTGTGATTGGGGTGCATTATGGAAAATTCCCAAATGACTAATAAAAATATTATGTGGTGTTAAAAAAAATTAATGGTAAAAATGACCATACTGGACACTTACAACAAATCTGTGTTTGTTTCATTGTAAAACAAACATTGTGTGGAACTAACCTGGAATTTTTACTGGTGGATAAAGCCAGTTAAACTCTAGTACATGTTTTGGGACAGATAATATTTGCAATCACACATATTAAAATACGGCTTTAAAGGCAAACTACTAAAAAGACTCAAGTGATCTGAAGAATCTGAGACAATAACTGTTAGGAACAAATAAGGCGAAAGATAAACTGGCCCTGCCCACTTTGACTGCACAGAAAACAACGGGCACCTTCTCAGCACTCCATCTCTCTCTCCTGCATTCAGAAAATACATGCTGGAACCACATGATCTGACAACCCAACCCACTTCCCCAGGCTGGAATCACTGAGAAATAATTTTAGAAAGATATATCTCTTCAGCTTTAAAAAAGAGAGGAAGTTAGTTAGTTCAGATCTTTTTCCCTAGCATCAACAAATGAGAGGCCCTAGAAAGTTCCTAACACCCTACAGAAAGCCACAAGACTTAATTTCAAGTTATCATAACCCAGGCAGCTTTTTTAAAAAAAAAAAAAAAAAAAAAAAGGAGGGAGACTACCCTGTCAGTTTTTCCCTAGTGTGTATTCCTGCCCAAATTTCAAAAATTCATGCTAACATTGTCACATCCTCTTTATTTACACACATTGCTTCTCCGGGGCATTCTTTGCTAAGCTACAGTCAGAAACACATGACATCATACTAGTTTTTTTTTTTTAATGAAATAAAGTAGAAAATGCCTAAGTGTACTTCACATTATAAAAGTACATAGTTAGAACTGCGTGTACAGAAATAACAAGGACATACATCCAAACGAAGGCCTAAGGGGCGGGATAGGCTCACTGTCAATTCTGCATTCTCTGCCTGGAATGTCACTGAAATGCAAGGCAGAGCTCTAGTTTTATTAAAGCTGAGTGTACAGATAGCAATAGTCAGAGTCACTGCTTATCTGTACATCAGATTATTAAGATACTCATATACATTGAATTTAGGTATTTGTAAAAGAAAATGAAACAAAATAGGTGTTTTTGAAAAATGACATTTGTATCCATGTGCATGCATGCACATACAACCCCCCCACACACACATACACAGATGACTTTATCTCATTTAGTGTTTTGTAATTCCCTATATAAATATAATGAAGCTCTTACCTGTGTGCATCTTCATACTTAGAGGACTTGCACATGAAACCAGTAGCCTCACCCATGTCCATCTTCAAAGAAGGGCAACAGGACCCCAGAGCACCAACTGGCCTCTCCAACAAATGACAGCCACCAAATCCTCAAAAGCCATGCTTATATATGATATATAAGTTTGGTTTTCTATTACCATACTCTAAGTCTTCTAAATCTGACGACAATCCACCCAGTCATTTTTTTTTTTTACATTGTAGATAGAGGCACAGAGACAAAAACTTATTAATAAAATTTAACAGGCTATGTCTAGAAAACATGCATGCATAAGATAATGAAACAGATGCAATTCAGGAAAAATGTTTCCCAGTGATTTCTTATACTACTTAAAAAAAATTCTCACAAATGGTCATTTTTAAAAAACGGTGTATTAAAAGGTTCTAGATCCACTCTCCTGACAGGTGATCACTAGCAACACATGACTACTTGAATATAAATTTTAATAAGTAAAATTTCAACACATCAATTTTAGAACATACATTCCAAGTACCTGGTATGATAGGGATAGTTTCTGTTACTGTGTCTGAGAAAGTTCTGTGGAAAATGCTGCAGGGCAGTGTGAATGATTGTGAGCTAAGCTAATAAGACTGTCCACAAACTACTATGGTTGCAGTATGATACACGCCTATGAGTCTAGCACTTGGGACATTGAATCAAGGATAGTGAATTTGAGACCCTATTACAAATACATGCACACACACAAATTGGCTTCAAAATATAGCGCATAACTACCATGTACAAACTTATGTTGAGTCTCAGAATCTAAAGAAATTCAAAACTGTTTATTAATGAGATCAAATTATCAAATATATTTTTAAAATAAATATAAAATTACATTTGTTTGGGAAGCATTTAGGAAATTATCATATATTATATTTCTCAATATAAAAGCCAGAAAAAAATGCTGACTTTTAAAAACCATACATGTATTTAAAGGAATAAAATTCACACTCTAAAAAGAGATCTAAGACATTATCTGCAAAGATATCATGTGTGTATGTGTGTGTGTGTAATTTTTTTTTAAAAGGCCCCAACTTCAGTGTAAATCCAAACAAACACAGTTACTGGAATACAAGGCTAGGCAAGCAGCAATGCATCTTTCCCTTCTAGCTTCCTCTCATCTTACACTACATCACTGAAAATATTATAGCAGTGGGAATTAGAGCTTCAAACCATTACCTTCTCCTTCCCCTCTAAAATCACAAGCACTTGATTCCCAAACCAAGTCACTGAGATCAAGTAAAGAACACTTATGAGCCGGGCGGTGGTGGCGCACGCCTTTAATCCCAGCACTTGGGAGGCAGAGGCAGGCGGATCTTTGTGAGTTCGAGGCCAGCCTGGTCTACAAAGCGAGTCCAGGACAGCCAGAGATATTCAGAGAAACCCTGTCTCGAAAAACCAAAAAAAAAAAAAAGAACACTTATGATCCTGTGGTAAAAAGAAAAAGGACATAATGGAAACATGAGTATATCATTCCGAAAGATGACAGATAAAAACATAACATAGACCTCCTATCAGTAGAAATGAAAACACATGTCTACCTAAAAACTTACAGATTAATATCCGGTCATATTGCCCATAAATGGCCAAAGTGAGAAAAAAAAATGTCCACCAACCAGTTAACAGGCATAAGGAAAATGCACTGTCTTCACTCAATGAATAAATAATAGTTAACAGCATAACCATGTTTTTGATTGAGGCTTTTTGTGGTGGTGGTGGTATTTTTGTTTTTATGGTGCTGGGAATTAAACTCTGGAGCGTGTACATGCTAGTGCTCTACCATTAAGATAAACCCCTTACCCTCTCCCTTTATAGCTTTTTCCATCTTGATTTTGGATATTGCTTGGACCCCCTACTTGTCTTATTAAAATCTTTCTTTTAAAATTATAGTAAGGAGTATAGCTCAGTGGCAGAGCACCTACCTCCTACCTAGCACTACTATGCTACCAACCTGCCAACCAATGTGTCCACTGGTGAAATAGTGGTATGGCTATTATGGAGATAACCAACCACTTTCTGATTGGACGTGAAGTCCACTCCATAGGAGGAAATTTATGCCTGGTACTATAAACCTGGTCCAAGGTCCGTAAGTGAGACACATACCAGCAAACTGTCCTTAGAGCACATATGATCATCTCCATACCACAGCTTTCTGTCGTAATAGGAGAAGTAGTTGCTGCAAAGTGCTGAGAATAAGTGATGCTAAGAACGCTCAGTCCTTAACAGGACATTTACATCATCCCCTCCTAGACTCAACAGAATGTCATGGAAGAGAAGAAGGAAAAATGCAAAAGTCAGAAATGGTATGGAGTGCTATAAAGCACTGTATTCCATCCAGGTATGTGGTCACTGTGCTCGTCAAATTACAACAGATGTGAATTATCTGAACAAGGGTGGGCCTATCAACATTCTGCAAAATATTACCGGGCTCCACCTCTCCTAAGTATCTGTAAGCATTTAACAGAGGCTAGAGGAGGCAGAGACACTTTCTTCAGTGCTATAGCCACTAGTAAGCTTCATATGCTCCTTTAAGCAACCAAATTAACTGTAGAACAGAAGAACAGAAAAGAGGGAGAGAGTGGACACAAAAGTAGAAGCAGGACTAGGTGGAAAGAGGGAGAGATCAGCAGGAGTGGGAGATTAATGAGAAACTAACTGGGTGAATTGATTAAAATGACATAAATTAAAATACATGAAAATGGAATAATGAAATCCACAAAATCATTAATATATGCTACTAAAATATAAAAGCCATTTTAGACAGAAATGTATAAACTTTTGCTATCTGGGTAATTAAAGGGATCATGAAAGAAACAAGGTAAGTTCATTAGATGTGTGAATAATGGATCTGGAGATACAGGAAAAGATGACAATCTTTTGACAATCTGCTTTTAATGTTGGATGTTGCGCACAAGCTCATGTCACTTTATGTAGAAGCATCTCATGTATGTGGTAACACTTTGGTCTTGCCTGCAGTGACCGACACTATTGCTCACAAAAGCAGCAAGCACTCTGATGATCTCCACTGTAGAATGGAGCTCAAAAGGCAATGGAAATATCCACAGCTGAAACTTTGGTCCCAACAAGCAAAACAAGCTCAGAGCAATACACAACCAGCCAAAATTCTTGAGAGACACTTGTCTTCAAAAACAAACAAAAAATTTAAGCTACACCATTATTATGATATCAAACACACAGGATTAACCCTCACACAACTAAGGCTCCTCTCCACTCACCCACTAATCATAAAGATAGAGAGAGAGGAGCCTATGGGAGGATAAATCTGGAATCAGCTTATGTAACCAAAGAGCAGGAGTAAGTCCTGACTAGATTAAGTCAGTGCTCAGCATTGAGGCTAAGAGCTGAACAGCTGCTACACATACAAAGCCAGAAGATTTCGAAGCACAGTCATGGCACAGCCATCAGGACTGAACCACTGGGCTCAGATCCTGACTACAGCAGTACAGGCAGATAAAAAAAAAAAAAAAAAAAAAGCAGAAGTTCTGTCTGGGACTGAATCAGAAGCCAAGGCAGACACTGCACCAACTTGTGCTGACAAGCAAGAGGGGACTTTTTGATCCAAGGTGTGTAGGTAGACTGTATCAGTGGTGAGTCAGACATGCTGCAAAGGGAGAATGAATCTATCTTGTGGCCTCGAAACACTAATGTAGAGCCGGGCGCAGTTATATATGCCTGCAATCCCAAAACCAAGAAGCAGAGGAAGAGACATTGCTGGGAGTTTGAGGCCAACCTGGGCTACACAGTGAGCTCTAGGTCAGCCTGTCTACAAAGTAACATCAAAAACAAATACACATCATTAAGGTGTATCTGGGGGCACCATTTTTTCCATCCTCAGCAAATAGAGATTATCTGAGGACAGGAGAAAAGATACAAACAAAAAGGGTTTTTAAAATAGATCAAAGAACATGTAAGGCTCTGGCAGAGAGAACCTGGAACACTTTAGGTAAAGAGAGCAATGTAAGAGCAAAGATCTTGCAACCAATCATGCTTGCCCACCAGGTAACTTGCCCACCAGTATGATGTACATGAAATTTTGCAACAAGCTTAGTTACAAAGATGGTAAAGACTGCTGCCAGAGATCATCGCTGCTGGCTCCAAAGATGACAGAATGGCTGTGTAAACCATCAATAAGAAACACAAAATGTGAAGCCATCTGTATGCTTTAGCAAGATGGAAGGACAGCAAGGGACACTAAAAAGATCTACAAAGAATGGATTTCTTTTAAAATGCATATACTAGGCTGGTGATATGGCTCAATGTTTAAGAGCACTGGCTGCTCTTCCAGAAGATAGGAATTCAATTCTCATCAATCACATGGTGGCTCACAACAATCTCTCAAGAGATCTGATGCTCTCTTCTGTCATGCAGGTGTACATGCAGACAGAGTGCTCATACATTTAAAAAGATTAATTAGCTGGGTGTGGAGGTGCACGGCTTAATCACTCTGGAGGCAGAGGCAGGTGGGTCTCTGTGGGTTTGGGGCAAGCATGCTCTACAAATCCAGTCCAGGACAGCCAGAGCTACACAGAAAAAGCGGGGGGGGGGGGGGGGGGGGGGGGGGGGGGCACATACTAATGAGATGTTGTTGGTCCATCTTTTAATCTGTCCCATTTCTTACAATAAACACAAAGGCACAAAAACACAGACACAAATAGGCTAGTCAATGAAAATCGCTAGGAATTACTGGTTAATATATATCAAGATACTGAAAAAGAATATCTTATTCTTTTTTCAAATCTAAGTGTTTTCAATTTTAGGAAATGTATACAGGGACTGAAGAGATGGCTGTTTAATGCACCCTATGAAAGTACCTCCTAGAACCCATGGAAAATACTGGGGCATAATAGCATGCACCTGTAATCCCAGTGAGGCAAAAACAGCAGGGAAGCTTCCTGAGGCTACCTGGCCAGTCTGGCAGAATGGCTAGCTCCAGGTTTGTAAGAAACACAAGGCAGTCGGGCATGGTGGCGCACGCCTTTAATCCCAGCACTTGGGAGGCAGAGGCAGGTGGATCATTGTGAGTTCGAGGCCAGCCTGGTCTACAAAGCGAGTCCAGGACAGCCAGAGCTGTTACACAGAGAAACCCTGTCTTGAAAAAAAAAAAAAAGAAAGAAAGAAAAGAAAAGAAAAAGAAACAAGGCAGAGGGGAGCTGAGGATGGCCTATTAAGATAACCCAGAGTTCAGTTCCTAGCACTGCACTGGGGGGCTCACAGTCACCTCTAACTCCAGCTTCAGGGTACCTGACACCTCTGGTTTCCACAGACATCTGCATTAACATGCATACACCCATATAGACACAGAAATACAATTAAAATAATAAAACAGAAAGCTACAGAGATGCACAAAGACTAGGACTGTTTGTTCTCTTTGGAGACCTGAATTAGTTTTGAGCAACCACATCATGATGGTCCACAAACCGCCTGCACCACATGCTCCAGTGAACCAACATTCTCTTCTGGCCTCTGTATACACATATTTATACATTTAAATAAAATAAATCTTTGAAAATTAATAATACGTAGATAAGTATGGTGGAGGGCAATTGAGGAAGATACCCAACATTGACCTCTGGCCTACATGCACAAATGTATGCACGCTACCCAGGGCTGGAGATGCAGCTTAGTGGCAGACAACTATCCTATTCAGTATGAAAGCCTTGGGTGTCAGCCCCAGTAGAGCAGGGGGGAGTCTACAATTCCACCATGGTGGCACATGGCTGGCAGCCCTAACTATGTAGAAAGTGAGGCAGCAAGATCTTGAGGGCAAGTTGGGCTACACTGCAAAACACTAGCTCTAAAAAGAAAAGGGGGAAATGTAATGATTATCAAGAATAAATGTTTACAGCAGGCAACATGCTGTAAGGGCCCTACACATAAAAACATTTTAAATCATTACAAGTGAATTTTGTTTTTATTTATTTAAAGATAGAATGTGCAGCCTGACTAGTCTCAATTCATAACCCTCTTGCTGAGCCTGCGCCACCATATCCAGCAGGTAAGGTAGTGGTCTTCAACCTGTAGGTCATGACCCCTTTAGCAAACCATATCTCCAAAATTATTTAAATTCCAACTCAAAATAGTAGCAAGATTACAGATATGAAGTAGCAATTAAAGTAATTTTATGACTGCGAGTCACCACAACATGAGGAACTGTAGTAAAGGGTCACATCTTCAGGAAGGTTGAGAACTGCTGAGGTAAGGAAACTTGCAGCCAAGCCTAAAGTCCCGTGTTTGATCTCCAGAAATCCCACTGTAGAAGGATAAATGTAACTCGTGCAAGTTGTTCTTTGGCTTCTACATGAATATCATGGCTTGTACAGCCCCTGTCCCACCCCACCCACATAATGAATAAACAAATATAAAAACAAAATTTATTTATGAATGAATGGCTTTGTTTTGTTTTTTAACATAGTGTCTCAAGTGGCCTGTACTGGCTTCGAAATCTTTACCTTGTTGCCTACATCTCCCAAGTACTGGAATTAACAAGCATGCACCACAATGATCAGCTTTAAAATTTTTTTTAAGATAAAGTTTGCAATACACACACACACACACACACACACACACACACACACACACACACACA
>CAJQZJ010033004.1:190322-309221 GCA_907164525.1 Lophiomys imhausi | reverse complement strand
CTCTCTCTCTCTCTCTCTCTCTCTCTCTCTCTCTCTCTCTCTCTCTCTCTCTCTCTTTCTCTCTCTCCCCCTCCCTCCCTCTCCCCCTTGCTTTCTCTCCCTTCTCTGCCTCCTTCTCCCCCACCCTTCTCCTCTCCTCTCTCTCTGCATATACATGCTGTTTCTCTTCCCCTCTCATATCCAATAAACCTGCCTTTATATAACTTAAAAAAAAAAACTACCTAAGAAGTACTGAAGTCATGTGAGATACCACACATGTTATCCTGGTTCATAATATTCTCTACTTATTAATCCTGCACAGTAATTACAAAAATATTTTTAAAAATAAAAATAAGAGGTCAGAGGAAGGAACAGAGGAACAGACATAAAAAATAAGTAAATAAATAACAAAACTCTACAAGCCTAAACACAAACATAATTGTCTATATTGTCAGTAAGTACAGGATAAACTAATAACTTTGAAAATCATTTGACAGTTGGGCATGGTGGCACACTCCTTTACTCCTAGCACTCGGGAGTCAGAGGCAAATGGATCTCTGTGAGTTCAAGGCCAGCCTGGTTTACAGAGTGAGTCCAGGATAGCCAGGGCTGTTACACAGAGAAACCCTGTCTCAATCCCCCCCCACCCAATAAAAGAAAAAAGAAAGAAAAACGAAAATCAATTAACTACAAAAATGGAAATAACGCCGAGCATGGTAGCGCACGTCTTTAAACCCAGCACTCGGGAGGCAGAGGTAGGTGGATCTCTGTGAGTTCAAGGTCAGCCTGGTCTACAAATCGAGTCCAGGAGAGCCAAAGCTGTTAAACAGAGAAATCATATCTTTAAAAACCTGAAAGAGAGAGAGAGAGAGAGAGAGAGAGAGAGAGAGAAAGAAAGAAAGAAAGAAAGAAAGAAAGAAAGAAAGAAAGAAAGAAAGAAAGAAAGACTGGGCAATGAGAAAGAATAATGCTTAAAATAGTTTCTCTTGGACCTGAAGAGATTGCCCCGCAGTTAAGAGTACTGGCTATTCTTCCAGAAGACCCGGGTTTGATTCCTAGAACCCACATGATGGCTTACAATCCAATATAACTCTAGTCCCAGGACATTCAATGCCATCTTCTGGCCACTGTGGGCACTGCATACACATGGAACAGACATACATATAGGCAAAACATTCATTACACAAAGTGCAAATAAGGTAAAAAGTAAAAATAAACTTTCTCTCTTGCCAGGCAATATAGTCCATCCAGGCACTTGAGAGACAGAGGAGATCCCTAGTGAAATACTATATTGTCATAGAATAACCACACACACAGTTATTTGTTTAGCCACAGTTTCCTCAACCAGGTAGCAACCTCTATGAAGGCAGGAATTGCTCTGTCTCTCTAGCCAAACACCTGCTCCCTACGGCAACTTCAAGGCCAGTTTAGTCTACCATAGTGAGTGTCAAGCTAGCCAGGATTATATACAGTAAGACCCTATTTCCAAAATAATAATAACATAAAAATATTTTTCCTCCTCAGTCCCCATATGTTGCATTTTAACTAAACTCTTGGCTTCTTGTGGGCCTTTAACTTCCATGAGTACCTAAAGATATTTATCCAATATTTTAAAAAGCATTTATTTACCAACTATCTACCAAAATTTAAGCTGCTTAAAGTTACCTCTAGCAGTACTATTTCAGGTTTAATCTGCAATGCTTTGTTTTCATCATCTATTTGCTTCCTGTTTTGATGATGTTCAAGCATAATTATTGCCAAATCAGATCAAAGGACATAAAGGCCAAAAAAACAAAAAAACAAAAAAACAAAAAAAGAATGCTAAGTTAACGAAAATGGTGTCAGAATCAAAAATGATTTAACTTTTTACAAAAGGATTGCACAGTAAAAAAAGGATGTAAACTTTTTTTACTTTTACTTCTAAAGAATTCTAATTCTGATACCAAAATAGACAGTGACATATTGAGATATAAAACAAGACTGAGCTAAATTTAAGATGTTCCTTCTCTGAAGCATTCACCAGCTCCCAGTCTACTTATTCAATAGCTTTTTTTTTTAACCATAGATACTTTATATACATTATTTCACTTAAGTACCATAATTACTCAGCTGATGCACATTAATATATCTGCTTAAACTCCAACTAAGAGAAGGTTACCTATTTGCTCAAGGTAAACAAAGCAATTCAGTGGCCAAGTCAGCTGAAACTGTGGTCCGGCCCTACAACATATAATTACAACCATATTAAGTTGCCTGTAACCACCCATCATCTCTCTTCAGCATCTACTCTTTAAATCCACTCCTCCTTAAATCCACTTAGTCCTGCATGAGACAGATATCAGCATCTTTATTTTAATGATCAGAAAGACAAAGACTTGCAGAAGTTATGTAACTTGCAAGGACTGACCTTTGAAGTCCACGACTCAAAGCCCATATGGTCTTTGAAATATATCATGCTTTTTTTTTTTCAGCAATAATGTTCACCTTTTCTTTTATAAAAAAAAAATGATTCTGTGTGTGGAAGAATATCAAGTCACATCTGATTTCTCTTTATAATCAAAACTTGGGACTAGAGATACCACCACAGAGAGCACTTGCTGCTCTTGCAGAGGACACAGGTTCAACTCCCAGCAGTCACATAGTGGTTCACAACCCTCTATAACTCCAATTCCAGAGGGTCTAATGTCGTCCTCTTCTAACCTTCATGGGCATCAAGCAGGCCTGTGGTACACATACAAAACACTCATAAAATGAAATGAATGAATCTAATCTAAAAAAAAAAAGAGTAGCTATAACTAAAACTTCACTTTCTCAAAGAAAAATGACAATTTCTCATGGTTTTGCTTGAAGTCACTCACTGTTCTGGTTAACTGCCAACTTGACACAGCCTGGAGTCATCTGAGGAGAAGACTCATTTGAGGAATTAGCTAGATCAAATTGGATTGTGGCCATACCTGTGAGGTTTTACCTTGATTATTAATTGATTAGGCCCAGCCCACTGGTAGAGGTGGTCCTGGACTTTTACTAAAAACAGGCCAGGCATGGTATCGTACGCCATTAATTCCAGCACAGGAGACAAATACAGGTAGATCTCTCTTGAGTTAGGCGCCAGGAAGGGCAACAAAGTGAGACAGTCTTTTAAAACAAAAATACATTATTTTTTTAAAGCTAGTTATACATGAACTAGTGGGCAAAGCAGCATCCTCCATGGTTCCTGTCTTGAGTTCCTCCCTTAATGACCCTAAATGATAGATTGTGATATACAAGCAGATGGCAAGTAAACCCATTCTTCACCAAGTTACTTTTTGTTAGAGCGCTTTATCAGAGCAACAGAAGAGCAAACTAGACCACTTACCCACCATCCCTCTCAAGCAGATGCTCACAAACAGTGAAGGAAATAAAATCTGCCTAATAAGAGGTCACTGAGTCCAGTATCACATTCTGCCATAATCTGCCTATAACATAAGCCAAGGATGAAGTCAAGTTCTGTGCATTTTTTAAATATTCACTGTGTCACTTGTGTTCTCATCTGCTGATACCATTTTTAGATCTGTTCTACTTCATCCACAAAATGAATATGATCTCAAATAATTATCTGGATACACATACCTTCTTTCTCTGCCTACTTTATGAGGAAGAGGCTGGAAAGTACTGGTAAGAATAGATAAGCCCCATAGTAAGTAAAGCAAAATAATTATTACTGGATTCTACTGGCAAAGACCCATACTCACCAGTATATGTACAAACACACACAAAGTCCATTCTGAAAAAAACAAACCACAGTTCGTACTTTGCCAACCTAAAATGAACCATCTATTTTTAGCTCACATCAACTCAAGAAAAGCCCTGGGCTCACAGTAGCCAGCTGTGAATGAAGCAAGTCCCTCTCCAGTCTTCAGATGTGACCTGGGGCTTGGCTACAGCTACAGGCTGAATGTGAAAGCAGGAAACCATGAAAAACTAATGAAGTTTGCCAAGGAAGTAGCATTCCAAATATAAATCTACTTCACAACACTATTTATTCTGGTAGAAGGTAGGTATGACTCAAAAACTTAAGAATCTTTATATTCAACTCTTAATTTCCTGAGTCTACCTAATGGCATTTACAATGGAAGAGACAGAAAGAGGTTCAAATGTGGTAACTCTAAAATTAAAATCCTAAAGTAATGCGAAAACAATTTTTTTTTTTTTTGGTTTTTCGAGACAGGGTTTCTCTGAATATCTCTGGCTGTCCTGGACTCGCTTTGTAGACCAGGCTGGCCTCGAACTCACAAAGATCCGCCTGCCTCTGCCTCCCAAGTGCTGGGATTAAAGGCGTGCGCCACCACCGCCCGGCTGCGAAAACAATTTTAAATAAACGTTGGGATACAAGCAAGTTGAGAATTTTAATAAAATACATTTTTTAAAAGTAAAAACATTTTTAAATCAGCTATAAAGGTTCTTCTATCTCTAAATTAGCAAATATCTGTGACTCAGTTAATGAACTGGCATAAACAGAGTTTTGCCAGTTCAATGGAGAGAGCTCTGATGGTGTTCTAGATACTGACATGGTTACTGGCAACCCAAGCTCACTATGCCATTACTTAGTATGGCTCAAAGCTCAGAGACAGCTGAACATTAAGTAAATAGATCTAAAAGGAGAAAATCAGAGTGAAACCACTAGAACAAAAATGCTGGCAGGGTGCCAACCCATATTCTTCTGGTCAGAAGAATTTCCCAAGCACCCCTTCCTACTCAGCCAAAAATATCCCAAGGAGCAGTAGGAGTTAAGTCTCCAGCGTGCCTGAGCACTGGGAAGCTAATTAAAACCACTATAGAAAGAAACAATTCATCAAATAGTTTAGAAGATAGTAAAATATTAACCAATACCTTCTAACTAAAAAATAAAGTATTCACATTTGTTTTCTTTGTGAATCCTTCCTTATGAATTAGGGGAAAAATTTTTTGAAATCCTTATTCAAGTAAACATTTGCATCTACTAGCATGTTCAGAGTTGTCCCTAGGTGCCAGGGACACAAATGTTAGACAAAGGCAAGTTTCCTCAAGACAGAAGCAGAAAGCATACACTGAGACAGAAGGAGCCTCTGAAGTGGGAGAGCATCCTGCTGTCAGAGGGGAGGAGCAGGTACGAGGGGGGTATGCCACAGGGAAGGCGAGGGCAGACTAAGTAAGGAGTTCAGATGAGAAGCAAAAGACTATGAAAGACATCAAGAGGCCCCAGGAGTTTCTCCTTCAAGAGTAAAGCCTGAAGGGAAAGCAGACACCAGCAGACTACTCCAACAGGCTAGGGACCATCAGACTACTCCAACAGGCTAGGGACCATCAGACTACTCCAACAGGCCAGGGACCATCAGGAAACTAAGTGCAGTAGCTGCGGGCAGGCAGCACTTGGAAACCCTCAACATAAGCACTACAGCACAGTCAGACAGAGGTGGAGGGTGGTAAACGGCTTTACAGACAGCATCTGCTGACCGCCCGCCCACAAGTGGGCCAGGGGAAAATGAGATGGCCAGGTGCGGTGGACACACCTTTAATCCCAGCACTGGGAGGCAAAAAAGGCAGGAGGGCTGCTGTGAGTTCAAGGCCAGCCTGGTCTACATAATGAGCTCCAGGTCAGCCAGGGCTACACAGAGAAACCCTGTTTCAGATAGATAGATATAAATGATATAGAGATGATAGACAGACAGACAGACAGACAGATATGATATAGAGATGATATATAGATAGGTAGATAGAAGATGGATGGGTGGGTGGATGGATAGATATATGATAGATAGCGTTAGTTGGTTAGTTTTGTTTTCTAGGGGAAAAAGAGAGATAACTGTGAGACTTCTGATTCTAGATAATAGTTTTTAACTAAAAGGAGATGTGACTGAGTTTTATAACCAGGGGTCATCCCAAGGTGACCCTAAAGTGGGAGGTGGAGCACTAATGTAGGCTTGGCAAAAACAAGTAACAGTCAAGAAGCCTAGCAGGAAGGTGTTAGTGGTCCCAGCAGTTGCTGCAAAAAAACAGTGTGAAGGATACACAAAACTCCTTACTACTTGCTAGGCTGAAATGAGAGAACTTCTTTCTATCCTTACATAGGTTCCTGCTGCCTTCTACTTTCTCTGAAAGATTACAATGTCCACTTAAACCCACAGAGGCAAGCTAACACCCAAGCAATTTTTTTTAACTCACCTCAGAGACCCTAAGGGCAGCCATAAATCAAAAGAATTATTTATTCCCTCTCCCTCCTCCGGCAACAAGTACAGAAAAGAGAGCACAGCACACGATGGCCATAGAACTGTCCGTCACTACCATCAGGAGGGATGACTGAGTTTGATTTAGCCCCATTTAGATCTGGGAGCTCAAAAGACACTAGTGGTCTGAAGAAGGGGCTAGACATAGACATCTGTAGTTCAGATGGAGATCTACAGATAGGAATGTAGGGACAGCCACTGTGCAGATGGGTCACAGGCAGACAGGGTACAGACAGAGATCCCAGTGAAGGCCAGCATTTACAACATGATAATCTAATACACAAACTGAGAGGTAATATGCCCTACTTTTCTATTTCTGAGAAGGCAACTTTTAAAAGAAAACACTTGTGCTGGGCGTGGTGGCGCACACCTTTAGTCCTAGCGCTCGGGAGGCAGAGGCAGGCAGATCTCTGTGAATTCAAGGACAGCCTGCTCTACAGAGTGAGTTCCAGGAAAGCCAGGGATAGACACAGAAACCCTGTCTCGAAAAACCTTAAAAACAAACAAAAGAAAGCACTTAATGGGTGGGACTGGAGGGAGAATAGGGAGGGGACTGCGATTGAAATGTAACTTGAAGAAATAAAAAATAAAGGAAAAAAAGTAAAAAATAAATAAAAAATAAATAAAATGAGACTAATAATAATACCTCATTCAGAGAATTGCCCCAAGGATTATATAGTGAGCTAGTTAATGCAAAACACCTAGATGAATCTAACAGGGTCTATATGTGGGTCAGCTTAGTAAGGCTAGAACCACACTTCCTAGACACAGACCCCTCCTCCATGGTTCTGCTTGGGACAGCCATAAGAGAATTCTGTGCATGACTTTTAAGAAGGAAAAATGAAGCAAGAGCCAAGTCCACAGCATTTCTAGTTCAAGCAGGTTCTTTCCTCCCAGATTTTCAGAGTTGGGGCCAAGTATGATGGGGTAGTGTTAAGCATTCTAAATGTTAATTAATTGGTCCTGCTTGTTGTCTGTTACTTACATTGACTCTGATTGGTTAAATAAAATGCTGAGGCCTGAGATTGGGCAAAGACAGAGAAAGGTGGGACTTTCTGAGATTAGAACAGGAAGCCTGTGCTTTAGACAGAGAATTAATTCATTCCAGCCAGGAGCAGGAAGAAGGAGACACACACCATGGGGTAGATGCAAGAGGATCATTCCAGATGGCCTGGAACATCAGCTAGTGTGGAGAATAGCAATCCAAAGGGACATATGTACATATGGGGTCATATTTGGGTAGTAGAATTAAGAGCTAGTTTAGACGGGCTAAGATTGCACAACTCAGGCCAAGGTTTGTTAAAATCCAAAAAATAAAATAAAATAAATAAAGCACTTAATGTGAGGGCTCACAGTTTCAGAGGGTTGGAGTCCCTGATCATCATGGCAGGAAGCATGGCAGCAGGCAGGCATGGCACTGAAGTCTCAAAAAAAAAAAAACAAAAGAAAAAGAAAAGAAGAGGGAGGAGGAGGGGGGAGGAGGAGGAGGAGGAGAAAAGAAAAAGAAAAATTTGGGATTTCGTTTATGAGACATTTCCAGATAAAGGCCTTTTATATAGAAGATTTGTGTTCCTGCACCTTCAAGAATAAAGTGGTGGCTGGGCGTGGTGGCATGGCCCTTAAATCCCAGCACTGGGGGAACAGAGGCAAACAGATCTCTGAGTTCAAGGACAGCCAGGACTATTACTCAGAGAAACCCTGTCTCAAAAATACCAAAGAATCAAGTGAGTGAGAAAATATAAACAGAGACATAGGGCCTGGGCTCTCCTGGCATATATGGATACCTCTAAGAAGATTCAAATTCTCCTTTTTTTTTTTTTTTTTTTTTTTTAGTTAATTTATGCCAGATACAGTGGCGTACACCTTTAGTCCCAGCACTCAAGAGGCAGAAGCAAGAAGATCTCTGTGAGTTCCAGGTCAGCCAGGTCTATAGAGGCAAGCCAGCCAGGGCTACATGGGGAAATCCTATCTAGTAAAGATCTCAAAACTAAATGCAAATAAATAAATAAAAATGAATTTGCTGGTTTAAGGAAAAAAACAAGAGCACATAAAACTGGGTAGGTAGGTAGGGAGGGAGGGAGGTAGAGAAGGGTCTGGGAGGAGTTGGGGGGATATGATCAAAATACACTGCATAGCATTCTCAAAGAATTAATAAAATTATCTGAAAATATTAATTTGCCAAACTATCCTGAAAAATTCTTGATGTGCTGATCTAGAGCCTTTTCTATAAACCAATATACCACGAATACCTTGTCTGAAAAATCAGGAAGCATTTAGTATCCTCTGCATAGCCCGTGGCTCTCTGAGCAGGTGTGAGCATCAATAAGTCCTACCGCTATAACAACTGGCCCCACCTTTGTCACCAGCTGCTAACCCTTGTGCAGAAACTCTGAGTAAGGCAGATGATAACTTTACTTTCCTTCCAAAGTCAGGTGGAAGGTCACGTAGATGCTATTCTACAGCTAGGCTCATTTGGCTTCCCTAGAACCAAAAGCTATTTGGAGAATTTTTGTGAAGAGAATGAAATAAGGAAGAAAAATTCATTTCAAACAAATAGGATTTCTTCATTTGTGACAATTACTTCATTTTTTGTACCTTGCAAAAAATACCTACACCCACTATGAAAGGGAAGTAAACATGTCAGAGTGACACCACAGCAAGAAACCCATCAACATACTTTTTCTCAACCTACAAAACCCCAACCCAGGAGAAAGTCATCACCACAAATCTTGCTCACTCTATTACAAACATTTGTTAGAGAAGTCTTTCTCTTAATCAAAAAGATGGCCACCTCCAGTAAGAAAAAAAATGCAGAATTTTTTTTCTTTTTATGGAAAAGGTTGAGCTAAATAAAGTTTTTTCATCAATCTAGGATTAATACCATCATACTTCCCTATCAACCAATGAAAACAGCTATCCTCACCATAACTGTAAAGCTCCCCCATCCCAAATCTATGACAGGAAACACATTCTTTCTAGGTCCAAGGAATACTGCATTAGACAGGCTACTAACCAGCTAAGCCATGAAACGAACCACAAGAAATATTTTAACAAACTCTGGTAAACTTCACCACAAAAAGCTAGTGAAGAAGAACCAAAATTCCATTCAAATTTTAGCTTTTTAAAAAAGCATTGGCTAAAACTGTATAGCAAGAATAAATTTAATTTCTCCTCAGTGTGTGAATTCAGTGGGTGAGTGAGTAGGTAGATGGTGATGTTTGAATAGTATAAACTATAATATTTATCTTTATCTCATTTATCAAGTTTACAGTTAAGATCTGTATCACTGTATCCTTCCCCTCAAAATTTCATGTTAAGAATCCAATACATTCTGTTTTCAGCTAGCAAAACATCAGGAAGAGGAGTTGCATTCTGATGAGTGCCATGTGGGAGGTTAATGTTCTCCCTAAAGGAAGCAAAATTTAGCATCTCCTGAGAAATATGAAAAAAATGATTTTCTCAAGAAACAAATAATAATGAATTTAATTCCCTCTAAATGACCATGACTTACAAGAAGGGCATAAACTTTTACCTAAATAGTGTAATACTGTTAGGACAAAGAAGTTAGACAATGGCTACGGTGAACCTGAAGAAAGAAAGCCAGTCAAAGGAACAACTACTTTTTCCTAAATGAAAAAATACAAAAAAGGCTAAGCCAGCTGTAGTGGTGTATGTCTATAACCCCAAAACTCTTGTGGCTGAAGTGAAAGGATCATGAGTTTAAGGTGGGTTGGGCTACAACATAAATTTAAGTCCAGCATGGGCTACACAGAGAGAAGAAGTGGGAAGAATAGAAATGGAGGGGAAAAAAAAACAAAAAGCAAACAAACAAACAAAAAACCAAAAAGGAAAGCAGGGGAGAAGGAAGCAAGAGACCTCATACAAGTTAACATCTGTGTTGAATGTCATACCATCTGTCTGAAATGAAAAGTTTGGGTATAACTTCTTGAATGCTTTATAAAATTAAGATTCATCACACTTGCTTTCTGTTACATGAACCAGTTCATGATGAAGAAAAACTGTAGGTAAGCCTTTAGGTGCCTCAACACCCGAGTAACAGGAATGAATGTTCATACAAGAAAAACATTTGTGAGTATAAATTTATTTGTTTAACATTTTCTTTTAATTTCAATTATGTGATGTCAGTGTGTCTTTTCTCTTTGCATGTATATATGCATGTGCATGCTGGTTCCCAAGATTATTCCCTTGGATATTCTTGTAGCATATATACAGGAAGTTGTCAAAAATCTTACATGGTTCCGAGGAATAAACTTGTCTTAACTGCACTGCCAAAAAAAAAAAAAAAAAAAATTAAGATTCATTAGTACAAACAGAATACCCATTTTTTCTCATTGATTAATTATTCCACTTGACAAATAACAACTAATAAAAGGCAGACTAAGGACACCATAGGTATTTCATAAATGTATGACTGAATACAAGAATCTACAAGTCTTTTACTGAAGTCAGTCATACTGAGTTCACTTTAACTTATGCACACAGAGAGTCTTTAATAGAGCAAAGAGCCACAAGGCAGAGACAGAGATGTCTACACCACTTAGTGTATTCAGCTGTACAACACCCAAAACCAAAGTTCTGGAAATCTCAAGTGAGTGTGTACTGCAGACACAATGTAAAATGGAGTCTTCTGAAGGACAATTTAGTATTACCTATCAAAAACCTTACAAGCTGGCACTGCAATAATTTCACTTCTAAAAACAACACTCAATAAACAAAATGACAGAATATTCACTAACACAGACTCAGTATAACACAGCCTTTAAAAACATCACACTACATGAGGCTAGAGAGATGGCTCCGTGGTTAAGGGCACTTTCTGCTCTTCCAGAGGACCAGTTTGTTCCCAACACCATCAGACAGTTCACAACTGCTCTAGGGGCTCACTCCTACATCCTCTCTGGCCTCTGAAGGCATCCACATGCACTGGAGAAATACATACACAAAACCAAAATTTTAAATAAAATAAGTATTTGTAAAAACAGAATCTCTTTTTATATTTATTTTTTAATCCTGCGTGTGTGCATGTGTGTGCATGTGCACACACATGTGCATGAGCGCTGCTGCTGAATGTGTATGAGAGTATGGCTGCCTCCCATAGGAGCTGGGAATCAGACTCAGATCCTCTGAAAGAGCAACACATGCTCTTAACCACTGAAGCATCTCCCTAGCCCAAAGAAATAACAGCTCTTAAAAATTTTAAATAACACTACAAAAACTAGGCTACTGAATGAATATTCTTTTACAAATATAATAAAAAGTACATAAGGATATGACATGAACTCCAAATGTCATTATGATACTGTTTTGTTTTGCAAATGGTGTTATTGCTAATGTACATATTTGATTTTATGGATCTACTTGACAGGAAAGCCTCAGTATCTTAGAATATAGTTGTCAGCAATTGTTGCTAAGGTCAGCATGCCTGAAATGCTACAACAATTTGGAAATCTGCCCTTGGATGAAACCAACTTACTTAACCTGGTGGTACAAACCTTTAGTCCCAAGCAGAGACAGGCAGATCTGAGTTCAAGGCCAGCCTGGTCTACAGAGTGAGTTCCAGGACAGTCAGGGATATATAGAGAAACCCTGTTTCAAAAAAACAAAAAGAAGAAAATAACTTGAACTGTTTGCCTTCTACCTGGTGATGATGCTTGATGACTTGAAAATCCCTTTCAGTGGGTCTGCACAGGTGGCTCAATGTGTTATAGCAAAGAAGAAGAAGAGGAGAAGGAGGAGGAGGAGGAGGAGGAGGAGGAGGAGGAGGAGGAGGGAAGAAAGGAGGAAGAGGAGGGAAGAAAGGAGGAAGAGGAAGAAGAAGGAGGAGGAGGATTTAACATGATCTGCATCTGAGTATCACATGCTCCCCCACTGGAGAGATTTTACATAAAATCCAAAATTTAGAAAAAATAAAAGGGCAGCTGCCAGGTAGTGGTAGTATACGCTTTTAATCCCAGCACTCAGGAGACAGAGGCAGATAGATCTCTGAGTTTGAGGCCAGCCTGGTCTACAGAGTGAGTTCCAGGACAGTCAAGGCTACACAGAGAAACCTTTTCTCAAAAAACCAATGAGTAAATAAAAATAAAACGGCAAATGAGCTAGCAAACCCTGGCCTATATTTCCATACAATCAGCAGTCCTTCATGTGCTGTGGGTGGCATAAGCAGGTATTTGCACCCTTTGCCATACATACCTCTGATCTTTTAAAATACTTTGCCCAGAAATGTACTTTTTATGGCTGGAGAGATGGCTCAGTGGTTAAGAGCACTGGCTGCTCTTCCAAAGGACCCAGACTCAAGTCCCAGCAACCACACGCAGTTCACAACTGTTTGTAAGTCCAGTTCCAGAGGATCTAACTCCCTTCTGACCTCTGTGGGTACTGTACATGTGTACTACACAGATATACATGTAGACAAAACACTCATACCTAAAGATAATTTTTAAATGTTTTTCAAAGATATTTTAAAAAGATATGCAATTACTAGCTACATGTAGTACTCTTAAAGAGTGCCACTTTGGACCCACTGTAGTCCCATTCATGACACAGTGCTCAGCACTGCATGCCCAAGAAACAAACCAAGCTACAGGGACAAGCACTCACAAACATTGTCTTCTGTTCAAATTTTGTGCATCAATAGTCGCGGAAATTGTACAGTTTTGTACTGCCTTTGGGGTATACAAATTTTCCAAATCACTGAGTGGCTGCTTCAAGGCAACTGCTGGTAAACACTGGATGAACAGACAACAAATATAACCTATAAAATCAGCCATGACTTTCTCCAGCCCCATGCTGTATAAAAGACTCTGCAGCAACAGCAATCTTGAACTATGGTCATTAAAATACAGTTACTTTTTTGTCATTGCCATTTTTATTATAATAGCTACTGAACACAATTTGTTCAGAACTATTCCTGGTAAACTTACTAATTAAGAGAAGATTCATACTGGGCATGATGTCACAAGCCTGAGGCAAGAGGCTCTCAAGTTCCAGGCTAATCTTGGCTACACAGAAAGATCTCAATCTCAAGAATAAATGAACCAGCAGGGTGGCTCAGTGCCTGAAGTGCTTGCTAAGAATGCCTAAAGACCTCAGTTTGATCCCAGAACGTACAAAATGGTGTAAGAAGAAAACAGACAGAACTGATGATACAAAGTTGTCTTCGGACCACCATATGTTCAGCATGGCATAGCAGTACCAAATATGCACATCATGCACACACAGAGGCACACAGTATCTTTTTAACGAACAAAGAACAAAGAGAAGGTTCCAAGAGAAGAGAAAATGACACCACAGTAGGCAAAAAGATGCTCCATATGTTGTACCTAGGACTTGGTAAGAACACTAAACCACATTCTCAGAGTTCTGCTTCTCTTCCAAACTTCTCTCATTTGGAGAATTCTACATAAGTCTCACTTCATGACCCCCGCCACTGAGTTTCACAGCAAACAGTGAGGCCAAAACTTGGGTTAAGGTCTCTTACACAGGAGAATCTAGACAGGAAGTGACACTGCTTCTTATGGTGAATGACCCTGTTGCTTCATTTCTGGCAGAGATAGAAATTTTTCATTTGAAAAATAAGATTTAGAACACCATTAAATTTGTTATATAGCCTGTGTTTTACTAGAATTAAATGTAACCAAAAAGACATGATACTAAACTACTAGTACAGTGTAAAACATGTCATCAAAAAGCAACAGGTGACATCCAGAACACTGATACTAAGGGGAATGGATTGCTTTTTTTTTGGGGGGGGGGGTGAAGAAAAGGAAAGCAATCATATCTATTTTAATTTCTATTTTGTTATAATAAATGTAAAAAGTATAACAATAAACTACATGAGAAAAGAACCTGAACTTTATAGTTTACAAGAGCTAATGGAAATTAGTTATGCTTGTGGCAAAGAACGATCAAATGTCTCAAAAACTGTAAATGACATTATTTTTCATTATATGAGGATGAAGCAGTTCTCTACTTTGTTTTCTGGGTTTTTTTTATTTTGTTTTGTTGTTTGTTTTATTTTGGGGTTTTTTGTTTTTGTTTTTGTCTTTGTTTTTTTTGTTTTTGTTTTTTTGAGACAGGGTTTCTCTGTGTAGCCCTGGTTGTCCTGGACTCACTCTGTAGACCAGGCTCGCTTTGAACTCACAGAGATTCACCTGCCTCTGCCTCCCAATTGTTGGCATTAAAGGTGTGCATCACCATACCCGGCAATTACAGACAGCTTTGAACTGCCATGTGGTTGCTGGGATTTGAAGCTGGATCCTTTGGAAGAACAGTCAGTGCTCTTAACCACTGAGCCACCTCTCCAGCCCTAGTTCTTTACTTTGTGATGAAAGCATTTCTACACATACAATAATGAGTCTAAAAACACAGGTGCTCAGCAGCCCAGACCTGGTTATTACTTTTGTCCTAAGAATCATAGGAATACAGGTGAAGGGTTTTTAAAACAGAATTCTAATGCTCATCTCCTTTATATAATCTGTCCTCAAAAACAGCCCCACCCCATCTGTTTATAAACCTAGACTCAACAAAAATGCTGAGGTTCATTTACCAAAAGACACGCATACAAATGCTCATAGCAGCACTATTCCTAACCCAATAGTCACAAACAACAAATAGCCCCCTAACATCCATCAATAAGTGAAAGATAGAAATAGACCCCAAATACAAATTTTGGAAAGCAGTAACTACATACATGAAGTACATGGGTAACACTGGGAGGGACAAAGCAAAAAGACACACATGGGACTGGAGAAAGGTGGGGGGGGTCACATATTTCTTTATTTTATTTTGGTTCTGGGGACTGAGCCAGGGCACTCAATCAATTTACCACCGAGGTACACCTTCACCCACATCTTCCTTTTCATTACAATTTTCTCACATGTTACATCTATTTATGAATGTCTCTTACTGTACTGTGCTCAAGGATTCTTGTAGGGAGGACCATAGCCCAGTGCGTTTTTTCTACCTCCTCAGATCTTCAAGACACTGCAACACAAAAGTCCAGTGTGTGTATGGGTGACCTATGAGTCCTTAATTCACATGTGCCAAGTGTCTCTCAGTGTTTTTAGAGGAGATAATCCTGTCTCCCTTCAGATGTAACCTTTCAATCTGCCCCCAAAGTCATCTACCCTAGTAAATGAACCTCACTGCTTTCATTCTACAACTCTGAGGAGGCTCGCACACTCCTGCCCTGTTGGTTCTTAGTTCAATGAAACCTCTCATACAGCTCACAGTCAAAATACAAGCAGAGGGGGCAAGCCATACAGTCTAATGGAGTTTTTTCTCAAAAGGAATCTCAAAGAATGTTGTACTGTGTACTTCACTCCATCATATGAACATCAAACATTCCCTAATCATCCAATTTGGCTTCCTGTAACCAAGGCTGGAGTTTTTTGGTTTTGGTTTTTTTTGAGGGTTTCTCTTTATATAATATTCAAAACATAAACAACTGAATGGCCTTATGTAAAAGAAATCAAAACCTAGCTATCAATCCTTACCTCAATATTAAAATCCAAAATGGATCTCAAGCTCTGAGTTCAAGGACAGCCTAGTCTACAGAGTGAGTTGCAGGACAACCAGGGCTACGCAGAGAAACCTTATCTCAAAAAAACAAACAAAACAACAAGAAAAATAGAAGAAAGAGGAAGAACATATAACTTCTTAAAATAAATCCAACATAAAATCTAATGGCCCTAGGCATGGCAAAGATTTCTTATGTGTCACACAAAAATCATAAACTAAACTTAAAAAAACAAATACAAAACTTGATTTCATATGACCTGTAAAATCTCCAATAAAAATACTAATGAATGATAAATATCCTCCCATTCAGAGGGAAAAAAAGAGTCTATCCTGTAAAAGGACAAACTAAGAAAGGAAAGCAGGGTGGGGACTGTACAGAGAAAAGAACAGTCATCAAAGAACACACACCTAGTGTGGGGGCTGGGAGACAGGCGTGAGGAGAGAAGAGACACTCTGCCTGCCTGTATGGATCAGACCTCACACACTCACTAAAGCAAATGAGGGACACTGTTCTGGGAGCACCCTAACCACCAAAAGTCTCCCCTATCACTGTTCTTCAAAGTTTTTCTGTTTGCTGTAAAGTAAGAAAGAAAATTAAAGACATGAACAAGCACAAGCTGCCTCCTCAGCACTGGTACAACACAGGCCACAGCATAGCAGGGCTTCTCTCCCTTCCTTGGTTTCCATTCATGAAAAGACAACTAGCAACTTGTGGATTCAGTATTTGCTGACTATTTGGGATACTACAAGGGTCCTCTTTAAAACACTAAAAATATCACACAGAAGTACAAAGAGTTTGTCTTTTGAGAGTCTTTTCTGTGAATAAATATAAATTCTAATCAGAGCCCTGACTGAGTTACTAGGTAAGTGATTGTGGGACACAGACCTTCTCATTCATTCTGCACTCTACCTCACCTCATCCTATTCACAAGTACTGTCTGATGCGATTCCCAGCGCCAACACCCAATCAAGCAACAGGAGAAGTGACATCTGGGTTGTTGAGTGAGTAACTGCTACCCTTATCCTAGCTAGGATTACTATCCCTCCTCTTCAGCACATGTTCTACCTCATACCTCCAGAAGTGCCACAGCTAAAGCAAAGCAAAAGAGGAGGAAAAAAAGAAAAATGTTGCCATTAATTAACTCATCAGTTCACTTTATTACACTAAACAAGAGTGAACAAAAAAGTGAACTGTGTCTAAGTACCATCAGTACCATGTTAACAAACCAATGTGTTCATTCATTCAACGGGCACTCAATTAAAAAAAAGAAATATTTGTAGTAGGATTTATTCCTGGAACCTCCATAAGGCACTCTCTTGCAGCAGATGTCCCCTCTTAACTGGCCACACCACACATCACTTGTTTGTTTTTTTTTTCTTCTTAATTTATCATTCTTTCAATAACATTCTCTGTTATTGATCTATTAATCTTTAAAAAGGTAAGCCGAAATTTTCTTCTCTCTTCAAAACACAACATGTAAAACTAAGCTGTAGCTGACTTTAGCATTAATCCTGGCCTGTGCAAAGCCTTTATAAACGGAGCACATGTAGTGCACACACATCTTCTCTACCAGTTACATTCTTAGCATCCGACTACATGCATAACTTTAAATTAATTTCAACAACTACTATCATCTGTTAGTAGACTGTATTATCTACACAAAGTCCATTATAATTGTAATTTGAGCTAATTCTATTTTTAGTGAAGGAGTTCTCAAAATCTACAAAATTAAACTGTTAATTTTTTTATTATGCCTTTTTTATTTTAGAAAAGTATATAAACTGGGCATGGTGGCCTACACCTATAATCCCAGCATGTGTGAGGCATGCGGGTCTCTGTGAGTTCAAGGCCAGCCTGGTCTACAGAATAAGTTCCAGGATAGCCAAAACTACACAGAGAAACCCTATCTTCAAAAACCAAAAAGAAAGAAAAAAGAAAAAAAAAGATAAGAAAAAAAGAAAAAGTATATGAACAAAAATAATTCAGTCAATACTAGCTTTCACAAAATAAGCATTTTCCATACAATGGGTTAAAAGTGTAAGATCAAAGGGTTACTAAAAACATCCCAGCAGAGATTCCATACCTATTACACTTTGTATTCAGAAGCACTGTCTCTACCAAGAGCTCTCTCAGAAGATCCTTCTAAACTGCAGGGACAGAGTCAAGTACAGGAATGACACCTGGTGTCACACAGCTGAACAGCTTCTCTCTCTGTAGGTTTCTCTGCCCTACCTACTGTTAAGCATCGAGAACCTGCCCCATGAGAATCTCAAAAATCTCCAACACTTGGGCTAACTTGCATAAAACCATAAACCATTAGTTTTTCTTTTTTTTAAGCCAAAAGTCATTATTTAAGATCAAATAAAATATTTTTAAGATATAATAAGTGAACAGGAACTGAAAACTCTGATGAATGCTATAAGGTATTGTAGGGTATTACCTCCTGGGTAAACATAGTAGTATCATTAGATAATGAACTTTTTACAGATTCTTCTAAACCAGCAATTCTCAACCTGTGGGTCATGACTGTTTTCACAGGGGTCACTTAGACCATTGGAAACCATCGATATTTACATTATGATTCATAATAGTAGCAAAATTGCAGTTATGAAGTAGCAAAAAAAAAATAATTTTATGGCTGGAGGTCACCACAACCTGAGGAACTGTATAAAAGGGTCTCAGTATTAGGAAGGTTGAGAACCACCATTTTAAATAAATTAAAAAGTCAAATGCTTTTAATGAAATGGAGAGGAAAGAGGCATTTTGTTTTAATATATTTATATTAATTAAACAGCTTTTGTGCTTACAAGTATTGCGTTGACACATAAATCACACTCAGCACCTAAGTGAGAATATCACACCTCCTAATATAACTCTAAACACCTACTAAAGTCAACAAGGCAAGCTCCAGGAAACTGAGCAGAAAGTCATCCTCACAGCACTTGGATTCTAAGCTTTATAATTATGACAACACGTCTTCTCTTTTCTTTCAAATAACCGCAAGAGCCTAAGTAAATAAAATCATGAAAACAATTTAGATTATTTTTCCAGAGTTTTAGTCAGAAAAAAATTCACTCATTCCTAATTTCTTTTTCAGAAGCATTCATCCACGGTGCTCATCCCTTAATTTACCAATAAGGAAGTCATACTACCAAGAAGGATCCGTGACTATTGCTGTCATGTCATTAAGTGCACTCCCAGGACAAAGCTCTGGCCCTACAGCTGATATTTGGACTGCTCATGGCTTACACCCTATGTCTACAGTACCCATCACCACCATTTTTCTGGCAGGATATTCACAAGGCTGAAGATTTGTCCTGCAGTTCAACAAACATAATGACTGAAATCAGGTGGCTAGCCACAAACTAGAAGTTAGAAGGGTCAAGAAACATAAGCACAAATCCTCTTAGTTAATTTTTTATTTTCAATCTTTACAGAAAGTAGTTACATCTTTATTTGTAACCAGTGGTAACTAGGAGTTTCACCTAATAACACTAATTGCCTCCTGAAACTAGCACACGTTTTGTCACGGATGATCAGCTAGTTTCTGTTTTTGTTTTAACAATATTTTCCTGTATCATTTCCTGACCACAAGTAATTTTCCACATTATTTTCCTAAATTTTCAATCTATGAACAACAAAGCTCTAAAAATTAGCTCTAGAAAAGATAAATCACTATGGCTTACATACAATTGTCAACATTAACTATAAATTGATAAGAAAACCAAAAGAAAAGGTAACCATCAACTGCTTGCCTAAGAACCTTAATTTAAAACATTCTGAAGACATATTGTACACACACACAATTTTGATAAACAGAAGTGAACACAACATTTACTTATCAAAATAGGGAACTTTAGTCTCATTTTTTTTACAGCAGATAAAAATAACCGTAATTTTTACTTATAAGGCAAAATAGTAATGTTCATGAAATCTCTCCTTGCAGGCATAGTCATATGAATGACAGACAAAATAATCGCTTTAAAAACCCGTGTGAGTCATTTCGTCCTTACCTGCAGGCATGCACCATCACTGCATGCAGAGACTGCTCCACTGCCTCGCAGAAACTTGAAGAATCATCATATCTCTTTTCAGAATGTGACTAATCTGTGGGCTTGCAATTCCTAAGCTATGTATAAATGGCACTCCCTTTGTTCATTAAAAAAAAAATACTTATTACAGAGAAAAAAATCAACTATGCTTAAGCTAGTAAATATTTATAAATAACCTTGGAAATTCTAAATAGCAGCAATCTCAAAATATAAGAACAAAAATTTCATAATAGTCCCTTTAAAACAAAAACCAAGATTTTTCTTGGTTAAAAAAAAAATTTTTTTTAAGCTTTCAGCAGCTGTCACACATGAACCGGCAGTCTGCTTGTTATGGTGAGCATGCTGCAGCTGATTAGACTGACTGTTTTTCTAAAAAAAAAAAAAAAAAAAAAAAAAAATCAATTTCCCTTCGCAAAGCAGAACAGCTTGCCCAAACACATATCTTCAATACAGCACAATGCCAGCATGCAGTACAATACGTTAGATAGCAAACTTGACAAGGAAAAAAACATGTCCTGTTTGTTTCTTAGCAATGCTACACCATTAATTGTTCATGCAAGAGATGTAGCTGTACCTTTCTGAAGAGGACGACTTCTCAGAGTTAACTGACATCAGCAGCTCAATCTTCTGCTTGATTTCTGGAAAAATCAGAAAATATTCACAACCAAGATTGCCCGGCCTGGCTCACAAGCCTTATATCAAGAGATTTTTCTTCTCTAATCCCTTTTGTTCAGAATGAGGCCACAAGACTCACAGTACTTCTCTTAGGACTCGGATTCAATGGTGCTATAAAGGGAAAAAGCTCCAGAGGCATCAGGCCTTGCTAAACTATGCACATGACTGTTTATGAAAGCAGAAAGTACCATTTCTTTTAAGCAGAGGGGTGTCTCTTTCTTTTTAAGGTAGAACTACCCGGGCTCTATAAAAATCTTTCAAATTGAACAAATTACAACACAAACATGAAATGCTAACATCTAAACTCAATATACTAAATAATTTGAGAAGCCTAAATTATAACGTTTCAGTCTGCAATGAACAGATATACAACCCCTGGCTGCTTCTATTTCATTAACCCTAAAAAAATATGGCTCAGTGAATCATTTTTGTCACTTAAGAATGAAATATTAAACCAAAACCCCAATTCAATGATTAAAATACGCTTAGTCCTCATTATAATTTCCTGATGTCTTTCAAGATACATATAATATCTAGTCCCTGACATTTTCACACCTAGTTTTCCCTCTCCTCCTTCACAGTACACAAGTGAACAGCAACACCCAGGTTCCGAGCAGAGATGGTATTCTTGTCCTTTTAGGAAAGGACTGGCAACGCCACCTACATCAGAAATTTAAGTGCAAGTTCAGTTTAATTAAAATATGGTTGCTGAAACCAAGTTACATAGGAGAAAGACCTAAATCGAAGAATGAAAAGAATAGAGCAAAGTCAAAGACACAGAATAAATACAACACACTGCCTTTAAACACACCATCAACTAGCCAAAGGCTGACAATTTCAAGTGAGTAAAATGTATTATTATTACTTCATGTGAAATGCTGTTTTTTCTATTCCTAAAAAGTATTTTCACTGTATTTTTTAAGTTGCAGTATACTTTTATAATATAAAGTTCACAGACTAAAAATAAATCTGTATTATTGGAATGATATATGGTCTCAGATTTTTCAAAGCAGACCTCAATAATTGGGGAGGGGCTGTGCAAACATGCATGTATGTGTGTGTTTCCTAGAGGTTAAAAAAAAGTCTTTATGCTGACCACTTAAATAAAATTAAAACATGAAAAAGTGTAAAGAAAAATAAAAACTAGTTGCTGCATAAAATGCAACAAAGTAGGAAAATTCTTTCCCAATATTATTAAGGCATTTTCCTAATTTAAGCACACATCCTCATCCCATAGGCATTATAAAATTAGTTAAACTAATAATAATAAAACTTACCTTGAGAATTCTGAGGTGGATTACAGAGCCCAGCACAAGGAGCCACAGTCAAAGTCTTTAGTAAAGGCTCTCCCCATTTCAAAAGGAGAAATGACCCTGCCTAATCCATGGGACCTTCAGGAGACTGCCTACACTTTCTAAAGTCTCTATTTCCTCATCTATAAAACTGGGATAAATATTTCTACTTGACAGGCTACGGTGGAGAATTAATTAAATTATCCAGCAAAGCCCAGGAAGAACCCTGCTTGGCATGTGTGGAGCCCTCCCTGCCTGTTGTTCTGCACTGACTAGCAGAGCACAACACCCCTCAATAGATATTTACTGAAGGAGCTAATGAGGTGCAAGCCTGTCTACTTTCTTGGCATTTCCATAATTTTAAACACACTTTCTTCTCCCTTTTATTATCAACTTTAACATATATTTTTCTAAGGCAGTATTTTATTGCATGTAGAAGTTAACTGCACTCTGTATCCCAGGCTCCCTACATCTTTTTAACAAGATGTTTCAAAATAAAGTTGTACTTGAATCACCTTCATTATGACAATACTTTGTTCCAGAAAGATATTTTTTAAAGCTTTATTTATTTTATGTGCATCAGTGTTTTGCTTGTATGTATATCTATGTGAGGGAGTCAGATCCCCTGGAACTGGAGTTACAGACAGTTGTGAGCAGCTGTGTGGGTACTAGGAATTGAACCCAGGTTCTCTGGAAGAACAGTCATTGTTCCTAACCCCTGAGCCATCTCTCCAGCCCCACAAAAAAAGATATTTTTTAAGTTCTTACTTTAGTATGTCTATATTAAAAAAACTTCAAGATAAAAACTATTTTAAGACTATGGAGCCAAACGGCATTGTAGTATACCAGATAGTAATAGCAGCATTGTAGTAATACCAGATAGTAACACCAGCATTGTAGTGACACCAGATAGTAACATCAGCATTGTAGTATACCAGATAGTAACACCAGCATTGTAGTATACCAGACAGTAACACCAGCATTGTAGTATACCAGACAGTAACACCAGCATTGTAGTATACCAGATAGTAATACCAGCATTGTAGTATACCAGATAGTAATACTAGCATTGTAGTATACCAGATAGTAACACCAGCATTGTAGTGACACCAGATAGTAATATCAGCATTGTAGTATACCAGATAGTAATAAGAGCACTGTAGTATACCAGATAGTAACAACAGCATTGTAGTGATACCAGAAAGGGTTTCCAATGTTCCTTTCACATTCTCTTCAAATCATCAGATTTGTTTGGTTCCAGAAATACTACAAGATTCAGGAATGATTATAAATTCTACGTTAGTATCATACCTTGTGAGGCCCTATATGCCTTCCCATCTACAACACTATTTATCCTACCTAATCTGGTACCAACACTAGGTCTGGTTACCTATTAAGAATTCCAAAAACACTCATGCCTTTAATCCCAGAACTTGGGAGCTGGAAAAAAAATCCAAACACAAGAAAACAACAAAATTCCCAGAGTAGCATCTGAAACTTTACACTTTTTCTGCAATTAAGGCACTCATTTTAAGCAGTCTTTTCATTAACATGGGAAGGTCTTTCCCACACCAACTGCAATTTGTTTTTATTCCTCAACACTTCCCTCTAGCACCCTTCACCACAGTGCTCCTCATGCATCTTTCTGAAATTTAATTTCATCTATAAATTGGTTTAAAAATTCAATCTGCCTTTTTGGCCACCTTTTAAAACACTGTGCCCCACCCTACTCCAACCATTTAAAAAGTACTTTCTTCACCACCACTCACTCCTTGGTTCTCCAAAAAATACAAAACAAAAAAAACAGCCTCACAACCTTGCAAATACTTATTACTTCAACCATCAGTCAGTCTCCACTTGTATTTCTATACCAATGTTTTTTGGGTTTGTTTTGGTTTGGTTTTGGTTTTGGTTTGGCTTGGTTTTTGTTTTGTTTTGTTTTTAAGTTAATCAACCTGGGAGCTAGCTTGATGGCTGAACAAATAAAGGCAGCTGCCATTAAAGCTGACTACCTGAGTTCAATTCTCAGGACCCACATAGTGGAAGGAGAGAACCAATTCCTCTAGAAGCCAAATATGAGCTATGGAATGCACAGAACACCACAGATGCAAAATGGATAAATAAAAATATAATTGTAAAAATTAAAACATAAAGTCCATCAACCTGATTATTTTCCTTCAGGTTTTATCTGCTTCCCCTATGTTGTCTGTCCACCACACTGCTACACTCAAAATGCTCAACTGTATTACAATCAACTCCTTACACCTCTAAGCCTTTAATTCATCATTTGGCATGGCCCCAAAATCCTGTTTCTATTCACACTAGTATGAATATGCTTCTTTACCTCACAGAGAAAATAAGCATTTATTTTAGTTTCTACAAAAAATTATAGGAGGATGCTGGGTGTGGTGGTGCATGCCTTTAATCCCAGTACTCAGGAGGCAGAGGCAGGTGGATCTGTGAGTTCAAGGACAACCTGGTCTACAGAGTGAGCTCCAGGAGACAGCCAGGGTTACAACGAGAAACGCTGTCTCGAAAACCCAGAAATAAATCAATAAAGTTTTTTTTTAGTGGAGGGAGGAATAGTAATAAAGTAAGTTTGGAAATTGCTAACAACAACAACAACAACAAAAGATTTACACAAATCTAGGCCTACTAACATAACATTCCATGGATGGGGAGTTCATGAGATCCCACACCTCCCTGAGAAGCAATAGGCAAGTTAATGGTTGCTGGGTAGAACTGCCTGGTATACTGCCCTTACTCAAGTAAATAATCTCTCACCCACGCTCATGCATGCAATCCTAATTAAATATGATGAAGCATTCCCCCAAAAAAGGCATGAAGGTAGAAGGGAATTTAGAAGGGACATAAACAAAGAAAATAATAAAATTGTCAAAGAATTTTTAAATGTTTAACATTTTAAAAAACATATTGCTGGGCGTAGTGGCACACACCTTTAATCCCAGCACTTAGGAGGCAGAGGTGCGTGTATGTATGTGTGTATGTATGTGTGCGTGTGTCTGTATGCGTGCGTGTGTGCGTGTGTGTCTGTGTGCGTGCATGTGTGCGTGCATGCGTGCGCGTGTGTGTATGAGTTTATTTTATTTATTTTCCCCCAAAACAAGGTTTCTCTGTGTATCCCTGGCTGTTTTTTTTTAAGCTTTTACTATTCCAGAGTTCATCATTTCTGTCATGACAATACAAGGGAAAATTTTTTTCCTTTTTTCTTTTTTTGTTTTGTTTTTTCAAGACAGGGTTTCTCTGTGTGGTCCTGGCTGTCCTGGACTCACTCTGTAGACCAGGTTGGCCTTGAACTCACAGAGATCCACCTGCCTCTCGGACATTACAGAGAGCTGTGAACTGCCATATGGTGCTAGGATTTGAACCCACGTCCTTTGGAAGAACAGCTAGTGCTCTTAACTGCTGGGCCATCTCTCTAGCCCAAGGGAAAATTTTTTAAGGCAAAAATTGTAGAGCTATAAAGAGAATCATTAATGAACTAAGCAGTGCAACAACTGCCCTTAATTATCACTAACCTCCATCCTCACTCTTCAAAACAGGTCACTGACAGATTCCCATTGAGGGTCAAGTACTCCAGCTCAGTAAAATGCAAATCCAGAACAATGCAGAAACAGACAATCTGCAAACTGAAACTGAGCTAGAATCCCAAGCAAAACCACAGAGAAATGAAGAGACAGAGATTAAAAGGTTATAAAAATCAACAAGAGCATGGTAGGCACCAGGAATAATTACCACACAATCAGCACTGAAAACAATAAATCCCTTACATAATTTGCAAAAGTGTTCTTCATCACAATTTCTACCACCTAAGACATTCAATAGTGTATGAAATCAATACAATTAACCAGGTTTCATTTAATATACAAATGTGTGTCAAGAAACTTTGTTTATTTAAAAAAATCAGTGAATATTTTCCAGTTGTAACTTAAATCCATAAATAAGCTTATCTTTGGAATTTTAGTTCCCTTTTTCAAAATAAATTCCTCGTATCACGACTTTCCTTACAAGCAGTCTTTTTTGGAGAACTGGAAGATGGCCAGTCGATAAAATAGTTTGTTGCACAGTATGAAGACCAGAGTTGGGATCCATGTGCCTGCCCACAGTGTGAAAAACCAGGCTTGCCTGTAATTCCAATGCAAAATTCAGAGTGCGATTTTATCTCAAAAACAAAACAGACAGACAAACAAAAAAAAAAGGCAGAGAAGTGATCTGGGGACACCTCTGGCCTCCACATCTATATTACACTCACAATCGTGGACACATAGGGTTGTATTACTCTGCAAGGTAATATGTTTACTCTAAACTTAAATGAAACAGAAATCTGGGGGATGGTGGAGACAGTGGCAGAAGGAAGTAGTCTGGCCCCTATCAGGTTTCTTTTTTGTTTGTTTTGAAATCATCACACTATTTATTTATTTTGTTTGTTTGTTTATGTATGGTAGTGTGAATGCCAGGGGTGTGCTGTGGAGGTCAGAGGACCAGTTGCAGGAGTTGGCTCCCTCCTTCCACCATGTGGATCCCAGGGAGTGAACTCAGGTCCTTGGTCTCAGAGTGAGTGAGTGAGTGAGCGAGCGAGCGAGCGAGCGAGCGAGCACTTTTACCAGCTAAGCTATCTTGCTGGCCATTGTTTGGGGGACTTGGACAGTTGGTTCCCTTTCTACTGTGAGTTCCAAGCATTAAGACCAAGTTAACAGGCTTGCGTGTAAGCCTTTAACCCTTAACCTTTAACCCAGCAGGCATCTCAGCAGCCCAGGTCAGTTCTACTTCTGATGAAGAATTTCCAAGGCAGCTGCTGTGCCACTTCTCATTCACTAAAGAAAGTCTTTTTCCTTCTGACACTTCTTTTGTTGTTGAAGACAGTTTTATGTAACCCAGGCTAGCTTTGAATCAATGTGTAGCTAAGCATCCAGCTTGATGCTAGCACCCAGACCTCAAGTACCGGGATTACAGAGTGGAACGGCCATGCTCAGTCCTAAATCATTTTGAAATGATTCTAACATAAAGTATAAGCCAGGAGAAATGCTGGCATTAAAGATTTTGTACTAGTTTTTGAAAAGCGGGTCCAGCCACATGAAATATTAATCCCTAGCCTTCCCCCACCCCTCCAAGAAAGAAGATGTGGAGGTTAAGAAGTAAGCCAAGTGCTAAAAGACAACCTAGGCACAGTATCACTAGGCCTAAAAATGCTGCATGGGTAAATTAAAACTTGCCCTTCATTAGCCAGTGTTCAGGGGGTTGTGGAATGAGAAGAACTAAATACAAAACCATATTGGTGCACAAGAACAGAGATGGTAAAAATAAGCCCTACTCACCTCACTGTATGAGCCTCATTGTCTGTTAGCAATGAGGAAACTAACCCTTGAACACAGCTCCAGTTTTCTCACACAGCAGGAGTCATGAATAGTTAGCCCTGCCTCTCTCTCTCTCACCAGACAAAGGTACCCTGCCCCTGCCCTGCTTCTTAAGACACAAGTTCTCTGAAAACAGTGATCTTTTACACTCAACTTGACTCTGTTCAAGTTGAAAGCAAGTTTAATACATTCTCTACATTACTCATACAAAATTTAGTATTTGTATTTCACATGATATACATTGTTTTAGAAATTATACCAAAGAATACTCAAAGGAATGAACTATTTGAGCCGGGCGTGGTGATGCATCCCTGTAATCCCAGCACTCGGGAGGCAGAGGCAGGCGGATGGATCTCTGTGAGTTCGAGGCCTGGTCTACAAAGCGAGTCCAGGACAGCCAGGGCTTAGTTACACAGAGAAACTCATTTGTCTCGAAAAACAAACAGAAAAAGAATGAAGTATTTTAATGAAGTTCCTTTTGTAATAGATGTTAAACAACTAACATTAATCTCTTCTCTAATCCTTTGACCACAAACTCATAAACTACGTCTTACCATCTACAATTTTTGCAGATAAAAAACTATGGGGCTAGTAATATACACAGCTCAGTGGTGCAAGGCTGTGGGGTAGCATATGAGATTCTGGATCCAAGCTCTAGGTCCACCAAAAACAAAAAGAAAAAAAAGGAGAGAGGGATGGAGGAAAAGACAGAATTCACCAAAGCAATAATCACCCACTTTCCAACAACCTTATTAAGCCAAAATCCATTCACTGTCTCAAACAGAAACATCACTTTAACAGGTGACAACATTGTTGCAGAAAGACATTTACACTTGTAATTAAACAAATCCTATCAAAATAACCAGCCTTTAATCCCAGCATTCAGGAAGCTGAGGCAGACAGTTCTCTGTGAGTTAGAAGCCACACTGCATAGCAAGTTCCAGGCCAGACAGAACTATGATATATCTTAAAAATGGAGTGTAGGCATTCAAAGGCATGCATGAGCTGGACCTAGCACCCCTAAACATATATAACTGATGGGCAGGTTGGTCATCATGTGGGCCCCTAGCAAGTGGGGGCTGTCTCTGGCAAAGACTATGAGGCCTGCTTTTTGATCACTTCCCCTCAATGGAGCTGTGTTGCCCAGCTTCAAAGGAAGAGGAAGCACTGATGTACTCGATATGCTGGGGTGGGACGGTGGGGGGTGCCTCCCCTTTTCTGTGGAGAAGGGGAGGGGAGATGGGAGAAGGGAGTGGGGGGGGCAAGGATTAGAGGAGGGGAAGGAGGGCGTTATGGTGTAAATGAAAAATTCAAATTTAAAAAATGGGATGTAGGAGCTGGGAGAGAGACTTGTTTAAAATAAGGAGAAACAATTGCACATGCATAACCCCCCAATTCCCATTAGCTTTCGTATTTTAGGGAAGGTCACTACACAGTGTAATTTCCCATCCTCTACATGTCCTCAGTACCAAGTACCACCAAGCTATGCATGACCCTGGGCAGGTGTTGCAGGATAGTCACAAAATCAAGGTCTACATGAGCTCATTGAATCCTCTCAAGTAACTGCGCGAGAGGCTACTTTTTGTTCAGTTGGTTTGCTTTTTTGAGTTTTCTTGTTTATTCTTTTAGATGTCCTATGTAGCCCAGAAGCCCAGGCTCACCTCAACCTCCCTTTTTAGCCAAGGCATGCCCTGAACTCCTGACTCTCCTCTCTATACTTCCCAATAATGTGGTCACAGGTGTGTACACCATACCACATCCATCTCAGAAGGTAAGTTCTTAGTATAATTCCTATTCAATATGAAACTATAGCTAGAAGGAATTTGCTCAATATTCCAGACACAAGGACTTCATCCCAACAGCCTCAGAAGAAGGGGTACAGGGGGAGAGGTGCACTTGCTGCTTTCCCAAAGGACCTCACTTCAGTTCCCAGTAATCACATGGCAGCTCATAGTTATCTGTGCCTCCAGTTCCACAGGGTCCAATGCCCTCTTCTGGCCTCCATGGCCACTGTACAAAGTGGCACACTTATACACATAAATGTTTTATTTAAAGGGGGGGGGGCAAACATGACTGACAATACATGTTTTTATTCCCAACAGTTGGGAAGTTAAGGCAGGTGGATTTCTATGAGTTCAAGGATAGCTTGAACACAGCACGTGGGAGGCGAGCCAAAGCTACATATCGAGAACCTGCCTCAAAACAAAAACAAACAAGCAGGGCGTGGTGGCCTACACCTTTAATCCCAGCACTCCGGAGGCAGAAACAGGAGGGTCTCTGAGAGTTCAAGGCCAGCACGGTCTACAAAGTGAGTCCAGGGCAATCAGGACTAATCAATGAAACCCTGTCTCAAAAAAAAAGTAAACAAACAAAAGAACAAACAAAAACCCCAGAATGCTTAGGAAAAAATTTAATCAAGAAAGTCAAATATTTGTATACTAAAAACAATCAAATATGTTTTAAAGAAATCAAAAAATATCCAGCAGTCATGGTGTAAGGTTCAAGAACTGCTGCAAGTATTAAGGCATCAGGGCTCAGCAGGTGACAATCCAAGCTTGATCCCTAGAACCCACCTGGCAGAAGGAAAAACTGACTCTCACTTTGTCCTCAGCCCACCATGTTTATGCACACTGCACTCATGTGAGCATCCACACACACACAATCTCAATGTTGGAAAAAAAATAATGAAGGCAGGAACACTACTCCAAATCAAAAATCCAATGTAATTCTTACCAAAGTTCAAATTACCTTTTTTGCAGAAATAAATTTCATGTGTGAAAATACAAAAGACATTGAATAACCAAGACAATCTTGAAAAAAGTAAAAAAGAAGAAACCAAGTTAATTCAAAACTATAGTGAAGAAAGTAGACACTTAAAGTCCATGAAATAGACCTGAAAGCCCAGAAAAATCTTAATGCAATCAGCCAATTTTCCACAAAGATTCCAAGATTATTCAATGGGAAAACACCAGTCTTTTTAACAAAAGGTGTTAAGTGGAGAGTCACATGTAAAAAAACAAAAGTAAGTTCCTATCTCACACCAAAAATTAACTAAAAATGGACCAGCAAGATGGCTTGTGGGTGAGGTGTTCTGGGCAGGCTGATGATCTGCTTTCAATCAGCACTCCTGGAAGACAGCAGAAGAGACCTGACTACTGAGAGCTGTCTTCTGACTTCCACACAAGGTCTGTCACACCTGCACTCACACACTCACGCATACACACAATAAATACTTAAAACTTAACTTAAAGCAGATCAAAAAGCTAAATATAAGGACTAGCCTTATGAACTCTTAGAAAGAAACAGGCATAATCTTCCTAGCTGTGGACTGGGCACATCATCTGAGACGTGTTATGATAGAGAAGGTAAAGCAGACAGAGCAGCTGCTTCTGCCACAGAGCATGAGGTCCTCCCCTGAACCCACAGGGTACCTGAAAGCCTGGTATCTCTGCCTTCGTTTTGTGTCTTTCTGCATTCTTTTCTTTACTAAAGGCACAGAGATCAGTCATTGCACTAACCCTGGAGTCATCTTGCATTCCCAGAAAAAAAGCCTACAAGGACAGACACCTTCCCAAATGAGTGGTTAGCCATCACAGTGAGCCCAGGAAAGCAGCTTGACTGTGACAGCAGTATGGGTCTTCTTGGGGGGACCACACAGGACTGAGCTGAGACAGTGATCATGCCAAGACTAAGACTGTTTAATTATGTACACACCTTGCTTTAATTCTTCCTCTCCTTAGGCCTAAAGCTCAGGTCAGCACCCTGAAGATGTGGCCACACAGAATAAACATTCTCTCCCTGCTCTACACTATCAGTTGCCTGTTAGAGTAAGTGTAGTCAAGTGTAGCTTACAGGGCCTGAAGAACCTCAGCTGTGTCTTAAAGACTCCTTTTGCCAAGTGTGGTGGTACACTCCTTTAATGCCAGCACTCAGCAGGCAGAGGTAGGTGGATCTCTCTGAGTCTGGGATCGCCTGGCCTACAGACTGAGTTCCAAGAGAGCCAGTAGGGCTACAGAGAGACTTTGTTAAAAATAAATACATACACATACATACATACATACATACATGCATGCATGCATATATACATTCATTCATTCATACATACATACATGAATAACATAGATGGGGCCCCAGCAAGATGACTTATCAGATCTTAGCACACATGTATGCATATACATAATCAATCAATAAATAAATGTAATTGTTTTAAAAGTTTTGGCTGGGGCTAGACATGGAGGCACATACCTTTAATCCCAGCATGCAGGAGGCAGTGGAAGTCCGATCTCTGTGAGTTCGAGCCCAGCCTGGTCTACAAAGGGAGTCCAGGACAGCCAGTGCCACACAGAGAAACCATGTCTCCAAAAACAAAAACAAAAAAATTGGGGAGAGGGCTTGGCTGTGGGGGAGCACACCTTTAATCCCAGCACTCAAGAGGCAGAGGCAGGCAAATCTCTAAGTTAAGAGAGGCCAAGCCTGGACTACCGAGTAAGTTCCAGAACAGCCACACAGACAAACCCTGTTTATTTTTGAGGGATAAAAATACTCTCAAAAATAATAAAAACATATAACATAATGATTGCACAACACTGGGAATAGCTTTTTAAAGAAACTATTATTAAAGCATAGTTTAAACAATGACAAGTCATTAAATTTTTCTGAAAGACAAAACATAGGATTCCAAAGCACATCTATGTGGCTATGAGAATACGAACCCAGGCCTTGCAGCTCCACAGGCCTAGATCCACAGTTACAAGGAACAAAGGATCACTCAGGCTGGGGAAAGGGAGTGCTGCGGTCAGGTCAGAGAGGCATCTGACCTGGGTGATGGGGTTAAAACAACTCTGAAAGGGAAAAACAACAGAACGCTCCTGTTGTTTTGTGGGCAATCATCAAGAGTTAACAAGGTAGGACTAGGGATGGAGCTCAGTAGGGTGCTCGCCTGAACCAGGTTTAATCCCCGGCATGGCAAGAGTGCAGTGGTGCTGCAGTGTGTGGAGGTGGTGTAAGAATCAGAAGTCCTAGAGCAGTCTGGCCTAACATGAGACTCTGCTTTTAAAAATACAAAGAAAGGGCTGGAGAGATGGCTCAGCGGTTAAGAGCACTGGCTGTTCTTCCAAAGGACTTGGGTTCAAATATCAGCACCCACATGGCAGTTCACAGCTGTCTGTAATTGCCGGGCTTGGTTGCGCATGCCTTTAATCCCAGCACTCTGGAGGCAGAGGCAGGTGGATCTCTGTGAGTTCTAGGCCAACCAGGTCTACAAAGTGAATACAAGACATAAGGCTACATACACAGAGAAAACCTGTCTTGAAAAAGCAAAAACAAAAACAAAGAAAGCTACTGGTGGGAAATGAAGCCAGGGATAAATTCAATCTCTCACAAGGCAGAAATTAACTAATCAGAGTCATTAGTAAAAGATTTTTTTAAATGAATAAAATTCAAAGCAAAATTTTCACATTTAAACGTCATAGAGCTATTTATAAAGCTTGTCAGTTTACCAAGATTCACTTTGTGTCAGTACACCCACACAGTACCCCTCAGGAATTTCACCAATTATCACCTCTCTCATTTGTAAATCAAAAATTCTCACCTCAAGTATCAGTAATCCCTTCTATAAAAATCTTCCTCAGCAGCAATAGTAAAGACAACTTCAATGACTTTGCTGCTTTTACAAGACATTACCACAAATTCCTCAGCAAACAGTCTACTTCATTGCCCTATTGTCTGTAGGATCTGGAGCAAATTGGAAATGGCATGAAGCTCAGGAATCTTTTGCCTATCTGGTGGGACTGCAGATACAAACCACCACAGATACAGACACAGACACACACACACACCCCTTATCTTTGTGATCTGAATTCAATATGGCACAGCTAATGTTCCCCATTGTTATCTTCAGCCTTGTATTAAGTTGGTAAGATATGGCTGAGATAAATAGGTCTTTGACAACTTAGTGAATGTCTACAATACATTCTTATCATGCTCTCCTCTCTTCATACCCCTCTTTCACCTTCCCCCATCTCTCTCATCTCCCCCTGCTCCCTATCAGTCCCCTTTCCCAGATTCATAACTCATTTCCTTTAGCCAAGGCCTATGTGTGACCACTAGACTGGGACTACCTATTGGAGCTTGATGGGGTCACCGGTGGGTACACAGCTGAAGGCAATGACTCCCTCTCCCTGAATCATTTTTGTCAATCCTAATCATGTTAAGTGTTAACACTACTAAGTGCTATGTGGGATCACAAATTTGTACTGATTCACAGACCTACTAAACATCATCTTGGGAACAGTGATGCCTATAAAGTCATATAGATAATTTCTAAATCCATGAAAGACCCTATTTCCCTCTCTAATGGATTATAAATACAAAATACATTCACTTTATAAGCACTAATAACTAGCCAGTCAAGCCAAACATTACCATATCATGAACAAATTCAAAGTATACTTCTTTTTTTTTTTTTTTCTTTATAGATAGGGTTTCTCTTGTAACAAACCCTGGCTGTCCTGGACTAATTTTGCAGACCAGGCTGGCCTTGAACTCACAGAGGCACCCTGCCTCTGCTTCCCAGGTGCTGGGATTAAAGGTGTGCACCACCACACCCAGCTAAAAGCATAACTTACTAAAACAAAATTTGAAGCTTTCAGAAAACAAAACAACATGTATTTCACAAGTGCATATATATGTTTTAGAAAACCATAAAAGTTATAGAGGAATGTCCTAAACTATTATAAAATATTCTTACTTCTGGGGATGGACATGGTGAACAGTGGAGTCAGGGAGGTTTTACTGCCATCAAACCTTTACTTTTTTTTTTTTTAACAGAGATTATCTGTGTAAATTAAAATGGTTTAAATATTAATACCAAGGCATGTACCATTTAAAGCATGTCCCTTTATTGCACAGCTTTTAAAGGGACACTAGGCAAAAAGACTGCCATCACACCATTATAAATAGCCACTCCAAAAAGGCCAATTTTCACTTTCAAATAAAATTCACAGTTTAATCAAGGTCAAAGCAATGTTCTGCTGGAATTTTGAGAGTTTTGTACCGAAGGAAAGAACAACTAAATTTTCCTGACACTGTTCTGCCCCAAAAAGGGTAGTCATGTCGGGCATATACACTGGCATTTCTAAAAAGACAAGCTTCAAAATCTAAATTCAGACTGTCCCTTCTAATTCTATCCACAGCAGGCTCTTAAACAAACTTATCAAATATACATCAATGAATTTTTTTTGTTTGTTTTTTGAGACAGGATTTCTCTGTGTATCCTTGGCTGCCCTGAACTCACTTTGTAGACCAGGCTGGCCTTGAACTCAGAAAGATCCACCTGCCTGTGCCTCCCTAGTGCTGGGATTAAAGGTGTGTGCCACGACGCCCAGCCCATCAGTGAATTTTTTAAAAATCTAAAAATACAGGCATTGATTAAGCAGTCCCCCAAGTATAAAGTCTCCACTATCCAATCCACACATATGTTTATGACAGACAAGCTATAAACCTCATCTGTATGCCAGAGCACACACCTTCTGCTAGATCAGGAAGAGGAAGAAGACTGCTTACCATACTGGAGTGGGTGCTACACAGGAAGAACACAGACCACAGAGCAGCTATCATAACAAAGAAGTGGGTGGAAACGCCTCAAGAACAGGGGTTAAGAAGTTCTGCATAAGCACAGCACTTAGGAGATGAATGCAAGATGACTGAGGAGTTGAAGGCAAGCTTGATCACGGATGAACACATCCTAACAAAGAGCACTTAAGTACATGGCACAGCCATGTAATTCCAGCTCTCTGGAAGAAGAGGATGACAGGGAGTTCAATGCCAGCCTGGGCTATACAGCAAGTTCAGCCTTATACCACGCTTGAGGCAGGCCTGGGCAATATGATACCCTGAAAATAGGAAAAAGGAGAAGAGTGAATGAAAAAGATACTTCTGTGATCATGCATAAGGCCAGCCTGGGATATACACTAACATCCTCCCTCCAGATAACAAAGAGAAAACTAGTCTTCTGTTTGGTAATAACCTTAATCCAGCCACACTGTTATTATATGTACCTCAATAATTAAACTGGCTGATGTGTATACATGGAAAACTTCAAATTTTAAAATATTTCAATGAGAAGAACTGACAAGTATACCGAGGCAAAAGAATAATATATCCTCAAATGATCCTCCAGTCACTTGGTTTTTCCACAACTCTTGTTCAGTCTCTTTATTTCCTTATCTGAAATACAGAGAAAACTGCAGTGTCAAGGCTTAGAGAGCCATGTGTACATGATAGTTGAAAGATTAACCATCTTAGCTTTTAGTCAATCTGAATTGAAACATTGACGTTAGATTAAATGTAAAGGGTACATAAGAGGTTTCTTGGCTACCTCGCTTGGAGCCTTCCATCACAGGCACTGAGGGGATGTTCTCAGAACCTCTGGAGTATGACTGAAAGCACTGACTTGCTTCCTATGGCTTTTGTGCTTCAATCATTACAGATCACTGACTTGTTACTATTTGTGTGCCTATCTAATTGATTGATTTGCTGCAAAAACTACCAGTAGGTAATTTCTGTTTCCCACACTATACATGGAATGTTCTTTCAACTACCTATAGCACTAGCTGAGTCTTACATCGGCTCACACTGAGAGCTCTAGTCCTTTCTCTTTTAAGGTTGCCATTGCTATACAGTACAGCAGCTTCTCTCTGAATATCTTGGGTCTTTCCCAAGTGATTAGTTCTGCCACTGAAGCTTTTATTATTCCAGGTCTCTTTGTGTTACGGTAAAAATAATAATATTCTTCACATTATGGTGAGAACAGTTAGCTTTCAATTTGGCAAACATTACATATCATCATAACAGCACTATTAGAAGCCAGTCAGATGTGCACACCTGCAATTCGAGCATTTAGGAGGCTAAGGCAAAAAGATCACAACGTCAAGAAGAGCCTAACAAGACCATCTTAAAGCATGAGGCTGGAGGGTGCAGATTGATGGGCAGAATACTTGTCTAGCATGTATAAAACCCTGGGTTTGATTCCCACCACCATAAAACAAACAAGCAAAACCCACTGTTAAGCAGATATAAATATCACCCCTCCCCTTTTTAGATGGAAGAGACTAAAAGGTAAGGTTAACAGCATCTAAAACCATCCAGGTAATAAGTAGCAGGCCCAAAACTTAGCCCCATCTCTAGCTTTCAGAGTCAGTGCTGTTAATACCACCCACTAGACTGATAACTCTCAGTTTTAAAAATATACATTCCTCTCATCAGGGAATGAATTATCTCAGCTTATCTTTCTCATCAGACTACAACTTTTAGAAGATGCTAGGCTAACTGCAGAGCACACAATCCAACCCCATAGTGTTACACAGCAAACACTGCCACATACAAATGAGCTGCCCAGGGATCCACAGACCACACCTCCCTTTTCCCCATCTGCCCTTTGATGCAAACAGCTAAGACTTTAGAACAATGACGGACAGAAACCAGACATTATTTCAATGAACAGAGATGGGAAGAAACCCACCAAAGTTTAGGCAAGAGATTTTTATCTAGCTCTACAAAGCACCAACTGGAAATTGTGGTACTAATTACTACTCAAAATCTTCTGCTCAAAATGTTGAATGCCAGCACTGGAAGGTGTCACAATTCTGCCAAGAGTTACTTCCTTATAATACCCTCTGCAAAAGTTCTGGTGGAAAAATTCAGTGTGGAATACTTCATCCTCCAAAGCCTCCTATCCCTTCAGGCCTGCTCTGAGGCAAGGGGAAAGCTATGTCTAGAGCTGTCATTTTCAACCTTCCCCCAGGGTTGATGCATAAATTCTTCCCTAATACTTTCAACTCTGTTGGTTTTGTAGTAATCTTAATTACTGGTGATGCACACCAGTAATCCAAGCACCCCAGAGGAAGACAGATACAGGACTGCCACAAAATTCAAGGTCAGCCTCAGCTACATAGACCAACCAGGACAACAAAAAGAAACCTGGTCCCAAAAAACAAAACAAACACAAAACCAAAAAAAAAAAAAAAAACCCTTAAACTAAAAATCTCACAAACGCCCTAGGACATCCATGAAGTTGATTGAATCTTCCCTATTTTCCTTTTTCTTCTCCTCAACCTCTTTGGATGATCGTCACAACCTGAGCATACTTCCTCTGGTACTCTGGCCTTCCTTACTCTTCTCTGAATCTCTCCTCCTTCCCCTTTTGCCAAGCAGCCACTGGTCCACATGTGGCTGAGCTCCTGCTAACACACATGGCATGACTTCCTCTCCCTTTTTTAAACTCCCACCTGTAATGAACTTTTCTCTAAAACTACTTTTAAACTATTCTTTATTCTAAACATGTACTAACCCAGTAACCACCAGCTATATTTAGCTATTTAAACACCACAGTTATCCTAACCAAAAGGCCAACAAGTAATAATACTAAGCTACATTTATAAAAAACAGAACGAGTGGAGACCAGGACCTGCCTCCAAGCCTGAGGACTCAAGTTCAATACCCAGGGACCCACATGATGGAAGGAAACTCTCAAAGTTGTCCTCTGACCTCCAGCCTGCTCACTGTGGCATATGTGTACATACACCAAAAAAAAAAAAACTTAACAAAATTTGAAACCATTTACTAAAAAATTAATTGAAAATATTTTGTTAATATTTTAATTAATATTTGATGTTTTAATTTTACATATGTGCTTTTGTTGTGTTTGTTTTGCTGGGGTTTTTTTAGGTTTTGTTTTTTGTTTTTGTTTTTTTTTAGGTTTTTTTCTCTGTGTATCCTTGACTGTCCTGGACTCACTTTGTAGACCAGGTTGGCCTTGAAATCACAGAGATCCGCCTGCCGAGTGTGCACCACCACACCTGGCAATTACAGACAGCTGTGAACTGCCATGTGGGTGCTGGGATTTGAACCCAGGTCCTTTGGAAGAGCAGTCAGTGCCATCTCTCCAGCCCGTTTTACTTTTCAAGACAAGGTTACTCTATGTAGCCCAGGCTGTCCTGGACTCACTTTGTAGACCAGGCTGGCCTTGAACTCACAGAGATCCACCTACCTCTGCCTCCCAAGTGCTGGGATTTAAAGGCATGTGGGAGGCAGAGGCAGGCAGATCTCTGAGTTTGAGGGCAGCCTGGTCTACAGAGTGAGTCCAAGACAGCCAGGGCTACACAGAGAAACTCTGTCTCGGGAAGGGGGGGGGGGACAAAAACAAAAAAGATGTGCACTACCACCGCTCGGCTTTATGCACATATTTAAACCACAAGGTCTCATTATGTAGTCCAAGTTGTCGCAAGCTCTCTATGTAGCTATTATGTAACTGGCTGCCTGCAACCTTGCTGTCATCCCTATGCCTCAACCTCCCAAAAGCTGGGATTATAGACATGAAGCAACACACCAACTACTACTTATAACTTTAGCATTGATATAACATACAAGTATATATTAGTATACAAATATATAACTTGTGCTATTTTGATCACATTATTTAACATTGAATATCCTTTTTAAAATTAACTTTATTATAAAAGGGGGGGGAACAAAAAACATCACATACCAAAATTCCTATTCTTATACATGTATGATGCTGTTTGGGCAATACTGAATTAAATATACAAACAATAAAATACATTTCAGCCTCAAGAGAAGTCTGGCACATGCTACAATATGGTACAAAATTTTTAATGTACTTAATGTCAGCAAATGATATACTTTAGAGTGGTTAGAATGGCTAAGGTTTTGTGTTCTGTAGCCAATTTTATAATTAACACATGTGGCTTGTAGGATATTTCTAGCAGATATACCATTCTGAACATCAAGCCCAGACTCCACAGGCAAGGACACCAAGGAGAAGATCAAATACCAACTATTTCGGAACAGAAGACATATACATTAATGGAAAATGAGCTCATAGTTTGTTGGGCGTCTCTAATGAACACTAGACAAGTTAACTCCATGAGGAGAAAGGATTGGTAACCTAGAATGCCACTATTAAGCTTGGACATTTTTTCCTACTGAAGAATGGATCTAAAGAGCACCAGAGTATTTTGGGTAATTTATCTCACAAGTGCTTCTTAACAAACCCAACCAGCTTTGTGCTGAGGGGTTTCTGTGCATAAATGGCACATAACCCTACCAAAGTAATCCAGCTGACAGAGAAGGAAGCCGATGCTCTTGACTGACAGTCAGCTCTTGAGTTTCATCTAATGCATGTGTGTGTCCCTGTGGAGGTGCAAGGCTTACTAAGGCAAGCTGAGTCCAAGTCCAAGTTCACCAAGTCCAGGCCGTCAAGCTATCCAGCCTATTCCAGGGTCCCGTGTCTCTGTCTCCTGAGTTCTGTGATTATAGGAGGCCACAACAGTTGCCCAACTTTTCTATGGGGTTCTAGGATTCAAACTCTAATGATCACTCTTTACAGCACAGGTTTTATTCAATGAGCCATCTCTCCCTGAGGCCTTCACTTTGTAGGAGCCAGACTGATCTCCAGTGATAACAGTGTGACAATATTTCTTAAAGCAATGAAATAATTTTGCACCTATAAACACAAAGTATGACAAAATTTTATTAGTTTATAAGTTTTTAAGTTGCCTTTGCCACTTAGCATAATACACTTCAGATGTATCTGACTGTATTAATAGTTCATCTATTTTTACTGATGAGTAGTATTCAACTGTCTAGAGGTATCACTGTTTAGCCATTCACTGGTCAAAGAAATTGAAATAGTTTTCACTTCGTTTTAAAAAAAAAAAAAGAACAAGAAATAAGGTTTTTGGTTTTTTTTTAAAGGCTGTATACAAGTTTCTGTGTGGACTTGTACTTTACTTGTGTGAACAGAAAGGATTAAGTCGTACGGTAAGGACATGTGGAAAGGCCCAGCTCCTTACATCTCCACAACAGTACAATGATAAGGTTCTTTTTATTTCAGCAATTCTAAACCATACGTAAGTACACGGAATGCTTTCAGCTCTCGTCCCTAAAATCGGGGACAACAAGCATCCTTCAGTGCTCGTCTGCTTTACTAAAGGTTGTTCATTCCAGTTTATTTAATGATTTGTTTACTTTTACCTTATGTATTTGGTGTACATTTGTGTCTGTGTGAGGGTGTCTGATCCCCTGGAACTGGAGTTACAGTTGTGAGCTGCCAGGTGGGTGCTAAAGAACTGAACCCAAGTCCTTTGAAAGAGCAGCCAGTTTTCTTAACCACTGAGCCATCTCTTCAGCCCCTCATTCTACCTTTTATTTTGTTTTGTTTTGTTTTGATCAAGACAGGGTTTCTCTGTGTAGTCCTGGCTGTACTGGAACTTGCCTTATAGACCAGGCTGGCCTCCAACTCACAGAGATCGGCCTGCCTCTGCCTCCTGAGTACTGGGATTAAAGATGTGCGCCACCATCACTCAGTTCATACTATTTTAAACTGATTTTTTTTCTTATTGTTGAGTTTCAAAGATATTTATATAACATAGGTAAGTCTTTTCTTTCTGTCAGTTTGTGACTTCTCTTTTATGTCACAAATACCTCTCAAACAGCAGTTAGATTTTGGAAGAAGTCCAGTTTATCTTTTTAAAAGTTTTTCAATTTTTTTTTATGTTCAAAGAGCTAGCAAGATTCTCTTTCACAGGCTGGATGGTCCTGAATAATCCACTCTAGAAAGGTCAGTTAATGACATAATGAAGTCTATAGCCTTTGTGTGAAGATGGAAAGAAAGGCTGACCGCAGGCACATGTTCTACTGGTATTTCCAGATCAGACACAGTAGGTGCAAGAATTCTGGCTTAACTCTCTCAGGCCACTGTAGCAGAGCTGCTGGGTAACCATACTGCCTTCAAAAGGTTATTTTTTTTTTTTTTTGAGACAGGGTCTCACTCTGAGGCCAGGTTAGGCTGAACTCAGGGCAATATTCCTTAGCCTCCCAAGTGCTGGAACTGAAAACAAATTTTTAGGGCAAAAGCCTCAGCAGCCTCAACACATAAGGTTGGCCACATGCAAATTAAAGAGTAATGGTGGAAAGCAAAGAGAAAAGATTTACTTAGTGTCGCTATAGGGAAAAGAAATGCATAAAGGGTCTAGTTACCAAGCCCATCTTTGGGTACTGACATGAGCTTTGGCTTAAAAGCAGAACTGAGACACAAGACAATGTCTTCGCAATTAAGCAGTCTTGGTCTCAGTGACCACCTTGGTCACTACCTATATATTAATATTAATCACCGTTATCACCCGAGGACTGATTTGGCTCCATTCACCCTCCTGGATGCATGCCCTGAGGAGAGGCTGTGCTTTACCAGAATCCAAGATGACTGCAAGTTGAGGAGAATCACTCGTGCCTTAGGCCCTGAAGATGATGAAATGACATTGGTAGAGTCAAGCAAGAATCAGACCCAAAAGACAGACAGACTGACACAGAATTAAGACATAGACGCCAGGCTTTCATCCTGCTTTTTAGTTGCCTTATGGGCCCAGCTGAGGATTCAACAGTTGTCAGCAAAGTCAGTAAGTCCCTGTTTCAGAGTTACTGTACGACCCACCACATCTGCTCCCCTCCCCTTTCTCTTTTTGGGGTTTGTTGTTTTGGTGTGTGTTTTACGATACCATAGCTAAAAACCTAGCTAAACCTAAAGTCACAAAAACTTTTTTCTGGTAGTTTAATCCTTTTCAGTTAATTTTACCTATGATGCATGTACCGATTACTATTTTACTTTTATTACCTGTTCCAATGTAGTATTGCATTTACTGGTGTTGATTCAAAGCACAGCTCTCACCTCAGCAGGAATACAAGACTGTTTATTCTGAACCAAATATGAGTGTGGTACTTATATAATAAAAAAAAAAGAAAAAAGAGGAGACAACAAAAAAAAATATGAGTGTGTGGTCTGGGAACACAGATTTAGACTGTCTGAATAAGAAGTTTCAGTGAAGATGTGAGTACGTCCATGAATTTTTATGAGCAGAGAGTAAAACAAAGTTATAAGTCAAAACGTTTACCAAATACACTGTTAGGGACATCAGGCAGGTGAAACACAGACAAGTGTATATAATTTTCCTATGGATCTGAAATGTTCTCTAATAGCATTATCAGTTTGAGAATAGTAGAATCAAGTTATCTGATAAGTTAATGTATTCTAAAGGTTATGCCTGACATTTGAAAGGATGTTAGGAAAGCTATAGAAGGTGGGTGCTTATGAAAACTAAAATTCTGGCTTTATATCTGCAACATTTCAACTCTACAATCACGAAGTTCCAAATAGTGAAATAGAATCTTCAACACAGGTGTGGCAGGGGCTGGGGAGGCAGACCTCAGCTCACACTAGACAAATGTTCTCTGAGTGTCTGTGTAGGTCTGGGATATAAGAGAAACGGTAAAGAAACGGGAGCAGCCCCACAGCCACCCACTAAAGCACAGGGCAGATCAACACCAAGTGAAGTGGCTGAGCAGCTAACAGCTGGAGGCTGACTGTGGGGGGCTCCTGAGGCTCCTGAGACGAGCAAACACCAGACCAAAGTGCAACTAGGGGGGAGAGACACAAGCAGCACAAGAACATCATCAGAGCAGCAGGAAATTCCCCTAGGCTTTGCATTAGTGACATACATTCCTATATGCTCATGGTTTTCAGTAGCAAGTTTGAGTGAACTAAATGCTTTTTTAAAAATGAAAAAACAGGGGCTGGAGAGATGGCTCAGAGCTTAAGAGCACTGTCTGCTCTTCCAGAGGTCCTGAGTTCAATTCCCAACAACCACATGGTGGCCCATAACCATCTATGAGATCAGATGCCTTCTTCTGGCCTGCAGGCATACATGCAGACAGAACACTGTATACATAATAAATAAATAAATCTTATTTAAAAAAAGAAAAAAGAAAAAATAACCAGGCATGGTGGTGCATGCCCTTAATCCCAGCAATCGGGAGGCAGAGGCAGGCAGATCTCTGTGAGTTCAAGGCCAGCCTGGTCTACAAAGTGAGTCCAGGACAGTCAGAGATCCACAGAGAAACCCTGTCTCTAAAAACACCAAAACTAAACCAAAAAAAAAAAGACAGTCTGGCCCAACATATGCTGTAACCCTGTCTGGAAGAAGCCACCTTATCACCCCAAGCTAACTTTATACCACTGCAGGTCACTGCAAGTCAGTGCAGGGCTCCAAACAAGAAGGCTTGCCTCTTCCTATGGAGGTCTTTGCTTCATCTCTTGACACCACCCACTTCCTGAAGAGATGATAAGGACCAAGACTTCACACCTAGGACAGCTCACCCAGAACCAGAGTGTGGGTGCTTTATGTTTCTAGAATGCTCTTTCGTGTACTACTTCCACCACCATCAAAGGACACTAACTCCACAACTGCCTCGACCCACAGAGGTCCTTCACCTGCCTACTGAACCTAGTCTAGAAAAGGATTGCTGCTTGCCCCCAACAGGACTGCTCACTGCAGGCCCTGACATGGAAGGCTTTGTCTCCCAGCTATCCCAGGTTTACCTCCTGGTAGGAGGTGAGGACCACACACTCTCTCTTACTGACGCTTAAAAATTGCAAGTGGAACTCAAGTGGCAGGCACATGCTTGTCATCTCAGCCTTGGGAACTGAAGGCAAAAAGATAGTGAGTTCAAGGTCATCTTTAGTTATATAGCAAACTCAAGGCCAATTTGAACTAATGACACCCTGCCTCAAAAAGCTTAAGAGGTAGAGGGAGGATGGGTTTTTTTCAAGAAGGGCCTAATACTACATACTAGCATACAAGCTCAAGTTCTCATCTCTTTCAAATAAAGGCTTCATCCCACCTCAAATTCTTAAATAACATTACTTGCAGGCAAAACACCCACACACACATAATTTTTTAGGTAAGCAAAAAGCTTTGGTAATTCAAATATAAATTTAGCACTTGAGAGGTAGAAGAAGGAGATCAGGAAGGAGTTCATCAGGCTCATTTCAGGTCCTGCAGTGAGAAGTCCTGTTGGGGGCAAGCAGCAATCCTTTTCTAGACTAAGTTCAGTAGGCAGGTGAAGGACCTCTGTGGGTCGAGGCAGTTGTGGAGTTAGTGTCCTTTGATGGTGGTGGAAGTAGTACACGAAAGAGCATTCTAGAAACATAAAGCACCCACACTCTGGTTCTGGGTGAGCTGCACTGGGTGTGAAGTCTTGGTCCTTATCATCTCTTCAGGAAGTGGTGGTATCATCTTTATTGCATGGGGAGTTTAAGGCCAGCCTATGTTTCATGGGACTCTGTCTCAAAGAACCAAACAAATGGCATTATACAACTTAGAATATGACAGAATGAATGGGCTACATGTACAGCACACCATTCATCATGTGAATATTTTCTATTAAGCTTTCAAAAGGTTGTATGTATTAAATTGCCACTTGAGGGTCAGTTTCTAAATGTTTCTCTAACAACAGACAGTGATGGGTAACAGGAAGTGTGCAGCACATACAGGCCCCTCCCACCATCACCAACAACTCCAAGGATTCTACACTTAGAGTTAGAAGCCATGTTTACTCTGTTATTCCACAACAAAGGGGATTTTATAATATCTACTAATAGAAAATAATTGGTGTATCTGCAGAATTCTCTGGATGTGGGAATAGCAAGATTCTATCAGGTCTGAACTATCTCAGTGGTCCACATAAAAACAACAGTAAAAACAGAGGCAAAGCATCCTCCACAAATGAGGAAGGTCTGGACCAGGAACACATGCAATCTCTGGCACACAGTATGTCTGTCCTCTCAGCTATGACACCAGCATCCTGATTTTTTATTTGACCCACTCTCCAATAATGCTTGCATTTCCAGGGAAGTTGTCATCAACCTACAGTAAAGACAGACAGCAAGGACTGGAATTTCAGTAAATCCTCACATTCCATTTCTCAGAAAATAAATTTACTTAAGACTGATCTTACCTTCAGTCACTCTACAGGAGACTGTAATTACATTTGATTTTATAAAGTATACAACAATGATCTCCTATTTTGGTGTCAGATTTTCAATAAAGTTTTAATTATAGAAAAAAAAAAGACTGATCTTACCTAGTCCAATAATTCCAATAAATTCTAGAATACAATGGAAACTATATACAAACTCCTAAAATAATCACTTCAAGTCACCAGCACGAGCCATCCATCATAAATTAAATACAACAAATACTTAACAAAGAAAAATTTTATCCATGAATCAAGTTAAATATTCAAATTAATCTGTATGTGTGATATATATGTGTGTGTGTAGGAGTGTTTCTAGGTGTGAGTGCACATATGTGTGCATTCATATAAAGTCTAGAGATCAAAGTCAAGTTTCTTCTTCAATTGTTCTCAACACTGGGATTTTTTGGGGGGGTGGGGAGAGAGACAGGGTTTCTGTGTGTATGTATCCCTGGCTGTCCTGGACTCTCTTTGTAGACCAGGCTGGCCTTGAACTCACAAAGATCTGCCGGTCTCTGCCTCCTGAGTGCTGGGATTAAACGGGTGCACCACCACACCTGGACAACCCATTATTTTTTGAGACAGTATCTTTCACTAAACAAAACTCACCAACTGTGCTAGACTGGCCGGCCAGCAGGCCCAGGGGTCCTCTTGTCCCCCAGACCAGGCTCTTTCTTATGTGCTGGGGTCTGACTCAGATGTCTTCTGGTGCCCTACAGGCGCTTGAGCAGCTGTGCCATTTCCCCAGTCACAACATATACAAATTGATCTTTAAAATGGTATTAGAACATAAGCTGCTTTTCCACAGTAAATTTTTAGAATTACAGATATACATCTCGTAGCATGACTAATATAAATAAATGTTTCAACAAAACACAAATGCTATTGTATAAACAAAGAACATTCTTTTTGTATGCTCTTCCATTGCTGTGAAATCATTGTACATGGCACTATAACTTAAAATTATGTTCACACTCAAGACACTGTGCACTGTGTATTCTCCTCCATACATCCATCCTTCCCTTTAGTACCACCACTCTCCCTTTCCCTTAGTCCTCCATGTGACTCAACAATGCCATATATATCTTCTAGCTGTCATATACACATACATGGTTTCATTCATGTATATAAAAATCCAGAAACCACAAATGAGAAAACAAAACTGTACATTTTTTTTTTAAACTGACTTAACTGGTGTAATAATTATCTCCCATTTATTCATTTTCCTACAAACAACAGAACTTTGTTTTTATTTACATCTAAAATAATCCCATTATTGATTTGTTACCATGGTTTATAGAAACAAAGGAACAGGCACAAGAGAATATACCGTAAAGTTTTTGTGTGCAACAACTATCTTTAAGGCCAAAACACAATCAGCTAACAAATATACTTACAAGCTTCACACTACCATAAAATTAAAAACTGTACCAAGAACTAATATTTAATTATTGTGACATTAAATCCACAAGTAAGACATATAGGAATGATCCAAAAATTCTTACTTGCCTCAATTCACAATCGATGGTAACTCTTCCCGACCCCCCCAAAAAAAAAACAGAAAAAATTATTTTTCATATTCTTGTAAGAAAATTAAAAATAAAACTGACAAATACACTATAGCAGTATTATGTACTAAAAGCAAATTATCTTGTCAGAAAGTTGAAGTTGAACCTTTATTAGTATTTTGAGCTCTCAAATTAAGTCTCAGCTTCCATAAGCTTGTTCCCTCATTGGATAAAAATGCTATTGATAATTTGATTCAATTAATTACTACACAGGAGAAACAAGAAAATTTCCAAATATTTGCACTAGAGAAAAAAAATTACAACTTGTTCTTTAAGAACTGTTTATTAACTGAAGAAATACCATTCTAAGAAAATTGGTATAAAAGTAATAAAAAGGTTTTAAAAACTGAAAAAAATAAAATTTGCAATGGAAAACTTTATTATAGTCCAAACCAAGAGAGTATCCATATCAAAATCATGACTTGTTTCTCTGATCTCAATGGCACAATGATGGCATACCACAGAGACCAGGAGCCATTTGGGCTCACTGTTCACATGGCTGGATATGACAAAGGGTGGCTCAGGAAACTTGTTTCATTATCCCAAAAACTTTGTGGCTCATAGTCTGTGAGTCAAACACAAAAACTCGAAAGCACTAACAATCCAAATTGCTTTCCCAGGTTATTCAACAGACTTGGCACCTTTTGTCTAATTCTAAAAATTGATTCTCTCATCATAGGGTGGAGATTCATGAGCAGTGAGAACATTCAAACCTAAAGGTGTAACAAGTCAAAGTTCAATGGTAGCATTCTTGTGGTAAGTGCACATCATTCATAAGCAAGACTCAGGGCTACCTTATTAAATGCTTTATGGGACAAGGCAAAATATGCATGCGTGCATATTAAACATTGATAAGTTATTCAAAGAATGAACTTTTCATTTCTCAATTGATGATACAGTAAGATAACCAACAGAGAGGAAAAAATATGTAAACTGTCTCTTCCATGTTTTCATTCTATAGTCCATTACACAACCCACGCAAGCACCACAGAGTGGAGTTTATCCCAGCTACAAGGACTAACTACCACATCTTGCCTATAGGCACCTCAGAGCCAGGACATCTTTGCTTAAAAGCAAGATTAAAAGCTTTCCTAGAGAGAAATTAAAAAAAGCATCATTTAAAAAACAAACTAACACTCGGTTAAAGAAAACAGATAATCTATTAACTAGCATTGCAGTCTAGACTCTAGAACTGAGCAAGAAATACTGTTTGATATACTTTAGGCCAAACACTCATTTTCATCTCTCTATTCTCTGAGCTTTTCAAAACCTTAGATGGAGAGAATACAAGATATTAACTTATTAAAATTCCTGCTGCCTTCTAGTTCATCATGGCAGTATTCCAAAGGCCATACCAAAGAATTACTAGTCTATCCTAGAACAATCGCTTTTGCTTTGCGGGGCACTGCTCTGTTTTGGTTGTTTGGGGTTTGACTGGTCTCATTCAGTACCTGTGGCTCCTCCTGGTACTTTTCACCCACTCACCTAAATCTCTCCCTCCCAAAACCTGAGCTTCTGCTCCCCCTCACCACCCATATAACTCACATCCCTGTATAACTCAGCCATTTTGGCTATGCAAGTCTCATAACCCCAGCTGCCTGTTCCTCTCATGGTCCATTTAGTCTGCCAGCTATATTCAGCCCAGACTCTAGCCTCTGCCTACTTTCTCCCTTGTATCTACAATAAAAATATTCTCCATACTTTAGCAGTAGTCATGTCCTTTTCCTAATATCTTTTTTTTTAAGTTGGCTGTTTTTGTTTGTTTGTTTGTTTTGTTTTGTTTTTAAGACAGGTTTTATGCAGGCTAGCTTTAAACTTGAAGCAATCCTCCAAGCCTTAGCCGGAGTGCCTGAGCACCACACCCAGCTCTGAGAAACAACTTTTCTTAGAAATATTTCCCTGACAAGCCTGCTATCATCCTCATTCCTCTGTTACTTAAATTATTTTGTGTGATTTGGGTAATGCTGAATTACCAAAAGGAAAAGAAAGCACACTGTATGGAAGAAAGCTCTTTTCCTGTCTCCCTGACTCATAACTATGACCCCTGAATCAATGGACAAAGGACAGAATAACAAGAGCAAAAACAAAATTTATTCACAATATGCACAAATAATAAGGAACTCAAAAGGCATTAGAATTGGCACTGTTTAGGTTTGTATCCTTTTCCTTTTTATGTAGTGTTGGAGACTGAACCAAGAAAACAAGGATTAAAAAAAAGTATGGAGAAAATGCTAAACAAACTTTGGGCTTTAGAGGAAGCAAAATCTGTAGAAAAGCCAAGAACAGAAAACACTTGATAAAGAAAAGTGACTTAAACCGGGTGTGGTGGCACACACACAGCACTCGGGAGGCAGAGGCAGGTGGATCTCTTTGAGTTCAAGGCTAGCCTGGTCTACAAAGACCAGGACAGCCAAGGCTCTGTTACACAGAGAAACCCTGTCTCAAAAAACCTAAAAAAAAAAAAAAAAAAAAAGGTGGTTTAATAAGGAACAAATTGGCCAGGAGAAATGGACGAGTTGTTAAAGAGTACTGGCTGCTCTTCCAGAGGTCCTGAGTTCAATTCCTAGCACGGGCATGATGGCTCACAACCATCTATAATAGGATTTGATTCACTCTTCTGGTGTGCATGAAGACAGATCACTCATAAAAATAAGTTATTTAATATTTTTAAAAAATACAGAATATCAAACATATTACACATATTAATTACAAAGAAAAACATTTTGGCTATCTGCTGCCCTGTGGCTAGCAAGGAACCATCTTGTAAAAAAGCATTTAATCCAGTCATTCAAAAATGTCTTCATCTGCAATCCATTGATATTTCAATTTTCTCAAAATTAAGCTAACATAGGAACATTTATTTAAGAGAAAACAGTATCAACAAGAAAGACACATGACTAAATATTGAAAAAGTAGTATTTAGCCAGGCGTGGTGGCGCACGCCTTTAATCCCAGCACTCGGGAGGCAGAGGCAGGTTGATCTCTGTGAGTTCGAGGCTAGCCTGGTCTACAAAGCGAGTCCAGGACAGCTAGGGCTGTTACACAAAGAGAACCTGTCTTGAAAACAAACAAACAAAAGTAGTATTTGACCATACACTTACAATCTAAACATGGAAACAAAAGTCAATGCCATGGACTTGTCACCCTAACTCTGAAAAGGGGACACAACCCTCTTACTACAACTTACAACTATGCTTCCAAAGGAACAGACTATCTGCTAAACTCAACCTAGACACAAAGGAGCTCAAAAGAAGGATTTGGTGTTTTGAATTTAGTTTAGAGGTCATATATGTTTAATTTATGTTTTTCTATTTGTTCATTTCTAGGGAAGGTGGCATGACAGGCCTGTAGAAGTCAGAAGATAACTGCAGAACTCAAGTTCTCACCTCCCACCATGTGGGTTCGAGGGATTGCACTCAGGCCTTCAAGCTTGATGACAAGCTCCTTTAACACTGGAGTCATCTTGTAGGCTCCTACAGGTCTTACCTTTTTTTGTTTTTGTTTTTGTTTTATTTTCAAGACGGGGTCTCACTATGGCTCTGGCTGTCCTAGAACTTAATGTGTAGACCAGGCTAGCCTTGGACTCATGGAGATCGTCTGTCTCTGCCCCCCTGAGTGCTGAGATCTTACTCATGACTTTTTCAAGAGGAAAAAAATACAATTAACAAATTACAGAAATATTATTAGAGAGCATGGAAAGTATCTCATTATATATCTTAGGTTGCCCTCAAACTCCCAGCAATCTTCATGTCTCCATTTCCCTAGTATTGCAGGTGTGAGTCACCAGGCCCTGCTTACAATAATTAAATTTTACTGCAATCTTACTACTGAAAATTGTATAAGCACAAACACCATACCATCTGCTTGGGTGAACATGATGAAGCTTTTCTTAAAACAAGAAAACTGTATTACCAGGTCACAACAGATCAGCAGGTAACCCACAAACCTGATAATCTGAGTTCAATTCCTGGGACCCAAGGGAAAAAGAAAAAGAAATTGAGTCCTTAAAGTTATCCTCTCACATCCATCCACACCTGTGCGCGCCTGCACACACTAACACACATAATAATAATGATAAATACGTTTTTTTTAATAAAAGAAAAAGAAAGTAGTATTGCTGAGTAGGTGTAAAGGAAGCACCTGGGAGGTAGGAGAAAACAAGAGGACTGATTGATTTCAAAACCATCCTTAAATCTTAGGATGTTTCAACAAAAGGAAAAAACAAAAAAACAGGCTTTTGTTGAAAGAGTTACATGGGGGTGCACAGAAGCAATCAACTTCCTATAGAGAGCAATGCTAGCTCTAGACTGCATGAGTAAGCCAGAGGCCTGGGACTATGAACAAGCACTGAATGCAGATGGATAAGAAAGCCTTACTACACTACATCCCCCAAAACTAATGAGGGAGCACTGTCTGCAATGAACACTTATGCTTTTTACTCTCTACACTTTCCAGGTATGATTTAAGTATTGTACAAGAAACAGAAAAAGACTCCTTTGTTGGAGGAAGGTCTAATATTGTTTTTAGTGGATGATTTCAGTGCTAGAGATCTGGTTACCACCCTTTCTGAGACACTCTCTGATTGGCCGATTGGCTGGGCAGAAAGAGTATAGGAAGGTGGGACTTCCTGGTACCGAGAAAGGAGCCCTGGGTATTAAAAAGAGAAGCTCTCTTTCCACCAGGAGACATGGAAGCAGACAGCTGTGTCTGAGAGCTCTGGAAGATACAGCAAGCCACATGGCTGGTTGGGATTAGGTGGTCCGGGATTAATTTAGGTGAGCTAGTTGAGAGTCTGACCAGCTAAGGGCTAAGCGTTGAAACATTAAAAGGTCTTGGTGTAGGGCTGGAGAGATGGCTCAGAGGTTAAGAGCACTGATTGTTCTTCCAGAGGTCCTGAGTTCAATTCCCAGCAACCACATGGTGGCTCATCACCATCTATAATGAGATCTGGTGCCCTCTTCTGGCCTGCAGGCATACCTGCAGACAGAACACTGTATATATTAAAATAAATAAATCTTTAAAAAAAAATTTAAAAAAAAGGTCTTGGTGTAATTAATTATTGGGAGAAAGGCTGCTGGGGGTATCAGGTTGGAAGGCCTACAGGCTTCTGGCCACAGGCCTCACGGCAGGCCCTGGCAGCTACCCTGCCAGATCACTGACCTAATAAAACAATTTATAGTTATTAATAAATATAATAGCTAACAGAGTTTAAGTTCCAGGTGGTGAAGGCCACCATTGGTCCAGGGCTTTATCCCCAGACAAGCAGGCTGCCAGTTAAGGCAAGCCAGACCTGCCGGCCTCCCACCAGCCCGCTAGCTACTCCACGGGCCTAATATTACAGTTTATACTTATTAATAAATACAACTGATAATTAAGTTGCAGTTTTACTCCTTGAGGAAAAGTGTCAAAGATATTGTCTCCCTGTAATGCTTGACACAGTGCCTTTCAAAGGTCATAAAAGTATCGGTAGACGTGATCTAAAATTAACCTGGATAAATTTATGCTCAAAGTGACCATACTTGTTAGGAGACTGTATCTTTCCTTCTCTACTTATCAGAATTTACTAAAGCTCATTATGACTATGCCTTTTATAAGCAAAGATTATATGTTTTCATAATTATAATGAAGTGGGACATACCAGGGTGATTAGAATTGAGGGCTCTGATAGACTAACTGTACTCATAGCAGCCTGCAAAATTCAAATTACTCACTGTATCTAATCCTAGATTCTACATCTATCATCTACAAAAATAAAACATAATTAAAAGTACCCAGGACTTTACCTCCAGAGACTATGGTAAGGGCAGCCAAGGTACAACATGAGGAAGTGTTTTCCAAAGTAGAGAAATTAGTATCAGCTGACAGCTTTACTACTGCAGCTACACCCCATCATCCACCAACTATGTCCAAAAAGTGGCTGTTGGGTTCTTCTCTCACTCAGAGTTCAAAATAGTCTGTTATACTATTTTTTTATATAAATTCTGTATCAAAGCAAATTTTAAAAAGCAGTGCTGAACTAAACCCCATTTTTCTCTAGCAAATCGACTAGGGAACTACCTGTGTCCTGCTTTCCCCTCACACACTCACAGATCACAGCCCCTGAATATATAAAAACACCTTTTACAGAATGGATTTTTTTTAACGTTCTTGTTATTTGTTCTTAATGCCAATTCCAAAGATAAATTTTGGTCGTGTTCACCCCCAATTACCCTCACTCTTCCACTGAAATCTTCTGCCAAAAGAGCCCCCTCCTACTCCAATGTCTCATTTTTGTTTTGCATGCTGGCCTAGAACTCTCTTTGTAGCCCAGGCTGGCCTAAAGCCTATGGTCCCTGCCTCAGCCTGAGTGCCCAGCATCAGGACCCAAACAAACTCAGGACAAATGGCTGAGGTGCCATTCACCATACCTACCCACACCTCCTCTCTGCTCATCACCATTCCCACCCCCTGCCCCTACCCTAAACTCTCCAGCCCAGGTCTTCACATCCCTGCCTCAGCTTCTGATTCCTATATGACAAAGCCATATTTGCCATGCATGTTCTTGATCCTCTGCTCTTGGCTTCCTCTCTTTTGCCTCCCCCCTCCCCTCACTCTCTGCCCCACTAGCCCTCTCATGGTCCAGCTCTGAAGGACTCTTCAGACTCCTCCAGATACTTCTCTAACTGCACTCTCCCTCATATCTACAATTAAAACCTCCTCAACCATACCCAGGAGCACCCATGTCCTTGTTTTCATTCACCCAGCTCAAAGTGGGTATTTTTATGTGCAAAATCCTGTTCACACACAGCATAATACCAGGAGGACAGGTGTTGTGTAGTACACTGTAATTCCAACATCAGGGAAACCAAGATAGGAAATTACATCAAGCCTGGAGTTCAACACTTGTTGGGACAACATAGGAGAATTTATGGGGGTCAGGGTGCGGTAGGGATTACCAAACGGTAATGAAATTTCTGTTTATTCAATTAAAAGACTCTTTTTTTTTTTAAACCTACACAGTATATTTTTAGTATATTATAGAGTTCACTAAGAGAGTTGCATAAGCAATAGCTAAAAGGCTTAAACTTTTATTGAAAATAAAATTCTTGTCTGGATGCATCCATACTGGTGGAAGGAAGCCTCTGCAGTTTCTGACCCAGCATTGCATCCCACTGTTCTAATCCTGGTCCACACTCCTGCAGAGCCAAGTCTCTGAAAATAACTGGTCCCATTACTGTCCTGTTTGAGGCCCTTCAGTGTTGCCCCATTTCCCACAACAGACACAGAGCTTGCACCTTTGAGAGAGGAGGGTTACCCAGTCCCTTGTCAAAGAGTTCTGGACCTATCTTCCCAAAGAATACCTTTAAGTTGTATATACAATTACAAGAACCCTACTTACTTTTAACATCTCAAACACAAATAACAAAATTTCATTTCCTCTTAGAGCAGTGATTCTCAACTTTCCCAAAGCTGCGACCCTTTAATACAGTTCCTTGTGTTGTGACTCTCCAACCACAAAATTATTTTTGTTGCTACTTCATAACTGTAATTTTGCTAATGTTGTATTGCTAATGTTACATTTATAATGTAAATGTGTATGGTCTTATGTGACCCCTGTGAAAGAGTTGTTCGACCCCCAAAGGGGTCATGATCCACAGGTTAAGAACCACTGACTTAGAGGACCTGAAGATTACTTTAGGCAAGTCCATAAGCATTTGCTGAAGGGAGGAAAAAGTCCATCCACTAAATGTGAATAGTACCTTCAAGTCTTCAAGGGGTGGGGGTCAGGGGGTTGAGACAGGGTTTCTAGTCCTAGCTGTCCTGGAACTGGCTATGTAGACCAGGTTGGCCTCAAACTCAAAAGAGATCCGCCTGTCTCTGCCTCTACCTCCAAAGCACTGGTGTTACAGGTGTGCACCACCACTGCCAGATTACATCAAGTCATTTTGAAAATGCATCTAGAAGTGCCAGAACAATAGACTTTTTAGGTAAGCAAACATCTCGTTCCATGCAAGCCAGTGTCACTAGGGTTCCTGTGTCAGCTGCTCTGCTTAGTTCCTGGAAAATCAACTCTTCAGAACTTTGTGGTTCAGTTTTATGCAAATGGAAGTTCAAAGCTCTGAGCCTAACCTTTACCATCCTCACTGAAAACCAGAACAGCAGAAATATTTGCATAATCTAAGTCCCACAGTCTTCCAAAACACCAATACAACACCTTTTTTTTTTTTTTTGGGTAGATCTGTAGATCTGGTTGGTGAGCAACAAGGCCACTGTTCCTGTAGATCAGGAGCCTGAGTGGGGGGAAGGATAAAAAGGCCCACTGGTAGAAAGAGTGAAAGCACAGCAAACAACCTAAAAAGTCTTAGCTATCAGGAAAACAAGATTCAAGGATTCTAAACTATCTCATGTTTTTTCAAACTATAAGAATAAACATTTTTATATAAAGTGTTCCCCATTTTAAAGCAGATCTCACATAATCACATCCACAAGTGTGATCTAGTTCACATCCACCAGTCTGTACCCTTTAACAGTACAGATATTATTTTCAGCTCTGTAATATATCGATACCAATCCTGAGCCACATTCTCTGCTAGACATGGGGACAATGAAGAAGCCCCAGGCTATGTCTCTGTGAGGCTTACAAGCCCATGGAGGTGAAACACATACATACATAATGTCATAAACACTGTGGTCAATACAAGAACAGAGATGGGAGATTAGTCCCAGCAGGACCAGGCAAACAAAAGGGAAAAAAGGAGGGCAGGCAGCAGTGGTGAAGCCACAGGTGCAAAGCTGCAAGGTTACAGAAGTGAGCCTAGAGGTATCCTGACGAGACAAGACAATGGCCCCTCAGTCAGGTGGACACAGCAGGAAATCTGGCAAACAAATTCATAACTGCAAGATCCTGTAAGATTTTCTTTTAACATGTTAATAATGTAATAAAAACACAAAAAATTACAAAAGGGAAATTTTTATATAACTGAAATCCTACACTATTGCTATACCTTTCTACTTGGAATTACCCAATAAGAGTCTTTGACCCAGGGCTGGTGAGATAGCTGTACCAGAGGTCCTGAATTCAATTCCCAGCAACCACATGGTGGCTCATGGCAATCTATAAAGGGATCTGATGCTCTCTTCTGGCGTGCAAGTGTACATACAGAGTACTATACATTTTTTTTCCTTAAAAAAAAAAAGAAAGAAATAAAACATTCAGCCAGGTCTGGTGTCTAAAATGGTGTGATTCCAGCACTGTGGAGGCAGAAGCAAGCAGATCTCTGTGAGTTCAAGGCCAGCCTGGTCTACAGAGAGAGTCCAGGACAGCCAGGGCTGTTACACAGAGAAACCCTGTCTCAAAAAAACCAAAAAAAAAAAAAATTTAAAAAAGCGTTTGACCCCCATCTTTTTGAAGGGGTATTGTGTGATCACTGGGTGTGTGTACACAGTGTGCGCACATGCATGTGGAGGTCAGAGTTCAGCACTATTTAGGCAGTTCTCTTCCTGAAGCTGTAACTGGGACTTGTCTAGACTGCTGTCCACCAAGCACCAGGCTTACAGATGCATGTCAGCAGATCTAGCTTGACTGGGCTCTGCCGATCCTCACTCAGGTCCCCATGCTTATGCAGCAGGCACTCCACTGACTGAGCTCTCCCCTCAGGCCCTCTTAGTCCGAATTTCTTTAGAAGGCATGTGAGTATGGTATGTGTACCAGTGTGTATGGGTTCTGTGTGTGTGCGGGTGAACTTGTGGCCTAAAGTTAGTATCACGTATCTCCCTCGGTTGTTCTCCACCTTACATGTTGAGACAGGGAGTAGGACTGGGCCTGGTATTCTCACTCTGGGTAGCCATCTTGTTCTGGGTCTCCCCTGGGTCTCCATCTTAGAAGCCAGCAGCCCTGCAGTCCACCAGCTGTTGCCTGTGAATCCAGCCCTTTACCAGCTGAGCCATCTACCTGTCCTCCCCCAGCTTTTATTCAACTTACTTCCCCCTTGGTCAAATTATATCTGTTTAGATCTCTTCATTTTGGCATATATACTATAAAATTGCTCAATCCTTCACTAAAATGAAATATAGCATAAAACTAGTAAATGTCCATCTAAAATGTCTAGCTGGATATGGTCTGTATTCTCTAAGATTCAGGAGGTTGTAGTAGGAAGATGAGTTCAACATCAATCTAGGCTACCTAGTGCCTTGCTACAAGACCCTGTCTCTAAATATTAAATACCAAACCTCCAAATGCAGAACATTTAGGTCAACTGCTTCAGAGTCTTCTTCTATTTATATGTAAGGAGATTCTTAGAGGTTGAGCTAGTCACCTCCTACATATCATGCTCAGATCCATCAACATCACCAGGTTCTGGTTTCCACAGAAACCCAAAGTGCTATTCCTTGTACTCTCCTAGACAAGGCAAACCTTATAATAGCTACATCAAGTGTTATTCTGGAGGCTGAGCATGTAATGAAGGCCTGTACTCCAACAACACCCACTGCCCTAACCTTGACTTCAAGGCTAGCCTGGTATTATAAAGCAACATCCTATATCCAAGGTGAGAAGAAAAGAAGAGTGTGGGGGTGGGGGACCCAGCGACAGAGCTACAGGACACTGCATTTGTACTGCCCTTAACAGTAGTCTGCAAAGGGTTTCGATCCTGAGCCTCACAATCATCCCCAGCAAATGAGACACAGGATTTAACTTTTTAATGAACTCTTTTCTTCTTCTTTGTCTTCTTTTTGGTGTTTTCAAGATGAGGTGTCACTAAGCAGCCCTCACTGTCTGGGAACTCACTCTGTAGACTAGCCTGCGTGGCCTCAAACTCACAAAGATCTGACTGCCTCTGCCCACAAAGTGCTGGAATTAAAGATGTGTGCCACTGCCACCCAGCTTGAACTTTTCTTAAGACACCTCCATCAGGAATGTGAGTAGTTTTGTACCACAGTTTGAGTTCAGAGTGACCCCACAAGTTCATTTTCTCAACATTTCAGCTCTTCAGTGGGTAGGCTATTTTGGAAAGTTTTGGACTTTCCAAAATAGGAAAGTGGCCCCTAGCTGGTGGACAAAGGCAACTAGAAGTGAACCTTTAAAGGTTACAAGTACCTCCTGGTCAGGGCTTACTCTCAAGTTTCCCAGTCTGCTATCATGATGTGACCACCAGCCTCAGGCCTCATCTCTCAGGGACAACTGCCCTGACCCTGTGCCTCTCCCACTGTGATGGACCATGAACCAAAATAAATTCTCCTCTCTGAACTTTCCAGTATCTAATCACAATCCCAGAAAGAGCAAAGCACTCTACAGAAAACAGACTTCAGGCATTCTATGGACACATGGCACTTCTGCGTTTAAGAACACTGGACTCTTCGAGGCCAGCCTGGTCTACAAAGCGAGTCCAGAACAGCCAGAGATACACAGAGAAACCCTGCCTCGAAAAACCAAAAAAAAAAAAAAAAAGAACACTGGACTCCACTGTCTACCCCAGGAAACACTGGTGTAAAATGTTCATGCTGAGAGAACTGAGGTATTGGGATTCCAGGTGTCAAGTTTTTAAACCACCATAATACATGCCACAAATCAATTATTACAAATGAACTTGTAAACCATAACTTACATTTGTGACTATACTAGTTAATATTTCAACGTATAAGGACTCAAAATCATCTAGAAGACAAACCTTTGGGCATTTCTGAATGATTTTTTTCTATACTGGTTTAACTGAGGTGGGAAGACTTAACCTGTGGATAGCACCATTCATGGACTGGGGTTTCAAACAGAATAAAAATGAGAAAGTAAGCTGAACATAAGAATAAGAAAATAAAGTCAAGTGAGGTTGCGCATGCCTATAATCCTAGCACTCAGGAAGCAGACAGGTAGATTTCTGTGAGTTCGAGGCCAGCCTTGTCTAACAAATGAGTCCAGGATAGCCACGGCTACACAAAATCCTGTCTCTAAAAACAAAACAAAACAAACAAACAAAAAAGCAAGCTGAACACCAACATTTAGTTCTCCTTCCTGAGCACAGATTCGGTGTGACTAGCACTTCATGCTCCCAGCTCAGTTCCTTCCCTGCCATAATGGAATACTGTCTCCAATTGTGTGTGAGCCAAGGAAATGCTTCCTTCCCCAAGTAGATTGACTATTTGTCTCACAACAATTTACCTTCCAAGCCATACGCCACAATTTCAAGGAAACCAAGACATCATATCCCAGCTACCACAAATGCAAAGCCAGAAAGGTAAAAAGGTAACTGGTCATATATGCTGAAACTACTTAATTTACTGAATGTCACACTGCCTCAATGTCACAAGCAGAGGCAAATGTTCACAGCATCAACCTGTACAAATTTACATACACATATTGGTTTTTCAAGACAGGGTTTCTCTGTGCAGCCCTAGATGTCCTGAAACCTGCTCTGTAGAGCAGGCTAGCCTCGAAGACAAAGATCTGCCTGCCTCTGCCTCCTGAATGCTAGGATTAGGGTGTTTACTACCATCACCAGGTCCTATATTTAATTTCTTAAAAATGTAACTACTGTGCTATTTTACAACTCTACAAACGCTAATCAAAGACATAAATTTTCAGTAGTGTAAATGCCGTTTTCATATGGGCAGAGTTAAAATGAAAACAGAATTGTTACATGAGCACACCTAGATCAGAAGGCTGGGTCAGGAGCTCAAATCTGAGACATGGTTGGGCTACATACATAGCAAGCCCATCTCAAAAAAAAAAAAATTTAGTAATTATTTGCTATTTACAAAGAATAATAGAATTTAGGGCTATTAAGAAGGCATAGTCAGTAAAGAACTTGCCATACAAGCATTGAGGACCTGAACTCAGACCTCCAAAACCCATGAAAAAATGGCCACAGTAAAATAAATCATAGTCCCAACTCTGAGGAGGCAGAGACAGGAGTATCTCTGAGTGTGATGACTCCAGTTCAACTGGTGAGCTCCAGATTTAGTGAGGGACTTGGTCTTAAAAACATAAGATGGTTAGATTCCACACAGTGGTGCACACCTTTAATCCCAGCACCCAGGAAGCAGACACAGGCAGATCTCTGAGCTCCAAGTCAGTGTGGTTGGTCTACATAAAATTCTAGGCCAGTAAAGAGAAAATAAGACCCTGTCTCAAGAAAAGAAAAATCATTTGTAGAGAGCTGCGACATGCCGCGCCCTAAAGATGGCGCCGGTTTCCACCTTCCACCAGCCCGATGGTGAGCGCTCTCGGTGGTAAACAAGTCCACATTTGGCTAAGACCGCTGATCTGGCTTGCTTCCGCATACGTGGTCCTCTAAGATAGCACCACATGGCTTTACTTGATTGGCTGCTCATATAGTATTTAGCCTGTGGGTTGGGTCTGCCCGGGCATTCGGAAGACTGTTTTTAAGGGACCTGAATAAACTGCTTGAGAAGAGCTTTTGCGAGTTGCGTCGTTCTTGCTGGTCGAGGTCGATGCGACAAGTGGTGGCCCGTACGGGGAACCAGAAAAGACTCAGAACTCCTGCAGTCAGGGGCAGTGCACTGGTAAGTTCCCGGGATAAATGGGGACAATAAAGTTTCGCGAAAATTGCGAACAAAAGGTAAAGTTTCGCGGAAGTTGCGAACTAAAGGTAAAGTTTCGCGGAAGTTGCGAACTAAAGGTAAAGTTTCCCGGGAAGTTGCGAACTAAAGGTAAAGTTTCGCGGGAAGTTGCGAACTAAAGGTAAAGTTTCATGGGAAACTGCGAACCGAAAGTAAATTTTTAATCATGGGATCATCTCAGTCACATCCAATTTTTCTGGCTCTTCAGGAGCTACTTTTAGCTAGGAAATTAAAACTTGAGAACTCAACCCTAGAAAGATTTTTGAATGAATGCGACTCCGTGGCTCCGTGGTTTGCGGTGTCCGGGAATCTTACGGTATCCTGCTGGGACAAATTAGGCAGGGACTTGGATTTTGCTTGGGAGCAAGGTGCTCTGAAGCATGGAGTAAGACCGGTTTGGAAGATGGTAAGGAGTTGTTTAGAAGATCAGAGATGCTGTAAAGCAATCAAGGAGGGAGAATCAGCCTTGGAACTGCTGCAAGGGGAAAGATCTGAGCAGACAGACAGTGAAAAGGGAAACAAAAAAGGCGAAAGATCTGAACAGACAGACAGTAAAAAGGGAAGCAAAAAGAAGGTCCCTCTCTATCCCGATCTTAGAGATTTTAGAGATTTTGAGGACTCAGAGGGCACGGATTCTGAAGGGGAGCTACACGCTCTAATAGAACAGTTGGAGAGGACTGCTATTAGAAAAAGGAAAAAAAAAAGTAAAAGAGAAAGACACGTTGGTGACAGTCAGTGTAAAAGAAGCTGTTGCCGCGGCGCCTTCAGCCACGTTGGCGGCGGTCGGTGTAAGTGAAGCCGTTACTGCGGCGCCTTAAACTCCCCCTCCATACCCAGAAGCCATTCAGATAGATCAGCCTGTTCAGTCCCTGAAAGTAGGGAGATCTTTCTGCCCGGGGGTGTGGACACAAGTAAGAACAGAATTACAGTTTGCCTATCCGGTATACCAAGATCCACAAGGGAACAGGTACGAGGAACCGCTTGATTTTAAAGTAGTTAAATCCCTTGCAGAGTCGGTTCGTACCTATGGTATTACTGCTTCTTTTACATTGGCTCAAGTAGAAGCATTAAGCAGACATTGTATGACCCCAAGTGACTGGAGTGGCCTGGTCCGCGCCTGCTTAAGTCCAGGACAATACTTAGACTGGAAAGCTTTCTTGATTGAGTATGCCACTGAGCAAGCAGCCATTAATCAGAGAAATGGAAATCCAGCCTGGGATAGAGATATGCTGCTTGGGCAGGGGAGATTTGCCAACCAGCAGACAGTATATCCCAATCAGGTTTATGAACAAATAAACCAGACAGCTATCAAGGCTTGGAAATCCCTTCCTAACAAAGGGGAGGTGAGTGGAAACTTAACTAAGATTCTACAGGGCCCCATGGAGCCCTTTTCAGACTTTGTGGCACGATTGGTGGAAGCGACAGGGAAGATTTTTGGTGACCCGGATGCTGCTATGCCACTAATAAAACAGTTGGTCTATGGGCAATGCACCAAAGAGTGTAGAGCCGCTATCACCCCTTACAAGAACAAAGGGCTAGAAGCCTGGATGAAAGTGTGTAGAGAACTTGGAGGGCCGTTAACTAATGCTGGTCTTGCTGCCGCGGTAGTACAGTTGACCAGAAAAGGTGGAGGAAGTCCAGGAGTTTGTTTTAAGTGTGGCAAGATGGGACACTTTAAAAGACAATGCCCCGGGGGAAGGAGTACAGAAAGTACAGGAAGTGCACAACGCCCCAGGCAGCCAGGGTTATGCCCAAAATGTAAGAAAGGGAACCATTGGGCTAATGAATGCCATTCAGTGACAGACATCCATGGCCAGCCTTTGACTCAAAGTTATGGTGGCGCTTGTCCAAAAAACGGACAGCGGGGCCCACGACCCCAGGGCCCACAAATATATGGGGCAGTAGAGAATCAGGACAAAGAACAGAATCTAGAGAGATGGCCAACCCTCCGCCATCCGAGAGACCGCGGAGAGCCACTGCAGGTTCAGCAGGATTGGACCTCTGCTCCACCACCAGACTCGTATTAACGCCCCAAATGGGGGTCCAGTTAATTGAAACAGATTTTAAAGGACCCCTTGAACCTGGTACAGTTGATTTGCTGTTAGGGAGGTCATCATCAGCCTTGAGAGGACTTATTGTCCATCCTGGGGTTATAGATCCAGATTATACAGGAGTGGTTAAGATCATGGTAGCCTCCCCCCGTGGTATAACAGCTATCTCTCCTGGAGATAGAATTGCTCAGTTGATCATGTTGCCGAGCTTACATGATCGCTATGCGGCAAAGGATTGAGAGAGAGGAAAAGATGGTTTTGGGTCCACGGGCACAGATCTGACTTTTCTCTCCTTGGATTTGGACCAACGCCCCGTCTTGGAGTTAAAAGTTGATGGTAAAAGGATCCTGGGCCTTTTGGATACTGGGGCTGATAGGAGTATCACAGCAAAGAAAGACTGGCCTTCAGGTTGGCCCATACAAGCCTCTTCTCAAACACTTCAAGGCCTGGGTTATGCTAAGACTCCAGATATGAGTGCAAGATTATTAAAGTGGCAGGACCAAGAAGGCCACTCAGGAGAAATGCAGCCATATGTACTTGAGCTCCCTATCTCCCTTTGGGGAAGAGACCTTTTAAAGGATATGGGATTTAAATTGAGTAATGACTAATCTGATTCAGCCCAAAGTATGATGCAAGATATGGGATATGCTCCAGGCTTTGGAATAGAAAAATATTTGCAGGGGCGGAAGAGTCCCATATCTATACAACAAAGACAAAAGAGACAGGGCCTGGGTTTTTCCTAGGGGCCACTGAGGAGGGCATTCCCATAACTTGAAAGACGGAGGACCCAGTATGGGTTCCTCAGTGGCCACTTTCCTCTGTAAAATTGAATGCAGCCAAAGAGTTGGTGGATGAACAGATGTCTTTAAAACATATAAAACCATCTGTATCTCCCTGAAATACACCTATCTTTGTCATTAAAAAGAAATCTGAAAAATGGAGATTGTTACATGACCTGCGTGCCATAAATCAACAAATGCAGATCATGGGCCCAGTGCAACGCGGCTTGCCACTTTTATCATCTTTGCCAGCCTCATGGCCCATAATAGTTATAGATATAAGGGATTGTTTTTTCTCCATCCCTTTGTGTGCCAAAGATAGTGAGAGAATTGCATTTACTGTTCCATCCTGTAACCATAAAGAACCTGATCAGCAGTTTGAATGGGTAGTATTACCTCAGGGCATTGCGAACAGCCCCACTATGTGCCAACTGTATGTGGGGGAAGCCATTGCTCCCTTGAGAAATAATTTTCCAGATTTGAGATGTGTTCATTATATGGATGATATCTTACTGGCAGCTAAGAGTGAACAAATGTTAGATCAGGCCTATGAAAAAATAGTTCAATTATTAAAAAAGAAAAGGTTGTTTATTGCTCCTGATAAGGTTCAAAAGGAAAATGTGGTTAATTATCTAGGAACGAAGATTGGACCTGAAAAGATAATACCTCAAATGATTGACATAAGAAAAGATAATTTAAAGACTCTAAATGATTTTCAAAGGTTGTTAGGAGATATCAATTGGGTAAGAGGCTATTTGAAGCTACCAAATTATGAAATAAGACCCCTATATGATATTTTGAAAGGTGATTCGGCACTTAATTCTCCTAGGCAATTAACAGAAGAAGCAAGAAAAGCTTTATGTAAAGTGGAAGAAAGGTTGCAGAGTGCCTTCCTAAAGAGATGGCAGGAAGGACAGCCCATTGCATTGTGCATATTTGCCACCTATGGTCAACCTACAGGATTGTTATGGCAGGACGGACCATTATTATGGACTTATTTGAAGATTTCTCCAAAAAAATCCATAGAACATTATCCCACTGCAGTTGCTGCTTTAGCCTTGAATGGTATCCAACAATGTTTGCAGTCTTTTGGAGTTGCTCCTGCCGGTATAATAGTGCCCTATTCCAGTCATCAAATTAAGATTTTGTGTGGCACTGTAGATGATTGGGCAATATTGCAATGTAGCTTTGAAGGAGTGATTGATAACCATTATCCTAAGCACTCATTGCTATCATTTTTTAAGGAGCACCCAGTGATATTCCCTAAGGTTACTTCAGCAGTACCACTTCAAGGGTCACCAAATGTGTTTACTCATGGCTCTAAGACAGGCTGCGGAACCTATTTGATAGAAAGACAAGAGCCCACCAGCTGGGCGTGGTGGCACACACCTTTAATCCCAGCACTTGGAAGGCAGAGGCAGGCGGATCTCTGTGAGTTCGAGGCCAGCCTGGTCTACAGAGTGAGTCCAGGACAGCCAGGGCTGTTAGAGAAACCCTGTCTCGAAAAACAAAAAAAACAAACAAACAAACAAAAAAAGAAAGACAAGAGCCCGTGCTATGCCAACTTCAACCGGGCTCCCCCCAAATAGTAGAGTTGAAAATAGTAATTGAAGCCGGGCGGTGGTGGCGCACACCTTTAATCCCAGCACTTGGGAGGCAGAGGCAGGCGGATCTTTGTGAGTTCGAGGCCAGCCTGGTCTACAAAGTGAGTCCAGGACAGCCAACAATACACAGAGAAACTCTGTCTCGAAAAAAACAAAAAAAAAAAAGAAAATAGTAATTGAGGTGTTTAAAAGATGTCAATTTGCATTCAATTTGATCTCAGATTCAGTCTATGTGGTCAACGCAGTGAAAGTATTAGAATTAGCAGGTCCTATTAAGAATAGTAGTACTGTATGTGCCTTATTACAAGAGTTACAAGTTTTAATCTGACAGAGAAAAAGATGTTTTTATATTCAACATATCAGAACACATACAAGATTATCTGGACCATTAAGTGAGGGAAATGATAAAGTTGATCAATGGACTAGGATGGAATGCATTTTTTGGAGCTCATTCCTGGACCAAGCCAGACAGTTTCACCAATTATTTCATGTAAATGCAAAAACTCTACAACAGAAATTCCATTTGTCTAGAACAGATGCTAGACAAGTGGATTTGGACTGTCCTCAGTGTGTGATTCATCATCATCCTCCCAGTGTGGGAGTGAACCCTAGAGGGTTGATGCCACTCAAAATCTGGCAAATGGACGTTACCCACATTTCAGAGTTTGGAACCTTAAAATATATTCATGTGTCTGTGGATACCTGCTCAGGTATCATACATGCTACACCTATGAGTGGAGAAAAGGCTCTCAATGTCATAGGGCATTGCTTAGAAGCCTGGGCTGCATGGGGAAAACCACAACAGCTGAAAACGGACAATGGACCAGACCAGCCTATACGGCTCAGTCCTTTGTCTCCTTCTGCAACCAGATGGAGGTACAGCTTAATCACGGATTACCATATAATCCTCAAGGACAAGGAATTGTGGAGCGTGCTCATCGCACCTTGAAAGAATGTTTGCAAAAACAGAAAGGGGGAATAGGCCAAGGCCGTACCCCCAAGGAGAGAATATCTTTAGCCTTATTTACTTTAAATTTTTTAAATTTGGATGCTCAAGGCCGCTCAGCAGTGGACAGACATCAGGATTCCCATGGTCCACCTAAAGACATGGTGAAGTGAAAGGATATTTTGACAGGCTCTTGGCGAGGGCCTGACCCCGTGCTAACATGGGCGAGAGGATCTGTTTGTGTTTTTCCTCAGGATCAACAAGATCCAGTGTGGGTGCCTGAACGCCTTGTGAGGAAGATTCGTCATGAAGACCTTCCTAGGGATCCTGGTGATAGTAGCAGTGAGTATGTCAGGAATGACCAAGCCGAGATGGGGGATCCTGTGATATTCCCAAAGCTGATGCCAGTCAGACATGATGCAACTGTGTTTCCACGCTTATTTAGCAGTAATAGAAGCTTAGGCTTACCCTACCTTCCCTTTGATGATCAGAAAAGCCCTATAGAGGGTAATAGAAATGTCAGCTTGAAGGGTAGTCTGTGCCTTTTAATGAGCTTCAATAGGTCAGATGATACAGAGTGCATTAAATTGTCTCGGCAGTCGGTGGACTTTGTATCAAAGATTCCTCCTTGGAACGGTGCACGCGGTTTTAATATCTCAGTTAACGGTTCTCGCCTTGAAGGATGGTGGCCCACACGAGTCTCTGACCGGGACCCCCCCAGACAGCCACGCTGGGCACCTTTTTGTAGAGGATCTGCAGGAGAGGAAGGACCTTTTCCCTGGACTGGATGTCAGGAGCATAGAGCAGTTTGGGTTCAGGGTAGATATTATTCCTTTAGTCCCTCAATTAGTCATGTAGTAAATGAAAATTGTTCAGGATTGCTCAATTTATCTACTATGGATAGAGATCAGACTACATTGGGTATGCAACAGACTGTTACTAATCCTTTTGATTTGTGGCTTTTGTGTGGGGTAAATGAAAGTTGCATGGACTTGGGACCTGTCATTATGCTTGGAGGAGGATCTTATCAAAAGGGCAATTTTTCTTTGGGGAACTATTATGTGGGGGTCAGAGATTCTAGTGGTGACAGTGGCTGGGGGGAATGTGACATTTCTTTTGTCCAGGAATAAGACCTTTTCAGCCTCGCCAGTGTGTCTCTGGCCTCCTTTTCTGTGGATTGTAAGTAATGGGAGTGCATCCTTGGGTGAAAAAAAGTTAGTATGCACTCCGGACACATGCTTTTATGCCCTGTGCTGGAATGCCACAGCCTTTCCTGTGGCTGTGGTGACTAGAATGCCTCGATATGTACCAGTTCCTGTAGAGGCCCCTAATACCATGATGCTATTCAGGCTTAAAAGAGATTTTGACATCACTGCAGCTATTGTTACTGCCATCACTGTTGCTGCTGTGGGGGCTACTGCCTCAGCTATTCCCTTGTCTAGTTCTATACAGACTGCCAATGCCCTGAATAACATCTCAGCCACTGTAGCACAGGCATTGGATACTCAGACCTCTATGAATTCTCATCTCAAAGGAGGCCTTATGATAGTTAATCAACACATAGATTTAATACAAGAACAGACTGATTCTCTTTGGCAACTAGCACAGTTGGGGTGTGAGTGGAAAATGCAGGGATTGTGTATTACTTCGGTGCGGTATCAAAATTTAACAAAGGCTGCTAATCTGTCTAAGCAATTGTCAGAGCTCTTCTTACAGGATTGGTCGGCTGATTTTGAAAATAAGATAAGAGAGCTGAGAGCGACAATTGTCCACATCAACTCCACTCGGGTGGATCTGAGTCTGGCTAATGGTTTGACTTCCTGGATACAGGCGGCTATGGATCATCTTAAGGAGTGGGCTGGCATAGGCTCTTTGGCGATACTGATGATACTAGCCTCTCTGGTTTGCCTATGGTGCATCTACAAGATGAGAGCCACACAGAAGCGTAATGCAGCCATGATTATACAGGCCCTTGTTGCCATTGAGGCGGGCCAGTCCCCTCAGGCATGGCTTGCTGCCATGAAGCCTTAAATCTTCACTGAGCATAGTCCCTGCCCACTGAGGTATTCGTTCCACGGATAGTAGGGTCTGGCTAGTCAATGACGGAATGGACGGATAAGTCTCGGCCACCTAAGACAGGGCAGCCCCAAGGGGGGAGGCTGACCCAAAGACGGGTAAGAGTTTCAGCACTGCCCTCCTACAGGCTCAGGCCCGCCGTGAGATCCCCAGATATGGGGATTACGAAGCCTTTCCAGGGACTTCTACCAACATTTTTAAAAACAAAAAAGGAGGAACTGTAGAGAGCTGCGACGTGCCGCGCCCTAAAGATGGTGCCGGTTTCCGCCTTCCACCAGCCCGACGGTGAGCGCTCTCGATGATAAACAAGTCCATATTAGGCTAAGACCGCTGATCTGGCTTGCTTCCGCATACGTGGGCCTCTAAGATAGCACCACGTGGCTTTACTTGATTGGCTGTTCATATAGTATTTAGCCTGTGGGTTGGGTCTGCCCGGGCATTCGGAAGACTGTTTTCAAGGGACCTGAATAAACTGCTTGAGAAGAGCTTTTGCGAGTTGCGTCGTTCTTGCTGGTCGAGGTCGCCGCGACAATCATTAAGTAATATGGTAAATAGACTGGTGCAATAATAGAACAAAGGTTATGGGAGTAACCAACTGTGTTGAGGGAAGGCCTAATATTGTTTCTGATACACTGAATTCAATGCTGAGACCTGGTTACTGCCCCTTCTAAGGCATTCTCTTGATTGGTTAATAAAAGTCGCTTATGGCCAATTAGCTGGGCAGAAAGAGTATAGGAAGGAGGAACTTCCTGAGATAAGGACAGGAACTGTGGGCTCACACAGAGACTCTCTCTTTTTCCACCGGGAGACACAGAAGGAGACAGACGTCTGGAGAATGCTGGAAGGTAATCACAGGCACATGGTGGTTTGGAATTAGGTGATCCGGGTTAACTTAGAGTAGCTAATTGAGAGTCTGCCCAGCTAAAGGCTAAGCATTAAAACATTAAAAGGTCTTGGTGTGTTTAATTATTGGGGGAAAGACTGCAGCAGCTTACAGGCCCTCAGTCCAAGCAGTCCCGGGCTGTTGGACTCCCAGACTCCCCTTGAGCCCAGGCAAATCTCCCACCAAGCCACCAGTAATTCTATCGGCCTAATATAACAACTTATATTAATTAATTAATAGAGTTTAGGTTACAGGTGGTGTAGGCCACCCTTGGTCCCGGGGCTCTTTCTCCAGGATAAGTTAGGCAGCCTGTTAAGGCACTCGGGCCAGGCTGCCTGATCCTCTGCCAAGCCGCCGGCTACTCTGCTGGCCTAATCTTACAGTTTATACTTACTAATAACTACATTAATTAATTAATTTGCAGTTTTCACAACTGCTTTCAGATTGGCTCTGAGGCCTACAACACACAAAGAAATTTAGCCTTGATATTGTAAACTTGGTCAAAAATCTATGGCTCAGGAGGTCACAGGCCTTAGGAGTAATGTACACTAACTGCCTTCTAAACATTTATGCTTACACCACAGACTGGAGCTGCCCTTAACCTGGCCAGAAGCTTCTTTGTGCAGTGGTCAGCAGTTAATGCAGAGAATTCTAAAAAGTTAAAGTGTTAAGAGTAAGTGCTACTGAGGGCCCTAAATTGGACGTCTGTATCGACCTCCTCTTCACCCATCTCAGAAAACACTGCAGAAGAACCAGAGGATGGGAAGGGTACCACGAAATACCGTCTGCTGGACACATGGCCACTGCGCCCACAAATGCACTATAGCTCTATGTGGTATATACAGTTAAATGAACAAGACCTTCACAAGATCAAACATCAATCAACATTACAATAGGAAGCACTAATTGGACTCAGTGACTTATTAACAAAAAGAGGAGGGACTCAGGGGAAAGAGCTACCTGAAGGAGCAAGAGGTAACAGGGGTTATAGGTTTCTGTGGGGAATAGGTGGGAGAAGTTGGGGTACATATGGTCATAGTGACTTTGTTTTTGAAAATAAAAATTTCAAAGAGTAAATAAAAGATATTCTACTAGCCGGGCGGTGGTGGCGCACGCCTTTAATCCCAGCACTTGGGAGGCAGAGGCAGGCGGATCTCTGTGAGTTCGAGGCCAGCCTGGTCTACAAAGCGAGTCCAGGACAGCCAGAGCTGTTATACAGAGAAACCCTGTCTCGAAAAAAAAAAAAAAAAAAAAACAACAAAAAAAAAAAAAACAAAAGATATTCTACTACTTAAAAAAAAGAAATCCAGGCGTGGTGGCACACGCCTTTAATCCCAGCACTTGGGAGGCAGAGGCAGGCAGATCTCTGTGAGTTCACGGCCAGCCTGGTCGACAGGGTGAGCCCAGGACAGCCAGGCCTGTTACACAGAAAAACCAAGTTTCGAAAAAAAAAAAAGAGAAAAAGAAAAAAAGAAAAAAATAGGGCCTATAGAGCAACAGTAAAAGATCATTCTTAGGACAAACTAGTAAACAAAATCTGCTACACTTTTTTTGTTGTTTTGTTTTTTTTGAGACAGGGTTTCTCTGTGTAACAGAGCTCTGGCTGTCCTGGAATCACTTTGTAGACCATGTTGGCCTTGAACTCACAGTAATCCGCCTGTCTCTGCCTCCCAAGTGCTGGGATTAAAGGCATGTGCTACCACACCCAGCTCTGCTATGCTTTTAAAAGAAATATAAACTGGATAAATTCATCTTTGCTTTAGAGACAGGCTTACATAGAAGGTAAAAACGGTAAGAGTTGATGAGAGAATGTTAATTGTTAGTTTCTATTCTTTAAGAAAATTGTACAGGGCAGGACCTATATTATAAAACTAGACAGATAAAAATGGCATATAAAGCAACTTAAAACATATCGTAACACACTGAATTAGACTTTGAAAATGATACAAAGGATATATAGTTGTTTAAAGTTTATGCTTGGATTCTAATTCTTTTACTTTGAAACTGCATGTTTGCTGCCGGCCTGTGCACAATTCAAACTGGATGTGACTGGCTAGATATAATCACTTGCCTTCCATACAATATTTAAGTCACTTGGCCCGCATTCACATGTGCTTGGTTATGGCATAAACATTTGGATTGTAATACTACACTACTTAGATATAAGTAAACAAGAATCTCAAGTACTCACTAGAATTAAAAGAATTCTAGTGAGTACTTGAGATTCTTGGATGATTAAAGGAAAACCTGAAACTGCATATGTTTGAATGGTCTCAAATCCTATATAATAAAGACAATTCAAGCTATTTTGGGCCACTTGCTCCAACTTCAACAGTTCTCAGAGTCTTCTTTTCCACCGACTCTACAATTCCGTCCTGAGTCTCTGAACTCAACAGATATGGACTCCAGCATTGATCTACATAGTAAGAGTCTGTCTTTAAAAAAACTAACAAACCAGTCCAGGCGTGGTAGTGTCTACCTTTAATCCTAGCACTCAGGAGGCAGAGACAGGCAGATCTCTGTGTGTTTGAGGCTAGCCTAGTCTACAAAGTGAGCCAAAGAGAGTCAGGGCTACACAGAGACAACTACCCTGTCTCAAAGAAAAAAGAAAAACAGAAAACAAGAACTATGCAAAACTGGGCATGATGGCACATGCCTGTAATTTCAGCACCTGGGAGGTCATTCAGCTACTTAATGAGTTTGAGATGAGGTTAAGATATATTAAGATGACCCAGTGTGAAGGTGTATGTCTTTAATCCTAGCTAGCACTCAGGAGACAGAAGCAGTGGATCTCTGTGAGTTCCAGGCCATTTCATTTAATAATATATATATATATATATATACTTTTTAAAAAGCATACATTATAAGAGCATGAGCACACAATGTTTATTGGTGGAAAAATGAAATATATCTTGTTTATTAGTTATAATATGAAATCAGGTATTGATTTGTTGCCACCTACTGGTAAAATTCATTATTTTAATTGTCATTTCACATAAAACATTCACTATTGTTAACATAAACACACACAAAAAGCTTAGTTGCACTTTTCCAGTATTTTCTTTGTAACATTTTACTCAACTACTCTAGTAAATTTCTCTTTGGGGAAGTTTTTACAGCTACATCAGAATTAATGGTGAATGAAGCCAAGTTGTGGTTCACACTATATTCTCAGCCCTCAGAAGACTAAGGGAGGAATATTATTAAAAGTACCAACCAAGCCAACTTGATCTACAGTCTAAGGTCCTGTCTCAGGAGACAGGGAGTAGTCAGGAATGCACGAAAAGGGTGAGCGGGCAGGAAGGTCAACCAAAACTAACAACCTACAGAAAAGTCCTACAGAGAAATCTGATACCTGATAATTAAGAAATAAAACATTTTTAAACAAACGTTTGAGCCAAGGTACACTGTGTGGGTAGTAAATAAAGCCATTCCAAGAAGCCACAGATTGTTGAAAAAAAAATCCTTTTGCCAAGAGAGTAGGATACCTCCCTATTGTTGTTGGTCATTGAAGCCCTTGCAGTCCCCAAAACAAATACAGGCAATGATAGTTGCCTACCAAAACTAGATAGTAAGACCTTACTGGTAATGATGCCTTACACCTTTATCTCAGAACACAAAAAAAATCAAGCTGGAACTGGGTTGGTAAGGTGTCCATGCACTCTCACCCACGCCTTTAATCCCAGCACTGGGAAGGCAGAGGCAGGCGGATTGAGCTCTGTGAGTTCAAGGCCAGCCTGGTCTACAGAAGTTCAGAACAGCCATGGATACACAGAAAAACCTTGTCTCAAAAAACAAAACAACAAAAAAAGACAAGGTATGGTGGTGTAGGACAACCAGAGCTACACAAACATCCTGTCTCAAAAAAAGTAGAAGGGAGGGGAAAACATGAAGTTGGGGGAATGTATCTGGGAGGAGTTGGGGGTGAATATGATCAAAATACATTTCATACATACACAAAGTTAATTACATTAAAAGTCACTTGGGTCAGGCAAGGTGGTACATGTCTTTAATCCCAGTGGTCAGGAGGCAGAGGTAATCTGATCTCTGTGAATCTGAGAGCAGCCTTGGTCTACATGAGGAGTTCCCAACAAGTTGTTCTCTGACCTCCACACATGCATCATTTCACTGAGATGCAGAAACATATATGCATGTGTGCATGAGCACTCATGTATACACACATAAACTTGATTTTTAAATTAAAAATGTACATTTCTTATACTGACAGAAAGTAAATGTTTGCAGTACTACCATCCTAGAGAACATGCTACCCATTCATATGCTTTTAATGTTGTCTGTTTTCTGTGCTGTTCCTATAAGTTTGCTATCAAAAAAACATTAAGCTTTAGAAGGACAAAAAAGTTGGAGAAATGAGTCTATCTTGTTTAAAGACTTCCTCTAAAACTATAGTAATCGGAACAGTGTGGTAACAGCAAAGGAACTGACAAGTCAATGGAATAATACAGAAAGCCCAGAAACAGACTCACATAGATCAGCCTGAAGAACAGAGTAAAGTAATAGAGACACAGATGTTGACAAATGGTGCTTGGGAGCTGAGCATTCACAGGCAAAACAATCTAAGTGGGTCATATGCCCTCAGAAAAACTAACTCAAAACGCCATAGACCTAAGTGCAAAAAAAAAAAACAGCTCGCAGAGATTAACACAGAAGAAACTACACAGCCGCAAGCATGGTGACGATTTTCTAGAACCTAGATACAACACCACAGGCATAATCCTTGAAAGAATAAGCTGGACTTCACAAAGATTACAACTGTTTCCTCTGTGAAAGACATTGTCAAACGAATGACAAAACCCCAACTGAGCAAAAATATTTGCAAAAGAGGACTCTGATGAAGGGTTCTGAGCCAGTGCACATGTGACAGCACACACCTGTAATATCACCAGGCAGAGGCATGAGGACTACTACAGGACTGAGGCCAGTCAAGAACAAACCAAACAAGATAAAAGAGTTGTAATCCAAATATGTGAAGAACTCTTAAAACTCAACCATGGGGTGAAAGTATGAAGGAGGAAGGATGTGGGAAACAAGGTGGATCTGCAAGGAGCTAGGGGAGGAGCAGAGGGTGAATATGATCGAAATACATTTCATGAAATTCTCAAACAATAAAACTATGTGATCCAAAGATCTTCATGCCGGTTGTGGTGACACACACCTTTAATCCCAGCACTCCGGAGGCAGAAGCAGGTGGATCTCTGTGAGTTTGAAGTCAGCCTAGTCTACAGAGTAAGTGGAGGACAGTAGGCCTGTTACACAGAGAAACCCTGTCTAAAAAAACAAACATACAAACAAAAACTGGATACTACAGGGTGGATGCTACCTAAAAAGGAATAAAAACACTGACATGACTGCTACATAAACCTGGCGACAATCATGCTAAGTGACAGAAGGCAGACACAAAAAAGTTCATGTTGTTGACACCTTAAGTGACAGAGAAATCACTAAAACTATGGGGTTGGGAGATCTGTCAATTAACAGAAAAAAAAACTTTTGAAGATAAACATGTTTACTAATGAGACTATATAAACAGTTTCACTGATGCATTCATATGTCAAAAACATGCCCTCGATTTCATGTCAATGAATTATATACGTCAATGAAGTTGGTGAACAGTCCTTAAAATGTAACCAACTAGCCTAGAAGGAATTTTGACAAAAGGATGAGTAATAGGAAAGTTAGCTCATTTTCAACCTCACTTTTTAAATATGCCAACAAACATTTCACCTAAAGAGAATATGTGATATTTAGATTTCATCACTCCAGGAATATGTATGTAACAGGAGTATACAATAGAAGTAAAATAATACCATTAAACAAGGCAGTAAAACAGTGGCCAATGAGAACGTGAGGATAACACCAGGCACGGCAGTCAACTATGATCCTATTACTTGGGAGGCTGAAGCAGGAAGATTGTATTTTGAGGGCAGTCTGGTTTTTTGAGACAGGGTTTCCCTGTGTTAACACAGCTCTGGCTGTCCTGGACTCTCTTTGTAGACCAGGCTGGCCTCGAACTCACAGAGATCCGCCTGCCTCTGCCTCCCAAGTGCTGGGATCAAAGACATGCACAACCACGCCCAGTCTGAGGTGGTGGCTTTTAATCCCCCCAAGGTATATGTCTTTCTGAGTTTAAGGCCAGCCTAGTTTATATATAGCAAGTTCCAGGGCAGTCAGAGCTACATAGAAAGACCCTGTCTCCAAAAAAAAAAGAGAGGGGGGGGGGGGGAAATAATGGATGGAAAGGACAAGGGAGGAAGAGGAGAAAAAGAGAGGCCCTTGAGGGTGAGGAGAGAAAGCTGGAGAGAGAAACATGTTACTCTTTTATTTGGGTTAAGCAGTACTGGAGGGTTAAACCTACTATACTGCATGCTAGGCAAGCTCTATACCACGGAGCTATTATATAGTTGGCCCTATGCTAACCCACTGTCCATGTCTTAGCCCATTAGTGTGAACTGGAAGTGACAGAGCTTTTTAATTTCAAGGCTTGCCCCACCTCCCCCAGCAAGGCTGTACCACCTAAAGTTCCTTGAACAGCACCATCAATTGAACACTGAAGTGTTCAAATGCCTGGAAATCTGTAGAAATTCATATGCCCGGCTCTCAGGTTCCTGATGAGAAGACTTGAATCCTAAAATTCACCATTTGTCTCATACACGTGTCTCCTGACATTTCCATTCCAGCACTTTCTATCTGTCCTTTCTTTCTTTCTTTCTTTTTTTTTTTTTTTTTTGGTTTTTTTCGAGACAGGGTTTCTCTGTATAACAGCTCTGGCTGTCCTAGACTCACTTTGTAGACCAGGCTGGCCTCGAACTCACAGAGATCCACCTACCTCTGCCTCCCAAGTGCTGGGATTAAAGGCGTGCGCCGCCCGGCTTTGTCCTTTCTTTCTTTCTTTTCTTTTCTTTTTTTTTTTTTTTTTTTTGGTTTTTCGAGACAGGGTTTCTCTGTGTATACCTGGCTGTCCTGTACTCACTTTGTAGACTAGACGAGCCTTGAACTCACAGAGATCCTCCTGCTTCTGCTGGGATTAAAGAGGTGCATCATCATGACCGGCAATTGCAGACAGCTGTGAACTGCCATGTGGGTGCTGGGATTTGAACCCGGGTCCTTCAGAAGAACAACCAGTGCTCTTAACTGCTGAGCCATCTCTCCAGACCCAAGATCCTGTTCTTTCGAACAAGATTATCAGACACTGACTCTTGCCCCACTTTGCACAAACATACCATTTAGTTTACAATGCTGTTATCACTTCAGTTCCTATTTTCCTCAGAATGAGACAACACTTCAAGCTTTGAAAGCAAAATGGCCTCCACCACAACTGCTCATTTACAGGAAGGCCAAGTGTGATAGTTGATACATTGGCTTTACTTTAGTACCAGCACACAGGAAAAGGGGCAGATGGATCTCTGTGAAGGCCTGCCTGGCCTACATTAGGGGTTTCCAGAACAGCCAAAGCTACAGAGACTCTGTATCAAAACACACATACAATCACACACACACACACAGAAACCCACAACAACAATAACTATAACAAGAAACCCTACAGATGAACAACATGTAAACAAAAAGAATATGTAATTAAAATAACTACTATAGGGCTGGAGAGATGGCTCAGTAGTTAAGAGCACTGACTGCTCTTCCAGAGGTCCTGAGTTCAATTCACAGCAACCACATGGTGGCTCACAACCATCTATAATGAGATCTGGTGCCCTCTTCTGGCCTGCAGGCACACATGCAGACAGAACACTGTACAGGGAATTAATTAATTAAAAATAAATAAAACAAAAAACAATATTAAAAAAATAACTACTATGGACACTGAAATTTGAATTTCACTTAACATTCATGTTACAAAATACTCTGTTGAACTTTTTTAATCACATAATTTTTTTCTAATCTTTACCTACTTCACCTGCAAGCTACACAACCTCAAAGGACCAGCGCACTTAGCCAGCAAGCCACACCTAAAACCTCTCTCCATGATGCACCCTCACTTAGGCTACCAAGGTGGCACACACACTTCTGATCCCAGCACTCGGGAGGCAAAGGCAGGAGGATCTTTGTGGGTTCAAAGTCAGCCTGGTTCACAGAGTAGGTTCCAGCAAGTCTGAGTACATCACCCTGCCATTGCTCTTTTCTTGTTATCCCCAGTTAGCTTTACTTGAAGTCTTCCTGCTTCATCTCACCCTCATGACAGCCTCTGAGAAGCAGGAGTCAGATGCTACTTTGATTTGAGTCCATTTACTTTGGCCCAAGCTGGAACAATAGGAAACAAATCCTTTAGATCCTCAACAGAGAAACAATAGGAAACAAATCCTCTAGGTTCTCAACAGAGAAAATGAGACTGTGAGAAGTTGAGCAAGGGGCTGGAGGGGCCGCTCACACTTCCTGATGTGAGAGGACCCAGATTCTGGTCCCAGCACCCACATGGTGGCTCTCAAGTATTGCCTGTCACTACAGTTCCTAGGGATCAAAATGCCATCTTAAGGCCTGTGTGGGCTCCTGCACGGGTTGGACACACTCATGCAGGCACATACACAAACACAAAAATAAGTAAGTCTTTAATATTCACGGTCATTTTAACAACAAAAAGGGAGTTATGGGAACAGGTCAACAAATGATGACAACTGTCACATACTGTCAGATGTCAATTCACTGTGACCCATTTCAAATCAACTCTACTATAGTAGTCTCTTCAGATCCAAGATCTAAAACTTAAAAAGAAGCTTTAGAATTTTATGACAGTATCTTCTTTTCGAGACAGGGTTTCTCTGTGTAGCCCTGGCTGTCCTGGACTCACTCTGTAGGCTAGGCTGGCCTTGAACTCACAGAGATCCGCCTGCCTCTGCCTCCTGAGTGCTGGGATCAAAGGCATGCATCACCACACCAAGCATGACAGTACATTCTAAACTCATTTTCACATTTTATTAAGATCAGATTAACTAAATTAACATAACCAAGTATATACAAGAAATAAAAAAACACTGTTATTTAACAATTACAAGTTATAAACAAAAAAAGGCAAAACTGTATGTATGCCATACGTGTAAGTCAGTGCCCTCAGAGGCCAGAGAAGGGTGTCATATCCAAACACTGCAGTTCCCAGCTGGGAGCCCTCTGATATGGGTCCTGGGAATGAAACTTGGGTCCTACAGAAGAGGAGCAGGTGCTTTTAGCAACTGAGCCATCTCTAACAGTGAAGAGTGAAACTATTTTAATGGTGTGTTTGTGTGGTGTGTGTGCACATATGTGTGGTCAGGGCATCTGTCCATGTATGCACACATGGAAGCCAGAGAAGAGGTTGAGGTGAGGTTTCCTCCTCTGTCACTCTCCGTCTCGTTTTTTGAAAGGGCAGAGTCTGATGTTTTCATCTTCCACTCTTCACCTTACTTTTTGAGACAGTCTCTCATTCTACCTGGAGCTCACCAACAGGCATGACCAGCTGGCCAGTAAGTCCCCAGCATACACCCATCTCCACCTCCCAGCAAGTCCTCAGGATATTCCTATATCCCAGCAGTGCCTAGGGTTTACATAGGTGTTGGAATCTCAATCAAGACCATTTGAAGGATTCCTTTTACTCTATAAAAATTTAAGGCAGACAAAGATATTCACTAATGCCAAAAAATGTAATAAAGAAAACTGGAAATATGTCTAGTAATAGGGCAATATTTAAGTAAATGAAAGTAAGTAAATTAGAATGTTGTAGGTATCAATTTATAAAGTTTTTAAGGACATGGAAATTATTTTAACAAATATAAGATAGAAAGATTATAAGCTCATAGATAATAAATAAGCTAGGCTCAGTGAAGCAGGCCTTCAACCCAGCACTCAAGAGGCAGACTGTATTAGTCAGGGTTCTCTAAAGAAATGGAATACACAGAATGAATACATCAATAGATATATATTAAAAGGTTACTTATTAGAGTGACTTACAGGCTATGGTCTGTGTATCCAACAATAGCTGACTCATAACCAACCACAGCTGTATCAGGACAGAAACACTAACAATCAGAGAGTTGTTAGGTCCACAGTACTGGGTGTCTCAGCAGTCCCAACCTGGTGCTGGACTCCAGGAGGATTCCTAGAGAGCTGCTGCTCTCCAGTCTACCTTAGGATAATGAAGAAATAGGTTCTGAGACCAGTAATGAAATGCCTCAGCAACAGGATAAATGAAGTTACCAGCAAGAGGTCAAACCAGACAAAAAGAAGTCTCCTTCTTCCATGTTCTTTAATATATGCTGCCACCAGAAGGTGTGTCCCAAAATTAGATTGGGTCTTCCCACCTCAAATGACCCAATTAAGTAAATCCCTCACTGGCCTGTCTAGCTGCTTGGGTTTTAGTTGATTCCAGATATAGTCAATTTGACAACCCAGATTCGACATCACAGAGGCAAGAAGATCTCTGTGAGTTTGAGGCCAGCTTGATCTACATAGCAAGTTCATCCAGGGCTCTGTTACAGAGAAACTCTGTCTCAAAAAACACACACACACACTGGACATGGTGGCACACACCTTTAATCTCAGCACTCAGGAGGCAGAGGCAGGTGGATCTCTGTGAATTCAAGGCCAGCCTGGTCTACAAAGTGAGTCCAGGACAGCCAAAAACCTCGTCTCGAAAAACCTAAAACAAATAAACACACACACACACACACACACACACACACACGTAAAGGGATCTGGAAAGATGACTCAGTGGTTAAGGGCACTGGTTGAGGACTAGGGCTCAAATCCCAGCACCCACATCGCAGCTCACAACTGTCTGTAACTCCAAGACCTGAAACTCCCACATAGACATGCATACAGGCATAATACACTGATACACATAAAATAAAGGTAAATATATTTTAAAGAAAAGAAAATGAGTAAAGAAATATGTAAAAGATACCCCTGCATCCAAACGCATTACGAGATGTGATTCTGTGAACCAACTTTCTCCTGGTTTTCCTAACTCTCAGGCACCTTCTGTAACCAACCCCTTAACCCCTGTGCCTTCTTCAGTCAACACCTTCATCCAGGAACCACTGTCAGCTACGTGGCAGCTGTAATGACACAGCACAGAAGTGCTCTGCAGTTAGCTACTGTGACCAGGTGTCTAACTGAAAGTCACAGAGACCTCCCAGCAGTCCTAGAATGCTGTCATTAACTTCCCCAAGCACTTTGTACAGCCACTGACCTGAGGGATAACTAAAAGTATCCACACACTTTGCTAGAGAGTCAGCATTCATACCATACCCTCCCACATCACACTGAGCATGGATTACAGTAACCATCAAGCTTCTGCAGGCTTCCCAGTGAGGCTCCAGACCACTAAGTCCCACACCACTTAAAAACTAGGAAACTAACCAGACGTGGTGGCGCACGCCTTTAATCCCAGCACTCGGGAGGCAGAGGCAAGCGGATCTCTGTGAGTTCGAGGCCAGCCTGGTCTACAGAGTGAGTCCAGGACAGGTAAGGCTACACAGAGAAACCCTGTCTCGAAAAACCATTAAAAAAAAAAAAAAAAAAAAACTAGGAAACTCTGAAATGTCAATCTGGCACACATGTGTTCTCCAACTCCTTGTGTGACCTCATCAGCACCGCTACTCTCAATGCTTACCACACCCTGCACCTCACTCAACCTCACTAACATTCCAAGACTACAAACATGTCATTGTATATCTCTATATGCTGACACCCACTCAGTGTTGTTTCTGCTGGAAGGCTCAAGCCCTGCCTTCTCTTATTGTAGTTATTATTACTACTGGTTCTTCAAGACTTAATTATGCACTCTCCTAGTTTCCAGTATATTTTTAGATTACAAACTATATTTATGTTAAGAATCATATGCACAAGATATAGCTAATAAAGAATAATAATTCCAATATTCTTTTTTGTGTTTTCCCTGCATGTAGTGTCTATATGAGAGAGAGTATCTGATCTCTTGGAAGTGGAGTTACACAGGAGGAGGAAGAATTGTCTCAGATCTAAGACAAACCATACGTGAGCTGCCATGTGGGTGCTGGGAATTGAACCTGGGTCCTCTGGAAGAGGAATCGGTGCTTTTAACCACTGAGCCATCTCTCTCACCCAAGAACAGTAATTCTTTAAATCTACTGAAAATCTATGGAAATATTTACACTGTTAGAAAATAACTTTATACTATAGGAAAAGACTGAGGACTACTTTAGTAAGACTATAAATTATGGCCTCGAATAGAATAATAAGAAAATTGTGGCAGGTTTATTCAATGGAAGTTTACAAAGCGATAAAAATGAATGAATTAATGGTACTACTTGGTCCATACAACATGGACAAGTCTGAAAAACAGATTGAGGGGGAAAACCCAGACATAAGTATATACTGTGTGATTTCATTTATATAAAGTTCAAAACAGACAAAACTAATGGATTTGTTGTTGTTGATGTTTGTTTTCTGAAACAGGGTTTCTCTGTGTAACAGTCCTGGCTGTCCTGGAAATAGCTCTCTAGACCAGACTGGCCTCAAACTTACAGATATCTGCCCTGCCTCTACCTCCTAAGGGATGGAACAACTCCAGTTCCAGGGTACCCAATGCCAGCTCCTGACATCCACACGAGGCATGTATGCCATAAACATCTATACACGCAGACAAAACACTCATACGCAGACAATAAAATCAATCTTAAAAAGAAAAAACTCTTTAATCCCAGCACTTGGGAGGCAGAGGCAGGCGGATCTCTGTGAGTTCGAGACCAGCCTGGTCTACAAAGCGAGTCCAGGACAGCCAGAGCTGTTATACAGAGAAACCCTGTCTCAAAAAACCAAAAAAAAAAAAAAAAGGAAAAGAAAAAACTAACAATAACATGCTAGAGAGTACCCCCTTGCATACTGGGGGATTATAAATATTACTATAGGCATGGAAAACAGTTTTGAAGGGTCTTCAGGAAAGCTGAACCAGAACTATTATATGATCCAGCAATCCTGTCACTGCTTATATATCAAAAGAAAACTAAATCATTACACCTGAAACATCAGCATTCCTGTGTTTACTGTAGCACTCTTCATAACAGCCCAGAAATGGAGAAAACCTCAGTGTCCACCAACTGATCAAGGATTGAAGATGATGTAGATATATACAATAGAATAATAGTAAGTCATAACTGGAGATCAGTACATGAAATATACCAAGCACACAAAGACAAGCACTTTGTGATCTCCCTCACACATGGAATTCTAAACAGCTGATCTCACAAAGTTGAGAACAGAATGAAGGCTTCCCAGGTGTGAAAGAGAGTAGGGAATAGTCACAGAGGGAAAAGCCTGGTTAGTAGGTACTACTTCATTCTTGGGACCACAAACCTCAGGTGTACTATGTACAATGACTGGAGGGAGTAAAGATCATAAAGAGTGGTACAAAAGCTAGGGACATTTTTAATGTTTTACAGTAACAAAATGATAAATGTTTAAGTAAATATAAAGAAGATAGATATATTGAGCCAGGGGTGGTGGTGCACACTTTAATCCCACGACTTGGGAGGCAGAGGCAGGCAGATCTTTGAATTGAGCCCAGCCTGGTCTACAGATTGAGTTCCAGACAGCCAAGAGTAAACAAAGAAACCCTGTCTCAAAAACAAAGAAGACAAGGGCTGGAGAGATGGCTCAGCACTGAGAGAGCACTGACTGCTATTCCAGAGGTCCTGAGTTCAATTCCCAGCAACCACATGGTGACTCACAATCATCTGATGCCCTCTTCTGGCATTCAGGCGTATATGCAGATAGAGCACTAATACATAAAACAAATAGAAAAATTTTTTAAAGACAGATATATCTAATATGATTTCAATATACACAATCTATATAACACTGACATGGTACTTCACTACTATATACAACTTTATTTTTATTCTAGCTGTATGACTGTTTCGTCTGCCTATGTCTCCACACATATAGAAGATAGTGTCACATCTTTTTTTTTTTTTTTTTTTTTTTTTTTCGAGACAAGGTTTCTTTTTGTATACCTGGCTGTCCTGGACTCACTTTGTAGACCAGAATAGCCTTGAACTCACAGAGATCCACCTGCCTCTGCCTCCCTAGTGCTGGGATTAAAGGCATGTGCCACCATGTCCAGAAATTGCAGACAGCTGTGAACTGCCATGTGGGTGCTGGGATTTGAACTTGGAACAACCAGTGCTCTTAAGAGCCATCTCTCCAGCCCAGTGTCACATCTTCAATGACTGGACTTACAGCCAGTTGTAAGACACCATGTGGGTGCTAGGAAACAAACCTAGATCCTCTGGAAGAGCACCCGGTGTTCTTAGCTGCTGAGCTATCTCTCCAGCTCCCCAACTTTTATACATCCTCTAAAAGGTAAACTTAGGGGGCTGAAGAGATAGATGGCTTGGTAGTTTATTGCTCTTGCAGAGGACACATGTACAGTTCCCAGCACCTACATGGTGACCCACAATTATCTTTAAGTCCTGTTCCAGAGGATCCCAACACCCTCTTCTGATGTCCATGGGCGCATGCATGCATGTAGTGCACATACAAACATTCAGACATACATACATCCTCATAAACTGTTTTAAGGTTAAATTCAGGCCAGTAAAGTAACTCAATGGTTAAGGTGTTTACTGTGAAAGCCCAGTGACCTATCCCCAACTCCCCAGATCTCACATAAAGGTCTCACATAAATGAAAAAGCAACCCCACAAAGTTTTTCTCTAATGTCCACATGCACCCATGGCCCAAATGTACAACACACATACATCATGCAGACATGTAGACGTAGACAAACAAACACACACATACACTATAATATTCTGTCTTTTTTTATTTTTGTTTTTCGAGACAGGGTTTCTCTGTGTAACAGCCCTGGCTGTCCTGACTCACTTTGTAGACCAGGGCTGTCCTGACTCACTTTGTAGACCAGGCTGGCCTTGAACTCACAGAGATCCACCTGCCTCTGCCTCCCGAGTGCTGGGATTAAAGGCATATGACACCACACCCGGCTATTTTGTCTTTTTTGAGACAGTCTCATTATATAACCCAGGCTGGCCTTGAACTAACAAAGATATATCTGTCTCTGACTCCTAAGTGCTGGGATTAAAGGTGTGCACCACATCTCCAATGCAATAATAATTTTTAAGTAAATTTAAGGGCTAGGGAGATACCTCAGGTGGTTAAGTGCTTACCTTGCAAGCATGAAGACCTAACTTCAAAAGGAAAAAGACAGGCAGTGGAGGCATATGCCTTTAATCCCAGCATTCCAAATCTAGATGTAGGAAGATAGGGAATTCAAGGTCAACCTCAATTGCATAGTAAATTCACAGCAGCCTAAATTACAGGAAACCCTGTCTCAAAAGTGGGGTGAGGAGCAAAAGAGTATTGCTAGGTGGTATGATGCTTTGTTAGCAAATGAAGACTCTGTTTTCATGCCAAGCACCCACAGAAAAAGCAGCTGGAACTACTGATTCAGGCAACACCCTGAAAGAACCTCAAAGGCATGCAGAGATGACCTTGCTCAGTGGTATACACCTTTAATCCCTGGAGGCAAAGGCAGGCTGCTTTCTGCATTCCAGACAAACCCAGTGTATCTAGCAAGTTCTAGGTTACCAAGGACTAAATGAGGTGACCCTGTTCAACACAACAAAAAGGCATACAGAGAGAGGAAAAAAAAAAAAGAAAACCTCTACATGTCAAAAAGTTGCATATTGGTACTATATAGCTTTGTTTACCAACATTCCCAAAGTGTCAAAATGGTGCTTACTGGGACTGTATGCAGAGGGGGAATAACAAAAGGAGGGTTTTTAGCTGTGGTGATGAACCAGTTCTGCATATTGTTTATGATGATTACACAAATCCATAATACAAGAGATTATATATGATAGCACTGTACAGAAGAAAAGATAATTTAACAAGTGAAAGTAGAATATTTTTTTGTCATGTTTGCTCATTAAGACAATGCCTCATTACAAGCCCCAAACTGGCCTGAAATACATCCTCCTCTGAAAAGCCAACCCAGCTTCCAAGTATATTTTCTTTAGAGTATTTTGTATAGGCTGGGAAGACTGGGAAGATAGCTCAGTGGGTAAAGACCCAAGTTTGAATTCCCAGATCATGTAACAGCCCAGCAACAACAGGACGTCAACTTCCTAGTTTGGCACTATTTTTTTTTAATAATTTATTTTTTATTTCTTCAAGTTACATCTCAATCACAATCCCCTCCCTACTCCCCCCTCCAGTCCCACCCTTCCACCCTCCCCCCCTCAAACCCCTATCCTCTTCCCTTCTTTTTTTTTTTTTTAGTTTAAGGTATTTCTTTTTTCCCCCCAACAGCTCTCCCTTTCAGTCCAAAAAATGGTTCTTTTTCTTATAACTATAAATACAATACAAAACAACAGAAATAAATAGGCCACAATTATGAGAGTTATATGGCTTAGCACACATTCCCAATGTCCAGTCCATATGTATTTGGCACCTGACTTTAACATTCTACTATCTAACCATCTCCATGAGTTTAAAGTTCTATATCTAACTCAGCTTTCATACTAACTTGCCTCATAATTTTAAAAATATCTTCTTAGATCCAGAACACCCTCTTGATTCGTAAACAACTCAAAATTTAACTATGAGACTCTAGCTATCTATTTATTCTTCAACCACCTCAGAGAACTGAGAGGGATAAATATATCTGATTATATAGGAAGTGCAGGGACTGCAGCTTCCAAAACTAAGAAATGACATACCAGTGGCTGCCTGGACAGTTCCCATTTTCTCTCCATACATTGCAGCATCAATCTTCAGCCATTTGGACCCGTTTCTCTGACAGACATTAATTGTAGAGCAGGAATTATGAAGGACTTACCTACCCTGTCTTGGCAGAGCTAGGCTGTCGCCTTATTTGCTTCCAAGTTTTGTCCTTTTTGGACAGAAGTCTGTCTACAGTTGAAGCAAGGGGTTTTTCTTGCCAAGAGAAAGGCTTACCATCAATTCAATCATCTCCCACTGGAGATTCTTCGATGCTCATCTTCTACTTGGAGTAGAATAGGGGGTGCTGTCAGGAGCTGACATGTCTCGATATCAAAAAAATCTTAAGAAAACATCTTTGAAGCCGGGCGGTGGTGGCGCACGCCTTTAATCCCAGCACTTGGGAGGCAGAGGCAGGCGGATCTCTGTGAGTTCGAGGCCAGCCTGGTCTACAAAGCGAGTCCAGGACAGCCAGAGATATTCAGAGAAACCCTGTCTCGAAAAACCAAAAAAAAAAAAGAAAACATCTTTGAATGCCATATTCTGCAGATCTCTTGAGGTTTTTGAAGAAGCCCTATCTATCTCTTATATTTAGATAAGCAAATATTGCTTGTCTCTTAGCAACTTGATTTCTGAGTAGCTTAGAAAATAACTGTGATAGACTGTCATAGTAACTAACAAAATGACACGTTTTCATGACTATTAGTTTCCGTTTCTTAATTATCCTAAACAGTTTATGTCGGTTGGTAGCGAGAGGTCAAAACTTGACATTTCATTTTTAAGTATTACTACAAACAATACCTTTAAGAAGAGTTACCCTTAATTTTGTATCAATATACAAAGATCAATACCAATGTGGCCAAATATAATCTTAATTTTGTATCAATATACAAAGATCAATACCGATGTAGCCCAATACTATCTTAATTTTACATCAATATACAAGGGTCAATACCATTGTGGCCAAATATAATCTTAATTTTGTATCAATATACAAAGATCAATACCGATGTAGCCCTATACAATCTTAATTTTGCATTAATATACAATAATCAATACCAATTTAGCCAAATATAATATTAATTTTGTATCAGTATACAAAAATATAAGGCTATATTAAATAATCTGTCCTTTTTTCTTGATCTTTCCTATACTATGTCTATGTCCCATTTTTCTCAAGTCTGTTCACTCCTATATAGGAGAGAAAGGAGGATACAGAAAAGAAAAAAGAGAGAAGTCCCTGGGTCTAACCTCCAAAACCCATTTAACAAGACCATTTAACAGCTTGTAGTCTTTTCCCCTAAATAACAAAATTTTCTATTATCTATCAAATAACCAAAGTGGGGGGAACACCCTCCCCACCTTCTGGGGATGGGACATTGTTCTCTTAAAATGACTTCCTGCTGATTTGGGACGTAGTAAACCTGTTTGGGGCCCAAACAAGAATGGAAAAATGATTAAAAATGTTAATAGAATCAGTTGATGTTCAGTCCTTTTGTGCTCAGCTATTTAGATGTCCTAAGAAGTTCATAGACAGAAGCTGATCTTCAGAGCTTTACTGAAGATCTGGCTGGAGTAGTCTGTGGAGCTGAACTATCTTAGTGATTTTGAGTTGTTGTGGTTGTAGACTTTTGAGGAAACTGCTATTGAAGAAGTCTGCAAGGCTGGATCATCTGGGCCACTTGTCTTCTTTGGTGTCTGATCTGTTTTCTGCTGAGGTTTCTTTCCGTTGTCCAGTTGTCCCTGGATTCCTTGAATGGATGCTTTAAATCTCCTGAAAAGATAAGAACAGAGCCCTGCCCTAATCCTAACTCTGGGACAATTACCTTTTTTTTTTTGGGGGGGGTGGTCAGGTAATATTTTTCCTGGAGCAAATTTGGTTTTTTTGACAATATATAAAGTATTACCTTTCAATCCAGATTAAGGAAGAAATTATTTTGATATTTTGGAGCTAAATAAACCTTTAGTGTATATATTTTGAGATCTCAAAGGACAATTTGTTTGAATTGCAGCCTGCCTTTTGTAAGTAGCTTTTAAACTTAAATCTTTCCAAATCCTATGTGCCTGTCTCTGCATTCTAAGTTTTGGGATCAAAGACATGTGGTTCCCAACTGATGGGATTAAAGATGTGCTCCTCCACCCCTGGATCAAAGTTTTTCTCTGTTTAGAGCTTGTTTTGTATCAAGTGGCTTTGAGCTCTGAGATCTGCCTTTTTCTGTCTCTAGTGTGTTGGGATTAAGGGTGTATTCTTCTCCAATGATGGGACTAAGGGTGTGCACCATCACCACCCTGTTTCTTGTAACTCTAGAATTTATAAGACAACTAACTCTATAGTGATCCTCCTGTCTCTACTAGAGGTAAAGGCATGGGCTAACACCATGCATTATTTTACCTTAGCTCTAAGTTTTTTCAACTCTTGGAGGTTTGTAAAACCAGGTTGAACAGCTGTCACCTTTAATTTATTTACAGTGTTTTAAACATGTTACCTGCTTTTTAATGAGTTTGGCACTATTCTATGGTTTTGTAGAATAGGGTCAAATGAATGGTACATAGGCAACTCCAGTATTTTTAAAAAACTGTTTGAGTCAAATTATTTCAAATGAGCTGTTCCAAATATTTTTAAAGTTTAAAAATACATTTATTTATAGCCCCTAATCAGAAACTGTCCACATGTCCAATAATGGTTGAATGGATAAATAAATTTCAATCAATATAATGGCCTGTTACTTGGAAATATAAAGAAGTAAAATGCCAATTCAAGCTAGAACATAGATGAATCTTGAAAATATGCTAAATGACTCGGGAGGCAGAGGCAGGGGGATCTCTGTAAGTTCCAAGTCAACCTACTCTACAAAGCCAGTTCCAGGACAGTCAGTACTAGTACACAGACAAACCTTATTTCAAAAAAAAAAAAAAAAAGGAAGGAAAGAAGGAAAAGAAAATATGCTAAATAAAAGAAACCCAGAACAAAGTCATATATTCACAATGATTGTACAAAAGGACCATAAATCAGAATGAGTGAGGCCCTGGGTTCCATCTCTAGCACATTAAAAAAAATCATTAATTAAAAAAAAAACATTATTGCCGGGCGGTGGTGGCGCACGCCTTTAATCCCAGCACTTGGGAGGCAGAGGCAGGCGGATCTCTGTGAGTTCGAGGCCAGCCTGGTCTACAAAAGCGAGTCCAGGACAGCCAGAGCTGTTATACAGAGAAACCCTGTCTCAAAAAACCAAAAAAAAAAAAAACAAACATTATTTTTAAGACCAGATCTCCCTGCTTCCCAGGATGACCATATACTTCAGGGTTTAAGAAATCTTCCTAGCTGAGTGTTGGTGGCCCACACCTTTGATCCCAGCACTGGAGAAGCAGAGGCAGGTGGATCTCTGTGACATGAAAGCCAGCCTGGTCTACAGAGCAAGTCCAGGACAGCCAGAGCTACACAGAGAAACTGTCTCAAAAAACAAAACAAGAAAAGAAATCCTCCTATCTCAGCCCCCACAAGCACCTGGGCCTATAAAAGTATGCCACCACACCCAGATCTCTAAAAGATAGTGTTTACACTTTTTAATTATGTCTCAGTAGAGCATGTGCCTGCCATTCATGAGGCCCTGCAGCATGATCCCAGTGCCCCCTCCAAAAATACTAACACATATAAGAGACTCAAGAATATCAGTGGCTCAAAGGTTAAGAGCACTGGCTGCTCTTCCAGAGGTCGTGAGTTCAATTCCCCGCAACCACATGGTAGCTCACAACCATCTATAATGTGGTTTGATGCCCTTTTCTGGAATGCAGGTGTACATGCAGATACAACACTCATATAAATAAATAAATAAATCTTTAAAAAAAAAAGAATATCTTATCAGGAGGGGGTTGTGATGGAGATGCAACTCCATTCAGTAATTACATGAATAAATAAATAAACATAATTTAAAAAAAAGAATATCTTTTCTGCAAGAAAGTTTTGTGATCCCAGCACTTGGAAGGCCAAGGATGGAGGACCAATGCTGACTATACAGTGAGTTTAAGGCCAGCCAAATTACGTAAGACCATCTCAAAAGAAATTTTAATTACCTACATATACAAATACCCTAAGGCAAAATTCTGTGAGATATGGCTTACACAGAAAATTCATGATTGAAGTGCATCCTGTAATCTCAACAATACCCAGGCAGAGACAGGATGATTATGTCATGGAGACCCTGCTCAAATAAATAAATAAATAGGAACTAAATTAACTTAATGACTTAATGAATAGCAATACAGTAATTCCCCAATACCTATACTCTAAAAATAATAAAATTGCTAATGAAAAAAGTACACTCATTGGAATAATCTAAAAAGATTAAAGTTTGACTCAACTAAGCAGAAAACATTTCTGACAACTACAAATTCTGAAGTCCTAAAAAAGTAAGGTCTTATCACAGGACAGTATCCCACACCTCCAGTCCTACAATATGGAGGTAGATGGAAAAGGACCTGGATTCTGACCAACTAGACTATATACACACGGGGGGAGCGGGGAGCTCAATTCATAAAAGCCCACAGAACTAAACGAACTAAAATTAATGAAAAGTCAGTTTGTGCATAACAAGAAAGTAATGACAAAAGATCACACAGCATCAGGCCAAGTCTAAGCAGTCGCTACCACAGTTTAGTCTCCTTCAGACTTAAAAGGCAAAATCACTCGCCATCGGGACATTTGACTGTTGATCCAAACAAGGCAGGTGATTCTGACTGTCAGAGCTATCTGTGAAATGAAGAAAACCTTGAGATGTCCAGCTCCCTCTAGTCCCTCCTCTCCAGTGTCATTGCCGGAACCCAGAACAAAGTTGCTCACTTATCACACACGATTACGACAGGCTAGTTCTGTTCTCACTCCCACTCATGCACGCAGCCAATGCTCTTCAGAGAGAAATTACATCATCCTACCCAGATACAAGCCTCCAATGGCCTTCATGGCCCTATGTGTGTCACACCTCCCTCTTAGCCCCCTCTAAATCCATCACTTAACCACCCTGACCTTTGGGTTCATCACATAGCCCCAGTCCCTGCCCTCCCCTTCTCAGCCTAATTTCTGCCCAAATGTCATTTCCTCAGAGTTGAGGTGGCCCTCTGGTCTCTGGCTGCCTAGACTCAACCTAACAGCTAGCATGTTCCTTCCTCGCTGTGTCCCCATTCTTCATCAGAAACTGTGATAACAACAGCATCCACACCACAGTGGGTCACTATGTAGAAGGGCCTATTAGTGTTGGACTGGTACAAATGTCATCTTGTTAGTATCACTCAAGTTGTCCCACGTTTTTGCCCTATCCCTTAGCACTATGTGAAATTACTTTCTGTTTGTCTCTTCAAACCGCCACAGATTTTAAGCTTCACGATGTATGGGGCTGGAGAGATGGCTCAGTGGTTAAGAGCACTGGCTAGTGTTCTTCCAGAGGTCCTGAGTTCAATTCCCAACAACCACATGGTGGCTCACAACCATCCACGTTATCTGATGCCCTAGAGCACTCATATACATAAATCAATAAACCTTAAAAAAAATTAAAAACGTAATTCTAACACAGGGTATCACTGTCATGTACAAAGCTCTCTCATCTTCTAAGGCATACAAATACATGTTGAACACACCAATAATTATATCCATTAGTTATTTTAAATAACTTGATTTTTAAAAACAAAGTGAAAAACACCACCTCAGCACAATCACTTATCTGAGCTGTTCTTACTGAGAACACCTTTCACATCAATTCAGTTCATCCCATCAGAAACTTGTTTTGTTTTGTTCAAACACAGTACACAATGCTAGAGACTGGCAAAGTGATATAAAATTAGATAAACTGCCTGGCACAGGTGGGGCACACCTTTTAGCCCAGCACTCGGGAGGCAGAGGCAGGTGGGTCTCTGTAAGTTTGAGGCTACCATGGTCTACAGAGTGAATTCTAGGACAGCCAGGCTACACAGAGAAACCCGGTCTCAAAAAGCAGAACAAAACAATAAATAAAGTTTAGATAAACCACATGGATATTTCTAATTCTTTATATACTATATATCCAAACTGAAGCAAGATAAAGACCCTTAGCCATTATGAAAGTCAGACCCTGAAACAGGAAAATAATGAAATACATGCTTACTCAATTAAAAATGATTATCGTCAGGGTGTAGTGCACCCCTTTAATCCCAGCACTCGGGAAGCAGAGGCAGGCGTGGTACCTCTGTGAATTCAAGGCCAGCCTGGTCTACAGAGTGAGTTTCAGAACAGGCAGGGCTGTTACACAAAGAAACTGTCCCAAAAAAACTTTAAAATAATAATAATAATAAATACAAATGATTATATTCTCCAGGTGTGGTGGCTTACACCTTTAACCCCAGCACTCGGGAGGCAGAGGCAGGTGGGTCTCCGTGAGTTCAAGGCCAGCCTGGTCTACAGAGGGAGTTCCAGGATATCTTTTTGCCTCCTAAGAAGAGATTTTTTTTACGTAGATATCCACATCTTAGAAAGTCCTATAAATACAGTCAGGTTATATTCAATTTTGAATGAATCCCGTTGTAAAATACCTCCAAACTAGCAATGACTGGCAGTTTTCCTATGGGAAATCCGCTAGGCTGCGACTAGTGCCAATACGAATAACAACAACCTCCACCGCCTAGCAGAGCAGAGTGGTATCCCATCCCCTTACAAAATAAAGATAGACAAATATTTCGGCATTTTATTAAAGGCGACTGTCTTCTCCATAGTACCAACGATAACCACACACAAATTTCTTGCGCCAAAGGACAGCGAAGCAACCACCATGAGCAAAGATGTTGAACGCTGGTCCGGCAACTCAAGGAGGGAGGGAAAAAGGAACACGGGGCGGCGCTCTGACGCCTCGGAACACCCAGCTCTCAGGGAAAGGCTTCTCCGGCAGTGGCCGCCCAGCCGGGCCGCGCGTCCAGGCTGGAGGTGGCTGGCGCTGGCACATTTGAAATACCCCTAGTCGATGGATCCAGTCCCGAGCACCAGGCGGGACCCGCCCGCACACACTCCCACCGCCCGCAGCAGCTAGCGACCCCGAGCGCCGCCGCCGCCGCCGCACGCACGCAAGTAACGCTCGACCCGAGCAGAAAGTTTCGAACGGGCAACCCGAGCTCCGAAACGCACTAGTGTCGGAGCTCAACTCGCGCCAGGAAAACGCCCGGGGGCCAAACCACTTGACAAGCAGCTCGGGTTTTCAGCCTGGATGGCGGAGACAGGACCGGGAGCTGGCGGCGGCGGCGGTGCACGGGCTCCCGCACCCCAGGTGTCAGGCGCGCCGCCGCCGCTGCCGCCGCCTCCCTCCCGTACCCACTATCAGACCGGTGCCGGGGCGGCAACAGGGGTGTGGATCGCGGGTGTGGATCAGGGACGCCGAACCGGGGTGCGGGGTGAGGTTCGGGGGCCGCGAGGCGCGGGGTCGAGGGCACAGCCCGGGCCGCTCGCAGGCCGCCGGGCCGGGTCGCGGCTCCGGAACCCGCGGCCGCGCGCCCCTCCCCGCGGGCCCCTCCCCCGCCGGGGCACGACGAGCCGGGCGCCGCGTCCCGGGAGACCCACCGCCCGAGGGCCGGGGACCGGGAAGCTCTGCCTGCGCGGCCGCGAGCGACCCCCGGCGGGGCGGGGCAGGGTGGGGCCGCGACCCGAGCGCCGCGCGGACTCACTTTTTCGGATGTTTCTCTCTTTTCGGCCTCCGCTTTCGGGCCTGAATGGCCAGCACTGAGGAGAGAGAGGGGAAGACACATTAACGGTCGGGCCGGCCGCCTGAGGGCCGGCCGCGAGGCGAGGCGAGGCGGGGCGGGGCGGGGGCCGCGCGCGCCGCTCACCTTTCCTGGAGCTCATGCCGACTCCGGGCGGGCAGCCGGGCGAGGGCCTCCGCAGCGGAGGCGGCGGCGGCGACGGCGGTGGCGGCGAGGCGACAAACAGCCGCACCGGGATGCAGCCTCCGACTCACTCGCTGGCCGAGGAGGCGGGAACCGCGCCTGCGCCGGGGCCCCGGCCGCTCCCGCGGGGGCCAATGGGACTCGCCCCGCGGCCCCGCCCCCGCCACGGCCCCGCCCCCGCACCGCCCCATGCCGCACGGCCCCCGCGCAGGGGTCCGGACCCCGGGCCGCGCCCACTGGGACGCCTTGCCCGCCCCGCGCGGCCCACCTGTGCGGGAAAGGCCGCCGTGCACCCGCGGCCTCCCGCGCCCGGGCCTCCCACAGCCCGCCTCCGCCTCCTTGGTCCTGCGGCCGCCGGAGGCCGCCGGCTCCCGGGCACTAGGCCCGGCCGCGCGACCCTTCCCTTTTCCCCGCCCCCGAGCCTCCGCTCCGCACCCCGACAGGTCGTGCCGCACGCCTCTCCATGTTCCCTTCCCCGGCCAGCGCCTTCGGAGGTCTCGCACCGCCTCTAGTCCCGCGGCCTCTTCTACCCCTGTGCGCTTCTACATCTCTGCATCCCTGTGGGCGCCGCTCCCTCCTCCCCCGGCGGGCGTGGAAAGGGCACAAGACCAAGAGCTGGGGAACCCGGGTCCTTGAGTGTCTGTGTGACCTTGGAGAAGTGATTTCTTCTCCTTTGCCTACTCCCGCGGGGCTGTGTGAGTTCAATGAAGGAAAAGATAGCTTGAAAGAAAAGTTTGGTGCGTGAAGCCCAGTTTTCTTAATACCGTGAGATGAGAGCTTAAAACAACACTCTTTCCAACCAGTTTTCTTCCTGCTACAATGGGGTAAACTGAACCCTAAATAGATTAAACAGTTCCATCAGCCCAGATCCCTATTCAGGCCTGGCTGGTTTCTCTTTCCACCTTCCCAGGCTACCTAAGATGTGAATCTAGCTGAATGCCACAAAGTTGTGTCTTTAAACAATTACACTATCTTTCGAAGATACATGTCCAGAGCATTCAGTCCTTCTTTTGTTACAACTGTATTGTTGAGTTACAACTGTATCTTGGAGTCTTAGAAGATGTCCCAACAAACAGGAGAGATAGCTTTGAGTCTGAAGAGACTTTACTTTCTCCATTTTTTTACCTTCAAAAATATCAAACATAAGAGAAGATGCAGTGATCGGCACTATTAACCCATATTCATTAGGTTGTTTGGTTTTTTTTGGGGGGGTTGGGGTTTTGGGGTTTTTTTTACATTTTTTCCACATTTGCTCTCTATGTATATGCAAGGTTTATTTTGCTGAATCATTCCGTAGTCTGCAGACTGCTACCCTCAACCTTAAACATTCAATACCTATCTACTAAGAACAAAAATATTTCCCTACCTAATCAGAATGTCGTTATCACTTCAAGAAAATCCAATACTATCCATGTGTAATTTATAAGTCCTTGTTCCCAGTTCTGAAATAATCCTGACAAAATCTGTTTGGTGACATTTTTTTTTCCCAATCCAAGGTCGTTACTTACTGTTAGCACCCGTGTCTTTTTTTTTTTTTTTTTAATGTGGTTAGAATAATCCCTGGTTTGTTTGAGACTTTTTTTTTGTTGGGGGGGTGGAGGGGAGACTGGATTTCCCTGTGTCTGTGTGGCTGGCCTTGAGTTTATAATGTAGTCAGTCTAACTGAATATTTGCTACAGGCCTCCTGCCTTAAGCTTCTCAAGTAAGAGAAAGACAGCCACTTATCAGTGACTGTTTTGAATAATGTAGTTCTGTTTTGCAGAATGATCCTGAATTTTTATTTTGTTTGCCTAGTACTGCAGTCAAGTTCAGCCGTTTATTAAGTGTGCTGTGTAGACGGTGTGTGTCTGACTCAGCACTTCTAGATGTCAGTTTATTCTAGTATAAATGATACATTCAATCTTATAGCCACAAAAAGATAACTTTTCCACTTTGTAATTTAAAAAAAAAACCTATTTTTGCCGGGCGGTGGTGGCGCTCGCCTTTAATCCCAGCACTTGGGAGGCAGAGGCAGGCGGATCTTTGTGAGTTCGAGGCCAGCCTGGTCTACAAAGTGAGTCCAGGACAGCCAAGGATACACAGAGAAACCCTGTCTCGAAAAAACAAAAAAAAAAAAAACCTATTTTTAAAAGGGAGAGTGGTAAAGGACTTGATTAGACATGTGTCCACAGACATGGACTGGCCAACAAGTACATACGAGATGTTCAAAGTCACTCATCATTACAGATTTGCAAAGCAAAATCAAAATAAGATCCCAGCTCCCACCCGGCATGACTACATGCACTAAAAACAGAAAATATAGGCTGAGCGTGGTGGCGCGGACCTTTAATTCCAGCAACTCAGGAGGCAAAGGCAGGCAGATCTGTGAGTTCTATGCCAGCCTGATCTACAAAGTGAGTCCAGGACAGCCAGGACTACACAGAGAAACTGTGTCTCAAAAAAAAAATTATATATATATATATATATATATATATATATATATATACAGATTAGTAAGCATTCTGGAACTCTTGCATATTGGAAACATCGGAGCCTTTGTCAGCTGCTCATGGAACTACAGAATGGTACAGTTACTGTGGAGAAGCTTGTCAGTTCCTCGAAAACTAATCATAGCATTGCCAACGGTTTCACTCATAGGTACATTTCCACAGATGTTAAAAACAGACGAATCTTTGACCCAGGCCTGTGAAGCCAGCACAGGAGGCAAAGACAAGCAGATGAATTCAAGACCAGCCCAAGTTCTAAGCCAGCCAGGATTACTTGACAATTTCCCAAATCAAAAAAAAAAAAAAAAACAATCAATCTTTGGACATGAAAATTAAATATTACAGTATCACAGTGACCAAAATGTGGAAAGTTCTGGGTGTGGTGGCAAATGCCTGTAATACAAACACTCAATAGGAAGAGGCAGGAGGACAGTTACAAGTTCCAAGCCAGCCAGAACTAAATAGCAATACCCTGTGTCCTAGTCACTGTTTTATTTCTATGAAGAGACACCATGACCAATGCAACACTTACTGAAGAAAGCATTTAACTGGGGATTTGTTTACAGTTTGGTAGGTTTAGTCCACTATCATCATGGCAGGAGCATGGCAGCACACTTGTCATGGGAGCAGTACCTGAGAGCTATTTCCCTGTACTCAAGCAGGGAGGACAGAGAGATTGAGAATGGGCCTGGCATGTGTCATAGGCTTTTTCTCCAACACAACCTCCTAATCTTTCTTATACTATATCAAAGAGTTCACTTCCCCAGTAACTAAACATTCAAATACATGAGACTATATATATGACCATTCTTATTTAAACCATCATATTCTACACCCTGGCCCCTGTGGACTTGTAGCCATACCATAATGCAAAAAAAAAAAAAAAAATGTATTCAGTCCAACACCAAAAGTCCTCACAGTCTATCATAGTCTCACCACTATTTAAATGTCCAACAGTCAAAGTCCTTGAGCCCAATGCAGGGAAAGGCGGGTGAAAAAAAAAAGCCACCAATCCCTGAGCAGGAAGACTCACCAATCCCTCAGCTCCCCAGCTCAGGACTTGAAATCTCACTAATCCTCACTCTGGAAATCTCTGCCTTGAAAAGCTCCACCCTTAATAAATCCTATATAAAGCCTGTGTCTGTTCGATTCCCTTCTGTCCTCTCCTGGGAGCAAGGGAAGCCAAGCCTGGATTTGTCCCGACACATCCTGGAACCTCCCAATAAATGTTTTATGAGATTTGCCACCTGGTGTGACTCATCTAAAGAAGCCAAGAAGCAATGAAGAGAAGAAGTGGAGCAGGGCTGAGGCTCCTGAGCTCCTCAGCTCAGCTGGGGATACCCTCTCCTGAAAACTCCAATGCCTCTGCTGAGGAGGCTTCCTGTCAGAGGTGTGTGGTTCCTGGGCTTCCGCATTCCATCTGAGCAAGAAGAACAACAGAGCACATCCCCAGTGACACACCTCCTAAGCCTTCTAATCCCTTCAAAGAGTTCCACCCTCCAGTGACTAAGCAATCAAATATATGAGCCTGTGGGTGCCATTCTTAGTCAAACAGCCATGCAATGTATGAAAAAGCAAAACAAAACCATGGGTCCAGGAGACATAGCTCTTTGGTAAAAACCATTGTTGTAGAGGATCTGAGTTCAATATCCAGTACCCACATCAGGCAGCTCACAATTGCCTGTAACTCTAGCTCCAGAAGATCCAGGGACCTTCTGACTCTGATGGTATGCATGCACACATGCACATACTCCCACATAGATACATATAAGTTCAAAAATAATAATTGTTTTTGTTTTCTTTCCAGACAGGGTTTCTCTGTGTAATAGCCCTGGCTGTCCTGGACTTGCTTTGTAGACCAGGGTGGCCTCAAACTCACAGAGATCCACCTGCCCAGCAACTACAGACAGCTGTGAACTGCCATGTGGGTGCTGGGATTTGAACCTGGGTCCTTTGGAAGAGCAGCCAGTGTTCTTAACCACTAAGCCATCTCTCCAGCCCTGGAAAAAAGGTCTTATGAATGGCTTTCAGATGCTGATTTCAATGCTCTAAGATCTGGTTACTGTCCTATCTGAGGCAATCTCGATTAGATAATAAAAGTTGCTGATGGCCAATTAGCTTGGCAGAGAAAAAAAAATAGGAAGGCAGGACTTCCTGGGAGGAAGAAAGGAACCTTGGGAAGAGACAGAGGAAGTTTTTGTTTTTGTTTTTTGCCAGGAGACAGACGTGTCTGTGAGCTTGGAAGATACACCAAGCCACGTGGCTGGTTGGAACTAGGTAGTCGGGTTAACTTAGGTGAGCTAGTTGAGAATCTACCCAGCTGAAGCCTAAGCACTGGAAGATTAAAAGGTCTTGGCACATTCATTTTAGAGCATAAGGGCCACCTTGGCTCTCAACTCTCTTCACCTAGAGACATAAATCCCCAGCCCTAATACAAACTATTCTAGTGTGACAACAATGTAGAGTCAGGTAGAGGTAGTGGGTGATACAATCAACATAGTGAATCTTCCCAATGCCACTTGCTGAATGGTTTGAGAATTTCATATGAGGATTCATATAAGAATTTCACCTTAATTCAAACAACAAGGTTATGTATGGAGGAGACTGGATGAATAGTCCTTAATAACAATTTTTAATTCCTTTGCATCCATGTTGGCTATACAATCAATTTCTCTTATTGCAACTTACTCTGTTTTGCAGTCTTGAAGGCCAATTCCAAAACTCCATCAGACAGGTACTCTACCACTGCTACATTCTTTTTTGTTTGTTTGTTTTTTGAAACAGGGTTTCTTTGTGTATCCCTGACTATCCTGGACTCACTTTGTAGAGCAGGCTGGCCTTGAACTCACAAAAATCTGCCTGACTCTGCCTCCTGAATGCTGGGATTAAAGGCATGCACTACCATGCCTGGCTGTGGTACATTCTTATCCCAGTTGGATGTTATTTACATGAGTGTGTGGGTATACATACATACATACATACATACATACATACATACATGGCTATATGTGTGTGTATGTACTCCAGATTGATCCACAGCCTTGTGTAAACTAAGCATAGCTCCTCCACTGAACTGTGCCTCCAACTCAAGTGGCATTCTTATGTCAAGCTTTTTTTGGAGGAAGGCAGTTTTCGAGACAAGGTTTCTCTTTGTAGCCTTGGCTTGCTGTAGATCAGGCTGGACTCAAATTCAAAGAGATCCACCTTCCTCTGCTTCCTGAATACTGGAATTAAAAGCCTGCACCACCACAGCCTGGTTTATGTCAAACTTTTATTTCTCCATCTACAAAATTGTTTGGTCTTTATTTTTTGTATAATTTTTATATTTGGTAGCCATATTGTCAGTAATCAATGTCAGATTTCTTCTTTTGTTTGTCAGGTTGGTTGTTGTTTTGAGACAAGGTTTATATGTAACCCAGGGTAACCATGAACATACCAGCTGGTCTCAAACCCCTGCTCCTCCTGAGTCTGCCTCTCCCAGTGGCTGCACCAACACCATCTAGCTTTTATTTATGTATTTATTTATTTGATCTGAAACTGTCTCAGTTTGGCCAAGGAGACCCTTTAACCTGGTAGTGCCCTGTTGACATGATCTGTTTGGTTACCTCTTTCTGCCATAGAATGTTCCAGGAACTCCTGTGTGCCTCCTGATGAGAAATAGGCATATCTCTACGCTTATTTTTTTCTTGGAGGTGACTAGAAGCTTTGAAATGACAGAGATCTGGATTTAAACCAGTTTGATCCCAGAACCCACAGTGGAAGGCAAGAACCTTCTCTAGACAGTTGTCCAGACTGATGCTCTGACATGCACACACACATGAACATACATACACACACACAGACACACACACATGTGTATGCATATGTGCATACATACACATATGATGTAGTGATCTGTTATGTTAATTAATTGCTCCCAGAGGCCTGCTTGCTGTCTGTTACTTTGCTAGCTAACCATTGTCTCTGATTAGCTTTAATAAAGTGCTGAGGCCTGTGATTGGGCAGAGAGAGACAGGCGGGGAAAGTGTTGGCAGGCTCTGAAGGAGCAGCGAGGACCATAAGAAGAAAAAGCCAGGATCAGGAAGGAGGAGACACACCATGGGTAAATAGAAGAATCATATCTCCATGTGGCATAGCATGGAGAATAACAGCCCAAGGGGACATATGTATATATTGGGGTCTTATTTGGGGAACAGAATTACAAACTAACTTACCTGGGCCAAGATTGCACAATCCAGGCTAAGGCTTGTTAAGATCCATCAGGTGTCTGTGTGTTTATTTATAATGGCAGGTCAAGGATTAATACTGCCAACCAATTAACTATAATATAAATACTGAAAATAATTTAAAAATCAATTTCTACATATGGCGCACAATATGGGGCAATTAGAATCCATGCTTACAGCCTGAGAAGGTAGGGAGGAGGAGGAAAGCAGAAGGCGGAGGGAATGCAGTTTCCTAGCCAAAGAGCAGGGAACTGAACCTGAATACATTTCAAAGGTTTGGCTCCCTTAACAAAAGCTGCTGCCTTATAGCTAAGATAGAGAGCTAAGACCTTGGCTCTCCTTGTGTACTAAAAAAACAAACAAACAAACAAACAAACAAAACACCAGCAGCCTTCTAGATAGAGCTTAGGAGCAGAATTAACTGCCTAGATTAAAAATGGAAGAATGTATAATGTCTCAATAAATTTGGATTCCATTTGAGTTTGTTTCTCTTAGCCTACAAATGATTTGGACACTGATAATTGTGATGCTGTGTATCCTTTTTGAGAAAGATCAGACTAGGTTGGCTTAGAGAAGGAGGGAACTTACAGATGTAATGCTAAATTACTGACAATGAAAATGGGGGAACAGCCGGGCGGTGGTGGCGCACGCCTTTAATCCCAGCACTTGGGAGGCAGAGGCAGGCGGATCTTTGTGAGTTCGAGGCCAGCCTGGTCTACAAAGTGAGTCCAGGACAGCCAGAGATATTCAGAGAAACCCTGTCTCGAAAAACCAAAAAAAAAAAAAAAAAAAAAAGAAAATGGGGGAAAAGGGAAGCCCTTCCCAATAGATAAGACAAAATTGATGGTGGCTGGAGCTCAGAGCTCCCTGGCTACTAGATGTTTCTCAGCCATTTCTGGTGTTAGCCCCCCAATACAGTGCAACTGCAACTAGATTCCAGGGAATGATAAACTTTAACTGCAGCATGGGATGGCACAGCTAGACCAAGTCCTTTAAAATGTTGTTTCTTTGTTTGATTTTTTTTTTTTTGTTTAGTTGTCTTTGATTTTTCCGATATCAGGAGGTAGAAAGGATTTTTTTGGTTTGGCATTGCTAGATCATGGGAGATTTTTGAGGATTTTCGACAGATTTGGAATGCCATTGCAGTTCAGAGTTTTTCTCTGGGTTGCAGAGTTACTGTTATCTGAGGTTTTGGGAGGGTTGTTTTGTTTTTTTTGTTTTTGGTTTTTTTTTTTTTTTTGGTTTTTCGAGACAGGGTTTCTCTGTATAACAGCTCTGGCTGTCCTGGTCTCGCTTTGTAGACCAGGCTGGCCTCGAACTTGCAAAGATCCGCCTGCCTCTGCCTCCCAAGTGCTGGGATTAAAGGCGTGCGCCACCACCGCCCGGCTTGTTTTTTGTTTTGTTTTGTTTCTTCAAGACAGGGTTTCTCTGCATAATAGAGCCCTAGCTATCCTGGACTCACTTTGTAGACCAGGCTGGCCTCAAACCCACAGAAATCCACCTGCCTCTGTCTCCCAAGTGCTGGGATTAAAGGCATGAACCACCACACCTGTCTTATTATCTGAGATATAAGTGAAATATTTGAGCAGAGTGGTGATGGCACATGCCCTTAAATCCCAGCACACGGGAGGCAGAGACTAAGGGATCTCTGTGAATTCCAGACAACACTGGTCTATACAATGAAGTCAGGGGCAGGACCCCCTGCTGATAAGATAAGGGTGCTTGTTAATGACTGTCTAGAATTCAAAATGACACATTTTTTCCTTGAAGTAATTATGTAAGTTTTTGCTTAGTAATAGACAATAATGTTCTTACTGATCTAAAGGATAAATACACATAATCTTGAATTTATATAAAGAGAAAGGGTAATAAGCCAGTATCCTTAGGCGTGGGGCTTCATTTGAGTTTGTTAGATTAACACAGGAGAATTGGTGCAAAGAGATATTTTGCCCTAAAAGAGATATATTCTGTTAGTTGATGTAAAGACCCAGAGTTAGACTACAGGAGGAACATACAAGCTGCATGCCCCCATCACCAACAGTTAACAACAGCTAACAAAAAATAGCATATCATACATACCCCAGAATGGGGCTCATGCTGGGTGTCATGGCACACACCTTTAATCCCAGCACTCAGGAGGCAGAGGCAAGTGGATCTCTGTGAGTTCAAGACCAGCCTGGTCTACAGAGTGAGTCCAGGACAGCCAGGGATACAGAGAGAAACCTTTCTCGAAAAACAAAAAACAAAAATTAAAAAAAAATGGGGCTCCCATGGGAGAATTGGAACTCAGACTAATGCAAAATGGTTTAATTAATATTATTCTTTAATAAAGGTAGTTCAATTAATTAAATTCATACGTTGATCCCAAAACTTGGGTGACAAGGAAAAAAATGGGTTTCTTGTGAGTTCGAAGCCAATCAAATCTACAGAGCTCTACAGAGCAAATCAAGACAGCCCAATCTACACAGAAAAACCCTGTCTCAATAAGGATAGGTCTATTCATATAGAAATGAAATCTCCAAGGAAAGGAGAAAAGGAAAAAAAAATATAAATGCATGCCTTTGATCCCAAAACATGGGAAGCAAAGGCAGAGACAGATTCCTTGTGACTTTGAGGCCAACCTAATCTACAAATAGCCAGAATTAAACAGAATAAACCTGTCTTAATCAATTAATAGATTTATGTCAACTATAGAGGAAAACACTTAAACTCCGTACAGTCTAATGCTGAATTTTCAACTAAAAAGTGATTATATATAACCATATATATGTAATATTAATTAAGATGGTAATAATAATGATGGTTTTATTTATCCCCTTTATGGAAAATCAAAACATAGCAGACCTATGTAGCTACCTTATGGCTATAATGACATCAAAATGGAGTACAAAGGCTATGTCATTTTGAGAGACAAGTTTTTTTTTTTTTTTTTTTTAATGTCACCAGGAAAAAAAGCTAAGTCTTCCATCCAAACTGATAGAAATCAGATTGGACTGGAAAGGCCTCCTACAGATCTTGGCTACAAACAAAACAAGAGGTAACTTATATTTTCTGATTCCACTATGTAAGAACAGCTCAGAGTAGCTAAAACATACACACACACACACACACACACACACAGAGCCAATAAAAATCTTGTTGGGTACATAAAAGCCACATGACTTATTATTACATGCCATCCTTTCATACGGCATGAATGGAGACTTACAAATGTCTTTCTTCTGCTCAAATAAAGAGTAGAAGATTTTTCTTAATTGATCTGTGCATCCTGCACATCCCAGGCATTTTTTAAAATCACATAACTATATGTCACTTGTGAGAAATTATATATTTTCAGAACAAAGGGACCAGACACCAAAGAAGACAAGACAAGTAACCCAGATGATCCAGCCTCACAGACTGCCTCAATAGCTGTTTTCTCAAAATCTGCATCCAGAACAACTTCAAAATGGCTTGCTAAGATGGTCCAGCCTTACAGACTGTTCCAGCCAGTACTTCAATAAAGCCCTGAACTTTCTGACCCAAAGTTCAGCTTCAGACTATAAACTGCTCAGGGCATTCGAATTGCTGAGCACATAGAGACTAGACAACAAATGTTACTATTAACTTGGTTAATCATTTTTCCATTTTATTTGGGCCTCCAGACAGGTTTCCTGCATCCCAAATCAGCAGGAAGTAATTTTAAGACAGTAACACCCCATTCCCAAAAGTAGGGTAAATGATTCTTTGGTAATTTCATGGATTATAGATATTTGTTGTCATTTAGGGAGATGGGTTACAAGTTGTTAAATGGTCTTATTAAGCAAGGTATAGGAGGTTGCACTCAAGAACTTCTCTTTTTCTTTTCTCTACACTTCTTTCTCTTTTATATAGGGAGAGAAGACTTGAAAGGAAAAAAGAGGGGGATATGCGTATATAATATAGAAATGATAAGATATAAGTGTATATTATTGAATCTTCTCTGCACCTGACAGCTATTGCTATTCTCAAAATAAGGTTATCTTTTGATACATTGGTATAGAATTTTATGGTATAGAAATTTATAGAACAGCCGGGCGGTGGTGGCGCACGCCTTTAATCCCAGCACTTGGGAGGCAGAGGCAGGCGGATCTTTGTGAGTTCGAGGCCAGCCTGGTCTACAAAGCGAGTCCAGGACAGCCAGAGATATTCAGAGAAACCCTGTCTCGAAAAACCAAAAAAAAAAAAAAGAAATTTATAGAACAAATTTAAGGTTATTTTGACACACATTATGTATATTTTGACTCTTATATAAAGTGTGTGCCTATATAACACACTTAAAAGTACAGGTTTACTTCCAATCCTTTTATGAGCTGCTTTTGCTATCTATTTAGGAAATTGGGTAATACAGGATGATGACTGACCAGTCAAGCTTATGGTCATGTCAAATACTAGTCTTAATTTATCACAAAAATATGCTTCCTGGGTTAAACAGGTAGTAAATAGTTAAAAATATATAGTTTGCCTGTTCAAACATTGATAGATAGATAGATAGATTTATAAATAAATAAATATATGTCTTCAAAACCCTCAGAGCCATACAGAAAATGACATTTAAGAAGGTTTTTATTATTTCAAGACATAAGGCAGTCAGTTCCTGGTAGCTCCCATTTGACTTGGTAGGAAACAATGAGCATCAAAAATGTCCATCAGGAAATAATTCCTACTGGGCAGAAATGCCCCTGCTCTCTCAACAGACAATACACAGTCCAAAGATGGACCAGAGCTTAAATGCAGGTAAGTCCCTGGCCTGATTCTGCATAGACAGAATGGGAAAATCCTTCTTATTTCCTGCTGCATAATTAAGTCTGTGGGATTTGCTTGATCAGAAAGCTGAAGAGATGCCCCAATGGTATCGAGAGATATTTCTGACTGTCCAGGCAACAGACTGTCATTTTTCTTTTTTAGAAGCTGCTTGTCTGAACTCAGATAACTCCTACTCACTCGGATAACTTTATCCTTTCTTAAGTCTTTGGTGGGGTTGAAGACATAATAGATATAAATTTTCAATTGAGCTTAAGTTGTTTAGGATTTAAAAAGATATTTTAAATCTAAATAAAATCTTTAGGGTTATTAATATAGGATATGAGAGAAAATAATTAGTTTCAGAATTTTAGGCTCACTGAGATAGGATAGATGATTATTTTTCTTCAAGGTTGCCTGATAAAAATAGGTTAAACATTATGTATGTAACTTTTATATATGGTTTTTCTGATTCTTTCATACTGGCTACTAATGTATATAATTTTTAAAAATAGCCTTTTTATTAGATAAAAATAGGGAATTGATGCAGTTATCTGTTATATATTCTAAATGTTAGTTAATTGCTCCCAGAGGCCTGCTTGCTGTCTGTTACTTTGCTAGCTAACCATTGTCTCTGATTGGCTATAATAAAATGCTGAGAGAGGGCGTTGGTGGCACACGCCTTTAATCCCAGCACTCGGGAGGCAGAGGCAGGCAGATCTCTGTGAGTTCGAGGCCAGCCTGGTCTACAAAGTGAGTCCAGGACAGCCAGGCTGTTAATCAGAGAAACCCTGTCTCGAAAAACAAAAACAAAAAATGAATAAATAAATAAATAATAAAATGCTGAGGCCAGTGATTGGGCAGAGAGAGAGGTAGGCCAGGAAAAGGTTGGTGGACTGTGAAGGAGCAGAGAGGATCATGGGAAGAAGAAGTCAGGAGGAGGAAGGAAGAAACATGCCATGGGTAAATAGAAGAGTCATATCGCCATGTGGCATAGTGTGGAGAATAACAGCCCAAGGGGACATATATATATATTGGGGTCCTATTTGGAGAATAGAATTACAAGCTGTTTTACCTGGGCCAAGATTGCACAATCCAGGCTAAGGCTTGTTAAGATCCATCAGGTATCTGTGTGTTTATAATGGCAGGGTAAAGATTAACACTGTTGAGCCAGGCATGGTGGTGCACGCCTTTAATCCCAGCACTTGTGAGGCAGAGGCAGTCGGATCTCTGTGAGTTTGAGGCCAGCCTGGTCTAAAAAGCGAGTCCAGGACAGCCAGGGATACATAGAGAAACCCTGTCTCAAAAAACAAAACAAAAAAAAATTAACACTGTTGGCCAATTAACTATAATATAAATACAGACGATAATTTAGAAATAATTTTCTACACAGACACACACACATGCACACACACAGATACGCACACATGCAAACACTGATTTGAAATTAATTTAAACAAAACCCAAAACTATACACACAAGGATGATCTGTTGAGAAAATGGACTGACTAAGATGCTAACAGTTGATTAAAGTCCTTTTAGACTGTCTTACCAGTTATTTCTACTTTTCTAAGTTCAGACAGGACTATACTCTTATCTGAAATATTTATGAATTGCTTTGAACTTAATGAATTAAAATACAACAGATTCATCGTCTACTTTACACATACCATATTAGATACTGCAAAATAAAAAAAGAACATAAATTACCTAATATCTGTTGATTTAAAAATTAAACATTTTGGGGCTAGAGAGATGGCTCAGTGGTTAAGAGCACTGACTGCTCTTTCAGATGGCCTGGATTCAATTTCCCGCACCCACATGGCAGCTCACAACTGTGGTAAGATTAGGGAAATTAAGCATAGGGATTTTGGAATACCATAAGACAGCCCTCTCAGGTAAAAAGATATGAGTGGATCCAGTTACATGTGGATATGATTGACATTGAAGGGCATGCCTTGGAACAAGCCCACCAAGAGCAAATCATGGGACTTTGGACAGGGCCATTCCCTGAAAAACCCTCCAGGATCTACAGCAATCACACTGTTGAAAAGAACTCCAGATTTTCATGACAGATCACACAATCTCCTGACCTCCTGCTGCTCTGGACCCTCCTCTGCAAGGAAAGCTATGGAGGGACACATTGCCCAAGGGCATGACTTGGAACCCCACAAAAACTTTGGCTAAAAATCATCAGTGATCCACATCGGTGAAGAGCATGACAAAAATGCCTTTTGGCAGAGTTGGGCCATTTCGGTCCAACTCGGAAAGCTGCCACAGACTTTGGAGTTCCAGAGTACCCAACCCAGAACAAGAGTGCCCAGAACACAGAAACAGTGAACAAGTGATGAATTTGGAGGTGGTTTGGAGGGGCTTCCAATCATGAATTATTTGGATCATGGAGACAAGTCTTGACTGATTAAAAGATCATCTTACTTCAATGATTGAAAATGATCAAATTCATAAACTGATCTTAAGATCTGACAAATAAGACTCACAGACTGAAAGACTTAGTGGAAATTAACCACCCATACAGATCCACACCAAAAGTTAATCTGAGAGAATATCCTTTTAAGAAACTTTAGGTTAGTGTTAAGTGTTTGTTTTATAGGTATTAGGATGTTTTAGATTAGGTTTTAGAGTTAGGGTTTGGGTTGTAGGATTTAAGAATTTTATAGGTAATTGTTAGGTAATTGTTAAGTATTAATAAATATATAAGTAAAAATAAAAATTTACTGTTACACACAACTATCTGTAATTCCTGTTCCAGGGGATCCAACACCCTCATACAGACATGCATGCAGTCAAAACAACAATGTACATTAAAGATGAAAATAAATTATTAAAAAAAAATCAAACATTTCTTCAAGGTGTACCACAATTTAGAATGACATTTGTTTTTATAGTTTTTCCAGATTTATTTACTTTACTTTTGTTTTTGTCTTTAGAGACAGAGTTTCTCTGTGTGGCCCTGGCTGTTCTGGAACTTAATATGTAGACCAAGCTGGCCTCGAACTCAAAGATTTGTCTGCCTCTACCTCTTTTTTTTTTTTTTTTTTTTTTTTTGGTTTTTTTTTTCGAGACAGGGTTTCTCTGTTTAACAGCCCTGGTTGTCCTGGACTCACTTTGTAGACCAGGCTGGCCTCGAACTCGCAAAGATCCGCCTGCCTCTGCCTCCCAAGTGCTGGGATTAAAGGCGTGCGCCACCACCGCCCGGCTGCCTCTACCTCTTAAGTGCTGGGATTAAAGGCACAGGACACCACACTCAGCATGTACAAAGGTTTTCCCTGCATGCATGTATATGCACCACATGCATGTATATGCACCACATGTACAGATATGCACCACATGCACGGATATGCACCACATGCATGGATATGCACCACATGCATGCCTATTGAATCACCTGGAATTGGGGTTATTGATGGTTATGAGCCATCATGTGGGTGCTGGAAATCAAACTGGGATCCTCTCCAAGAGCATCAATTGCTCTTAACTGCTGATCCATGTCTCCAACCCCTTTTTAAATGACATTTTAAAAGAAAAAAGTTTTGGAGAGAGAGTCTCACTAGATAGCCTGAGTTGGCCTGTAGCTCACTATATTGGCCAAGTTTCCCTCAAACTCACAGAAATTTGCCTGCCTCTACCACTAGACTACTGGGATTGAAAATGTGTGCCACCACACCCAGACAGAAGGAATTCTTTTCTAAGTGTCATTTGTACTTTCATCCAATAGTTACTTATTGTTACATACATCAAGTTAGTAGAATGGATATAGTGGAAAATGAATAGTCAGGCAGTGGTGGAGCATGCCTTTAATCCCAGCACTCAGGAGGCAGAGGTAGGCAGAATTCTGAGTTTGAGGGAAGCCTGGTCTACAGTGCAAGTTCTAGAACAGTCAGGGTTACACAGAGAAACCCTGTCTTGGAAAAAAAAAAAAAGGATGGAAAGTATTCATTTTAGAATGTGAAACTCAGGACATCTACATAATGTTGAAGGTCAGGACACATGCAGGCCTCTTTCCCCCTAGCCCAGCACAGTGAAATTGAAGACATTAACAATGTTCAATTTTTACCAAATCTAATAGAAAAATGAAAAGAACGTTGTAAAATCATTTACATTCTGCTATTTCCAAGTGGAGTCATTAAATCATGATACATCTTCAAAGGTATTTTTAGTATGTGATAGAACCAAAAAGGACTTGAGAGTTCATATAATTCATCTCGAGGCCTTAATGGATGAGAACCTAGGTTCCTTCCTAAACTCATCTCATTTTTATCTTTATTTTATAACTTCTATCATGAAGCTTATACCTGTCTGTATTACTCCAGCGGAGTGTTTTTCCCAGTAATCCCGACACCATCAGAACAGCAGTGTTAGATGTTAGTGTAGACAGCAGAGGCCTACCACTGATTCTGCTTCTCCCTCGAGCAACCTGAAGAAGTTCGAATAAGATGTCTGTCTGTGCCTCAGTTTCCTAACCCACCAACTGCAGAGAACACTGTTACCTACCTGTTACTTTGATAATGAATTAGTTCACGTATACACTAAAAAATCCACCTGAAGAACACTGGGTGTGATGGTACTTACCCATAACCCTAGCTCTTGGGAGGGCTGAGGCAGAGGCCAGCCTGGTCTACACAGTGAAAATGTATCACAAACCAAGCAAACAGCAACAAGGAAAGTTTGGAGAAGTATCTAACCATGTTCGTTGTGAAGGTTTAATCAGCGCATACAAAATATTCAGGAATCGTCTAAGCATTCAGTACATAACACTTAGTCTTATACATAGGTATTATGGAATGTATTAGTTATTATTGCTACATACACCTCTTCCAAATATATCCTTTTTTTTTTTTTTTGGTTTTTCGAGACAAGGTTTCTCTGTGTATACCTGGCTCACTTTGTAGACCAGACTAGCCTTGAACTCACAGAGATGCACCTCCCTCTGCCTCCCTAGTGCTGAGATTAAAGGCGTGCACCACCACGCCTGGCAATTTCAGACAGCTGTTAAACTGCCATGTGGGTGCTGGGATTTGAACCTAGGTCCTTTGGAAGAACAACCAGTGCTCTTAACAGCTGAGCCATCTCTCCAGCCCCAAATATATCATTTTTAAACAAATATTTACGGTTCAGAGTAGTGCTTAGAGGTTGCGAGGCTGAACGTTTGCCAGGCCCTAGGTTTGAGCTCCAGTAACACACAGACAGCCCCACCCAAAGAAAAACTCCTAAAATTAAAACAATAAGCCCTTAGCATCTCACAGATTCTGTGTTTCGGGAGTGCACGGACAGCTCAGCTGGTCAGATGAGATGTTGCTGGGGTTTGCAGTCATCTGAAGGCTTGACGGAGGCTGGAAACTCTGTTCCTGAGATGGGTCACTCACATGGCTGTTAACAGAATGTCTCTGATCCTGACAGGCTCTAGCAGATATGTCTCCTTCTCACAGCCTAGATCTCTCCATAGGGCTGCTGGACTGGCTGGCTTTCCCCGTAGTGAGTGACCCAAGAGGGAACAAGGAAGAAACTACAATGCCTTTTATGACCTACCCTCAGTAGTCACAATTCATCATTTCTGCCACATTCTATACATCAGAAGCAAATGTAGCATGCTCAAAGGAAGAGAAAAAAACATCTGCTTCTGTTTTGGGTGCTGGGGGTTGAGCCCAGGGCCTCACAAATACTAGGCAAGCACTCTACTACTGAACTTCATTACTAGCCCACCTGCCCTATCTCTCCCCTTTTTTTGAACCAACAGTCTCTTCTAGGCTGATCTCAACATTGCTATGTAGCCAAGGCTGACCTTAAACTCCCAATAATCTTTTCCCTCCCCTGTGCTTGGCATACAGGTATGCCCCATCATGCCAGATCTTCCTGTCTTCTTTTTCTTCTTTATTTTGTTTTATTTTGAGACAGTTTCATATAGCCCAGACTGGTCTGGGATTTGCAACAGGTTACAGGCTGACCTTGAACCCACAATGATTCTTCTGTCCTAGCCTCTTGATAAACTACCCCTCTCCTTATCACCCTCCCTCCCTCTTATAAAGAAAAGACGCTTAAGCTCAGGCCTGTGAGCTCGCTCTCTGGAAGCAAGGCTGAGGCAAAAGGATTGCTGAAAGTTTATGACCAGCCTAGGCTACAGAGTGGAACATTGCCTCTCCCAAGAAAAAGAAAAAAAGAGGTTGATTCCCTCACAGTCTCAAAGACTAGAAGTCCAAATGGCATTATACTGATTGTAGCAAGGAACCTCTTAGCTGAATTACACCATGGCGTAAACATGTATGTATAAGCTTGGTTCAGCTTTTGAGGCCGAGGCTAGTCTCAAAACTCCATTTCTTCCTCTTCTTCCTCTTCTCCTTCTCCTCCTCCTTTTTTGTTTTTTCAAGACATCGTTTCACTGGGTAGCCCTAGCTGTCTTGGAACATGATCTGTAGACCACGGTAGCCTCAAACACAGAGATCTGCTCCCTCTGCCTCCTGAGTGCTGGGATTAAAAATGTGCACCACCACCACCACCACCAGGCTACAAGCCAGATTTTCTTTCTTCTTTCTTTCTTTCTCTCTCTCTCTCCTCTATCTCTCTCCCCTTCCTTCCCTCCCTCCCTCCCTCCTTCCTTCCCTCCCTCCCTCCCTCCTTCCTTCCTTTCTTTCTTTCCATTATATATACAGTATTCTGTCTGCATGCATGCCTGAAGGCCAGAAGAGGGCACCAGATCTCATTGTAGATGGTTATGAGCTACCATGTGGTTTCTGGGAATTGAACTCAGGACCTCTAGAAGAGCAGCCAGCGCTCTTAACATCTGAGCCATCTCTCCAGCCCACGAGCCAGATTATTATTTTTTTTGTCAGATTCTTAACAAGAAAAAAAAATCTGAAAAAATAAATTGCCAGGGTTAGGGATGTATGGCTTAGATGGTCCAATGCTTATCTAAGCATGTACAGAAGACCTTCTTCTTTCTTTGGTTAACCTCCTAGCAAAATAACTTTTTTGGGAGGGGGTTTTACAGACAGAATTTCTCTGTGTAATTGTACTGACTGTCCTGGAACTTGCTTTGTAGACCAGACTGGTCTCCAACTCCCAGAGATCCGCCTCCCTCTGCCTCTCAAATGCTGGGATTAAAGGTGTGCGCCACCACACCTGGCAAAAACCTATTTTCAATGAAGGAAAAAATACAAAGAAAAGAATAATAAGTGTAATAGAAAATTTTTATTTAAAACACATATTTATTAGTACTTAACATACACCTATAAAGCACCTATATCCTATAACCTAATACCTAAAACCTATCTAAGAATACCCTAATACCTATCTAAGAACACCTAACCAACTCTATTTTAATTTTCTTTTTTTTTTTTTTTTTTTTGGTTTTTCGAGACAGGGTTTCTCTGTTTAACAGCTCTGGCTGTCCTGGACTCACTTTGTAGACCAGGCTGGCCTCGAACTCGCAAAGATCCGCCTGCCTCTGCCTCCCAAGTGCTGGGATTAAAGGCGTGCGCCACCACTGCCCGGCTTTAATTTTCTTAAAGGGATGTTAATATTCTTAGTGTAGGTCCATGCAGGATAACTTGATTTTACAGCAGTCCCAGCAGACAGTCCCTTTCAAGCTTAACATCCATTGGGCCTATCTTTGCCAGTTTATATGGCCAGTTTATTTCAACTGCTAAATTGTTGTGGTTGGTTTATGAGACTAGTTTATTTTAATGGCCAAACTTGAATTTGGCTTCCTCCATCAGCAGAGACTCATTTTTATAGTCTCCTCCGTCTGTGTATGTTTCATGGCATAGTTTCTCACCATGGCCTACCCTTTTCTGCCAGCATTATTTGCAGCAAGAAGTCTTTCTCTGGTGGACGTGTGGCAAAAAGTCTCTGTCTTGGACTCTACCTCTCAGTTCATGACCATTGTGGTCTCAGTCCTGAGGAAAGGCATACCTTGCGGTACACTTCTCCAGCATGCGCTAATTTCTCACTCTGTGAGGGCAAGAGGAAGAAGGAGAAGGAGAGAGCACTGCATGGAGCTCTTCAGTTTATATGTATCATCATCTCGCTATCCTTGACAGTCTTGAGGGCCCACAAAATTTCTCGAGATATCCAGCAGTCCTGTGGGTTCTCTCATGGCAACCAATGTCATCTGCAGCTGGTACGGTTTCTTAGCCACGCCCCTTCAACAAGGCATTTGGTGTTTCTCACAGAACTATGGCCTCAAATGGGCTTTGACTATTTCGGCAAGTTAAAGGGACGCCAAGGTCCTCATGTACTGCCAGATGCTTAGCTGACTAATTCACCTAAGAGGCCTAACTTCTGCCACAAGTGAATTTTTGTATAGCTTCTTATACACACTAGGTTTGTAAGATTTGAACTGCATGTGACAATCTGTCTATTGTTTTATGCTATCTAAATAGTATATTGTCATTTTTTACATGCTAGAGATCTAGCCCAGAGCCTGACAAATGTTAGGCAAGTGCTCTAACCACTGAGCAATATGCCCAGACTTAATAATTTTTATGTTATATATTTCTACCTACTAGAAATTAAATGCAGGATTTTAAAAACACTTAAGTGATAACACGTGTATTATGTGTTAACAGTTTACTGATAATTTATTTTCTTTCTGTCTATACCATGCAACAGTTCTATGCTAGGCAACCCTAACCCCTTAAATAGTGTTTTTAATTAAAGAAAAAAAAGAAAATTAAAGCCCAGAACTTAGCATTACTATGACTTGTTTTTGTTTTTATTTTAACTTCTTCTTGAAATGGTTCCTACATCTCCAGGGCTTTCTAGGTCATGCATTAAGAGAGGTAAAAACAACAGCAGTCCATTAGTGTGAGTGTGTGGCATAGGTCTCAATGGGTGTTGGGGACCTCTGCTACTAGATTTTTAAAAAGATTTGTTTTATTTTTATTTGTATGACTGTTTTGCCTACATGTGTTTAAGTGTTCTACATGTGTGCAGGGCCTGCAGAAGTCAGACGACAGCTTCAGACCTCCTGAAACTGGAGTTATAGTGTGTGTGTTAAGAACTGAACCCAGGTCCTCTGCAAGGGCAGCCAGTGCTCCTAATCACCAAGCCATCCCTCCAGCCCCTGCTATATGATTTTGAGATAGATTTCCAAAAACAAATCATGTAGGAGACAGCAGGGCCTTTAATCCCAGTGTTTGGGAGACAGAGGCAAGCCAAGTGGATCTCAGTGAGTTCCAGGCCAGCCACTGCTACAATTCATGCCAAGCATGGTGTGCATGCCTTTAATCCCAGCACATGGGAGTCAGAGGCAGGTTTGAGGTCAGCCGGATCTACATGGTGAGTTCCAGTCTAGCAAAGACTACACAGAAAAGCCGGGCAGTGGTGGCACACGCCTTTAATCCCAGCACTTGGGAGGCAGAGGCAGGAGGATCTCTGTGAGTTTGAGGCCAGCCTGGTCAACAAAGCAAGACCAGGACAGCCAGAGCTCTTATACAGAGAAGCCCTGTCTCGAAAAACAAACAAAACAAAAAAAAACAAACCAAAGCAAAAAAGACTGCACAGAGAGACCCTGCCTCAAAAACAAACGGACAAAAAAAAATCACAAGCCGGGCGGTGGTGGCACACACCTTTAATACCAGCACTCAGGAGGCAGAGGCAGGTGGATCTCTGTGAATTCGAGGCCAGCCTGCTCTACAAAGCAAGTCCAGGACAGCCAGAGATACACAGAGAAACCCTGTCTCGAAAAACAAACAAAGAAAAAAAAGATTAGTTTTATTAAAGTACATAATATCATTAACAAATCTGGTATCTATATAGTCTATTATTATATATCTACTAAAATATATAATACCATTAACAAACCTAGGCTTATATAGCATGAGTTTGGGAAGGGTACAATTTGGCCTAATGTAAGCATTGTTTTTTGTTTGCTTTGTTTTCACTTTGTTGGTTGGGCTCGAACTCAATTCTCCACTCACAGGAGACCAAAATTCTGCCACTGAGGGACTGGAAGGATGGCTCAGTGATTGAGAGCACACGTGGCTCTTGCAGATCACCTGAGTTTGGTTCCTAGCACCCATATTCTGACTCACACCATTTATATCTCCAATTCCATGGTGTCTCATGTGCTCTTCAGACCTCCACATTCACCAGACACATATGTGGTGTACAGACAGACACACAAGCAAAAGACTCAAACACATAAAATAAAATAAATAAACCTAAATTTAAAAAAAGAAGAAGGCCAGGTGTGGTGGTGCACATCTTTAATCTCCAGAGCTTGGGAGGCAGAGGCAGGTGGATCTCTGTGCCTTCAAGGACAGTCTGGTCTACAAATACAAAGTGAATCCAGGACAGCCAAGGCTTGTTACACAGAAAAACCCTGTCTCAAAAAAAAAAAAAAAAAAAAATCCTCTTACTAAGCCACACCTGTGGTAGAAGTTAGGCCTATATAGTGAATTAGTAGACAGTTCAGATTAGCATCTGGCAGCATGTAAGGAGGAGTCAGGTGTCCCTTGAAATTGAGAAATATGATATGCCCTGTTGAAGGGACATTGCTAAAAAATCTCGCAAGCTTCCCAGATGATGTCAATTGCCTAGAGAAACCATGGGACTGCTGGATATCTCGAGAAAACTTTGTGGACCCTTGAGACCGCTAAGGATTGAGAGATAATGCGATTTATAAGCTAGAGAATTCCACGCAGTCTCTCTCTTGCTCCTGCTCTCGCTGACTAAGGGGTCACACCAGAGAAGTGCACAGCCATAATGGTCATAAACTGAAAGGCAAAGTCCAAGAGAGAAAGACTTTTATTGCAAGTTAGCCCAAGAAAGACCCTTGGCTGTAGCGTAATTCAGCCTATTAAGGCTGATGGAGTTCAGAAGCCGCTCAGAGTAGCTTTAGGCCATGAAGCCTGTGGAAAAAGCCGACTTCAGTTTGGTGGTTGGAACAGACTGACTTTACAAACCAGCCCACAATTTGGTGGTTGAAATAAATTGGTCTTGCAAATTGGCAAAGTAAGGACCACCGGACTTTAAGTTTGAAAGAGACTACCTGATGCAACTACCATAAACCAAAGTCACTCTGCACAGACCTACACTCAGAATATTAATATCCTTTTAAGAAAGTTAAAATAGTGTTAGTTAAGTGTTATTAGATAGGTATTAGAATATTCTTAGGTATTAGGGTGCTTTTAGATAGATTATAGATTTTATTTTTTTTTTTTTTTTTTTTTTTTTTTTTTTTTTTTTTTTTTTTTTTTGGTTTTTCGAGACAGGGTTTCTCTGTATAACAGCTCTGGCTGTCCTGGACTTGCTTTTGTAGACCAGGCTGGCCTCGAACTCACAGAGATCCGCCTGCCTCTGCCTCCCAAGTGCTGGGATTAAAGGCGTGCGCCACCACCGCCCGGCTTTAGATTTTAGATTATAGGTTTTAGGTTATAGGATTTAGGTATTTTAGAGTGTTTCTTAAGTACTAATAAATATAAGTGTTTTTAATTAAGAATATTCTGTTACAGACAAAGAAAAATTTCCATCCCACCTCTTGGGAATGGAAGTGAAAATATTTTTTGTGTACACACTCTACTCCCCGTGACCCAATGTTCAAAATCATGACGGCACCACTTTCACAAGTCCATGTTAGGGAAGTCCTACTCTTCTCCCAGAATACTGCATGTGACATTCACCAACTGATATCTGAATTACTTGGAAGCTAAACAATCCATATGCTAAATAACAATTGAGCTTAATTTACATAAGCATAAATGCAATGTTACAACATCCCAAGAAGCCTGCACTCCATTTTGACCTTTGAGTAGTTACACAGCACGTAGCTGTGGCCTAGCTCATTGCCTTGTCCTTGTTTGAATTATATTAGGTTAGGTATAGTGGCTCATCCTAGCACTCAAGAGGTGAAGGTAGGGGGCTGGTGAGTTTTGTGCCTACCTGGGCTACATAGTGAGTTACAAGATAGCCTGGACTATGGAAAGAGACTTTTTTTTGAGACAGGGTCTCTCTATGCATCCTTGGCTGCCCTAGAACTTAATATGTAGACCAGGCTGGCCTCAAAATCGAAGAGATCAGTCTGCCTTTGCCTCCTGAGTGCTGGAAGTAAAGGCATGTGCCACCAAACGAGATCCTAATTTTTAGTTTATTTTTTAAAATGTTATGTTAAAGTGCTTTCTGAGATTGTAATCTTATTTGGAAGTAGGGTCTATGCAGAAAATATCAGGCTAAGAAGTCAGGCTGGACCTGCCCTTGGAGGCACCACAGATGTTGCTGCCGTGTCACATGTGCATTAGTAGGTGGCAGAGAGAAGAGAGGCTATGTCTACATTCAGGGTTCTGACCTATGAACATCTGAACAAATTAGCCTAATATCCCTTGAGAAAAGCAAGCCAGAAACTAACACCAGTTTGGCACCATGGGGTCCAGACAGGGAGCTAGCCTGTGATGACCACCAGTCAGTCCAGCACCAGGCAAGCACCAGATGGTTAGGAAGCAAGCTAGAGACCAGAAGAACTCTGCCTGGCCCTAGAAATAGGGTTTGTGGGTGAGCCAGCCCTGAATGAGTGAGTGTGAGAGAGCCAACCCAGCTTTTTTGGCCTTTTGTCTACTTTTCAGTGGTGTTGGCGAAAGACTGATGGGGTGCTGTTAAGCATTCTAAATGTTAATTGGTCCTGCTTGCTGTCTGTTACTTATGTTGTCTCTGATTGGTTAAATAAATGCTGATGCCTGGAGATTGGGCAAAGATGGAGGTAGGTAGGACTAAGTGCGTGGGCTTCAGAGACAGAGAGCATCTTGAGAGAAGCAGGAGCACAAAGAAGGAGGACACACACCATGGGGTATATTAAAGAAGTTCATTCCACGTGGCCTGGAACATCGGCATAGTGTGGAGAATAACAATCCAAAGGGATGTATGTATACATGGGGTCTTATTTGGGTAATAGAACTATGAGCTAGCTTAGATGGGTTAGGATTGTATAATTCAGACTAAGGCTTGTTAAAATCCATCTGGTATCTGTGTGTATTCATTTAGAATGGCGGGTTAAGGATTAACACCGCCGACCAATTAATGATAATATAAATACTGGTTAAATCATTTAATTAGCCATTTTTTTCTACAAAGGACAGATCCCCTCCCCTCCCTTTTGCACTCACCACCAGTGGCAGACAGGAGATCAGGCCCTGATTGAGTCATTAGAGCAGGAGAGCTGGCTCGGCATCTCTCCTGGACAGCACAGTTCCTGTATGTGGGGGATGTGGGTGAGCCAGCCCTGCCTTTTGTCTGCTTTGTGATGGAGTTGGCTAGGGAGAGATCCCCTTCTCTCTCTGATGCCCTCAACACATGTACCAGGAGGGAGAGTTGGCCCTGATGGGATCATGAGAGCAGGAGAGCTGGTCCAGCCCCTTACCTGCTGCAGTACTCTGCAGAGCAGGCCCTACACCTTACCTGGATAGCATAGTAGAAATGGCCCTAGATTCAGGCCAGAACCAGGGCTTTGAGTTGACCCTTCCCAACATGTACCTCATGTATGAACTGCTAGAGTGCATGAAAAAGGCCACTTCCACAGACACAAAACTACAGGATCTCCATGATACAGGACAACAATACAATATCTGAGAGAAGTCCCAGTGAGGGTCCAGTATTGACAAAATAGCACAAGCCAGAGGCCTTGTACCAGACCAAGGAGTCATTATAATGAACATTTGCAAGCAAAGAAGTGTGGACAAAAGGGAATATCGTGGATCAAAACTGAGACACACTAATGTTTCCACAAGGAGTTTTTTTTTTTTTTTTTATGTTGAGAGATGTTGCAAGGGTGGAGGGTGGGTCTGAGGCGAGGCGGGAGATGAGAGGGAACAGGGTGTATGATGCAAAATTAACAAAATAGAAAAACAATATATGGGGCTGGAGAGATGGTTCAGCTGTTAAAGGCACTGGCTGCTCTTTCAGCAGTCTTGAGTTCAACTCTCAGCAACCATATGGTGGCTAACAACCATCAATAACAGAATCTGATGCTCTTTTCTGTCATGCAAGCACCCATGCAAATAGAGTACTCATAGGTATAAATTACATTAATAAGTAAATATTTAAACAAAAAACAATATGTGGGGGCTCTCCTCATCAGAGGAGAAGGGAGAGAGGGGGAAGAGGATGAGTGGGTGGGACTGGGTTGGGAGGAAGGTGCAATGAAGATGTAACTTGAATAAATTTTTTTTTTTTTTGGTTTTTCGAGACAGGGTTTCTCTGTGTAACAGCCCTGGCTGTCCTGGACTTGCTTTGTAGACCAGGCTGGCCTCGAACTCACAGAGATCCGCCTGCCTCTGCCTCCCAAGTGCTGGGATTAAAGGCGTGCG
>CAJQZJ010033004.1:159900-190312 GCA_907164525.1 Lophiomys imhausi | reverse complement strand
CCTGCCTCTGCCTCCCAAGTGCTGGGATTAAAGGCGTGCGCCACCACCGCCCGGCTAAGAATGTAGTTTTTTGTTTGTTTGGTTTGGTTTGGTTTTTGGTTTTTCGAAACAGGGTTTCTCTGTGTAACAGCCCTGGCTCTCCTGGACTCACTCTGTAGACCAGGCTGGCCTTGAACTCACAGAGATCCGCCTGCCTCTACCTCCTGAGTGCTGGGATTAAAGGTGTGCGCCACCACGCCCGGCTCAGTATGCGTTTTCTTTATTGCTTCTATTTCCATGTTCAGGTCTTGAACAGTTTTCATTTCCTTCACCTGTTTCATTCTATTTTCTTGTATTTCTTTAAGGGATTTATTCATGTCCTTTTTAAAGGCTTCTATTGCCAAGAGGCTGAACATAGATGCTCTAATGTATGGAGAGAAATTGGGGACTGCCCAGGCAGCCAGTTGTCTGTCATTTCTTTGTAACAGTATATTTTTATTTATCACGCATATGTTTATTAATATTTAACAATTACCTAACAATTGTCTATGAGGTTCCTAAATCCTAAACCCAAACTCTAACTCTTAAACCTAGCACCTAAAATGTAATACAAACACTGAACATTAATCTAAGGTTTCTCAAAAGGATATTTTCCTCTGAGTGTGGGTCCTTATTGATGGCTGGCCTTCATCAAATCTTTCAGTCCCAAAGTCTCTGAATTTTGTTCATCAGATCCTAAGACAGTTTATCAAACAGGAATGGTCTTTGTAGTCTTAGAGACCAATTATTTAGCATATGAAAAGTCTCCCAGGCTCACCTATTCAGATGTCTCAAGTCTGCAGGAGTCCTGCTTCAGTGTTCCATTCCATCTGAAGTCCCTGGGCTCTGATGGAAGACAGCTTCTCACCTTGGCACTCCATAATCTCAGGGAGAACCTGCAAGAGTCCTGCTTCAGTGTTCCATTCCAAAATCTCAGGGAGAATCTGTCTCCAGACTCACAACAGGTCAATACAAAAGGGTGAAGCCTTCCGGTGAGACTGATGAGAGTTTCTCTGCCAGACAAGGAGGAGTTGAAGCAGAAAATGGAGCCAAGCCTCTGTGTGAATCTTGACTTAAATATCTTCAGCAGAAGCTTTTGCACTCTTTCAAGTCATGCCCCTGGGCTCTATTTCTTCAAAAGCTTTTTGCAGAGGGGCGTGAAATGACAGGCAGTCCTAAGACCACAATCTGGGGGCAGGCACCTCAGGGCATGTCCCCACCCCCATTCCTATGATCAAAGAAGTCATCCATCCTTGGTGAGTTCCCAAGGACATGTCACTTCGGAAGTAAGTCTTTTATCTTAAAGTCCAGGATTTTGCTATTTCAAGTTCCCTATGCTATTAAATGCTATCACTAATCCCATCACATTTCTTACTTTTGGAAGCTGCTGGCTCTGCACATTTTTAACCATACATATTTATCCTTCTCAGGTCTCTGATGTGGTTGACAGTTATAGTCTCACAGTTAAATTTCAAGTTCTTTAGGAATTAAAAGGATGTTCTAGGTCTAAAAATATATCTTTAAGTTGGTAATGCAAATTAGGATGGAAACTGAGTTAGGTAGAGAACTTTAAACTCATGGAGATAGATAATAGAGTATTGATGTCAGTTGCTGGGTATGTGTGGACTGGACAGTCAGAATGTATGTTGTGCCTTGTAATTTTCATAATTGTGGCCTAATTATTAAAAAAAAAAGGATTATGAGTTCTGAGAAAAGGGGGAGAGGGTGGAAGGGTGGGAACCAGGAGGGGTGGAGGGAGGTGATTTTGGTGGAGATGTAACTTGAAGTAATAAACTTTTTTTTTTTTGAAAAGTCAAGCCGGGCGGTGGTGGCGCACGCCTTTCATCCCAGCACTTGGGAGGCAGAGGCAGGCAGATCTTTGCGAGTTCGAGGCCAGCCTGGTCTACAAAGTGAGTCCAGGACAGCCAGGGCTACACAGAGAAACCCGGGCGGTGGTGGCGCACGCCTTTAATCCCAGCACTTGGGAGGCAGAGGCAAGCGGATCTCTGTGAGTTCGAGGCCAGCCTGGTCTACAAAGTGAGTCTAGGACAGCCAGAGCTGTTATACAGAGAAACCCTGTCTCGAAAAACCAAAAAAGAAAAGAAAAGTCAAGAAAAAAGGCCTCTATCACCTCTATACGGTCGCTCATCTTTTGCTTTGGCTGTTTCAGGGTGTCCAGGGTAGTAGTATCCTGTAGTAGGATAGCTGGGTTCTGGTGATGCCATATTGCCCTAGCTCTTGTTGTTCTTACACTGGTCTTTTAAAAAAATATTTATTTTTATTTTATGTATATTGGTGTTTTGACTGCATGTGTGTCTCTGTGAGGGTGTTGGATCCTCTGGTACAGGGGTTACAGACAGTCCTAAGCTACCATGAGGTAGGAATTGAACCTGGGTCCACAGAGCAGCCAGTGCCCTTAACCACTGAGCCATTTCTCCAGCCCCCTTAAACTGGTCTTGAGCATCTTGTTGCCCTGATGTTAGCCGTCCTCTGGGGGTGCTGGCAGAGTTTGTAGTCTCTGATGGCAGCAGGCCTCTGGGCAGCAGTCTTTTCTGAAATCCAGAGCTTTTCAGCAGCTGTGCTACTTGTCTCATTGATATTTTTTTTTAATTAAAGTTAATAAAGCATTATGTGATCTATCTCAGAGATCTCATATCCCCCTACTGTTTTATGAGCATCTTCTTTAAAGTGCGGTTAGATCTTTCCACACCTTTAGCATTGTATGGTATACAATATCTAGCCAGGGAATGTCTGTCAGATCCAGTCTTGCTACAGTAACTTTATAATTGTGTTAATTTCACAGTTTACCTCTTAACCTGGCTATCAGCTAAATAATTGTTATTATTTGTTAACCATGATTCACAACACAAAAACTGAGCAGTTGTTCCTCTATTCTTAACCCACTAAGCAAAAATGGCCTTCCCCCCCTCCATGTAAATCTCAGAGATACTTGCACTTTCTGGGTCCTGCTTCAGCTGAATCTCTTACCCTCATCTCTCCTGCCTCTGCCTCTTCTTGGATTCCCCCACCTTTCTCTTAACAGCTCTTCCCCTGGAAGGCAGGAAGTCCAGCCCTATTCTTTCCCCTGCTCAGCGATTGGCTGTAAGCTGCTTTATTGGCATATCAGGGGACAATTGGGGAGCAGTGTTTACATAACATTGAGACATGAGATCCTCAGAACAAGGAATGGAACCAGATATGGAAGGCAGGTACAGAAATAAGCATTTGAATTATACAATAACCTTATGCCTACACAGCCCCAAGTTTGGAACATAGCTTAGCACCACTGAGCAGTCATGAGTGACATTCAGGTTGGGGTTGGGCAGAAGGGTTAAAGGTCAATGAGGGATTGTATTGCATGCAGGGTGGATTCAGAAGCAAGACCTGGAAATGGGCTAGCCAGGCATTGGCTATCCATTGATTGGGGGATTTTTAAGAGTCTCCTCGATGGTATGGGAAGTAGCAATAATGAGTAAGTATCGCCCATGGTAATTTTGTCTGCATCCTTAACTAGCAAAGCAGTGGCTGCCACAATGTGGAGGCATGGTGGCCATCCTTGTGACACTGGGTCCAACTTCTTAAACAAGTAAGTTACTAATCTTTTCCAGGGACCTAGAGTTTGCATTAGTACTCTCTTGGCTATGCCCTTGTTTTCATCCACATATTGATGGAAAGGTTTGTAAATATCTGGTAGGGTGCTGCCCCTAGAAGCATTGCAGATGTGGCTGTTGTGTTACATATGCATCAATAGGTGACAGAGAGGAAAGAGGCTATGTCTAAATTCAGAGTTCTGACCTGTAAACATCTGAATGAATAGTAGCCTAACATTCCTAGGAGTGGGAGGAAGCCAGTCTGATACCAACATCACTTTGGTGCCATGGGCTCGAAATGGGAGCTAGCCTGTGTTAACCACCAGTCCAGCACCAGACAAGCACCAGATGGGCTCCCAGGACAGGAAGCAAGCCAGAGACTAGGGGAGCCTGTGTGGCCCTAGATGAGGGGTTGGGGGTGAGCCAGCCCCAAGGGTGTGAGTGTGGGAGAGCCAGCCCTGCCTTTTGTCTGCTTGGAGGTGGTATTGGCAAGGGAGAGATCCCCTCCTTTTGGCCCTCACTACCAGTGACAGACAGAAGATCTGCCCCCACTGCCCTCTAGGTTGTGTCCTGACACTAGAACACCACAGCACAGAAAAAGTGCAGAGACAAAGACAATGACCAGACTGATTGGCAGACAACAAAGCACTCTCCTGTAAACTCCCCACTATTGAGCTGGGGGGAGGGAGTGATTCCAGATATGCCCCCAAATGTAAGGGCCTGAGAATGGCTAAAGAAAGACTACAGACTCAAGTAGTATGCAAAAGCAAAGAGTATTTATTCTGCAGAAACATCCAGCATGTAGGGGTCACCAGTCATACAAAATGGCCAAAATGGCAACTCCAATCCAAGTTTGCAAGCTTTTTTTTTTTTAAACCAAGAAGGTGAATTCCAGCAGGGTTTAGGTAATCTTCAACCTCATTGGCAAGTGAAAGTTCAGAGGGTACAGGTAGCTTCATGATTGATCAGAGATTTGTTGACTTTCCAGTACCTTTGCTGAGTAACTATCTTGCACACAACCAGGTGGCCCGTCAGCCTCTGACTGGTTGCCCACAACCTGTGGTTTTCCTGAGAATTCTTAGTCATTCTCCAGAAAAACTGGTACTGAGGCCTATCGCGGAAACTAGACCTATCCCAGCAGTAGTTTTGGTAGTAAAATGAAGTATATTTGGTGGTCTCCTACCCCTCACTATGTGAGGGAAAATCCAACTAGTTCTTTATATAAAATGAAGTTGCCTGTGTTTAGAGTATTTGTTGCTAATTTCTCCCAAAATCTTACTGCGAGTTCTTTGCCAATTGCCATTGATTACCCATGAGGTAATCTCATCAATAATGTAAGGCACTATATAATCCCTGCTATTAATATAAGGCACTATCTGACAGGTTCTCTTCCTGATAATTGACAAAGTCTTCTTTGTCCCTTCACAATTAAATCAGAAACCTTTTCTACATGTTTTTAGCTTTTTACCCTGTTTATGTGCTAAAAATAGGAATAGACTGCGGACCCTAACCCACCCATGCCAGACCTATAAGAGTCATTGAGGTTGCCGGGCGGTGGTGGCGCACGCTTTTAATCCCAGCACTTGGGAGGCAGAGGCAGGCGGATCTTTGTGAGTTCGAGGCCAGCCTGGTCTACAAAGCGAGTCCAGGACAACCAGAGATATTCAGAGAAACCCTGTCTCAAAAAACCAAAAAAAAAGAGTCATTGAGGTTACCAAATTTACTCTGATCATGTCTGGGAGAGCCACAGCTTTTTTTTTTTTTTTTTTCCTAAACAAAATTTCTCTGTGTAGCCCTGGCTGTCCTGGACTCACTTTGTAGACCAGGCTGGCCTCGAATTCACAAAGATCTGCCTGCCTCTGCCTCCCAAGTGCTGGGATTAAAGGCGTGTGCAACCACGGCCCAGCACCACAGTTTCTTATACTGTGAGATTGTATTGTTCTCCTTCACTCTATATGTCCAATATTCTTAGAATTATGAAGTTTTCTGAAAATGTTTAACTTCAGTTCATTTCTCTGCAGGGTATTTGACATGAAGTATCTACCTGGTACTTTAAATCACATAGGTTGTCTGCGCATTCCAGTTACAGCTAGTAGGAATACACACGACAGTATTGAGACAGGACAACAAGGGAATTCCACCACACACCTCACTCTACCGGGGACTCTAGATCTCTTAACCATGTGTTGGACTATTTTGAGTTATAAAAGTATAGGGCTAGAAAGATGCTCACCAGTTAAGAGGCCTGGCTGGCTGCTGACTTCTAGGATTTAGGTTCAATCCCAGCACCCACCTGACAATTCACAACTGTAACTCCAGTTCTAGGGGAATTTTGGTATGTCCAGATCACAAGATCGCCAAAGACCATCAGGAATCCTAATCCAATGAAAAAACAAAGGGTCTTTATTGATACAAGCCAGGGCAAGTGCCAAACATGTCTTCCACACAGTGGAGTCGATAAGCGGCCCCAAGTCCCGGGAGTTTGGGGCCTTTAAGGGCTAAAACCACAAACAGGGTAGGTGGGGGAGGGCTTCCAGGCCTTGGCATTACATGATTGGCTAAGCATAGTTGACCTTTAAACAGATTGGTTCGGGCCAAGTGGCCAAACCACAAATGGACCAAAGGCACATCTGATATTGCAGGATGTGTTTGAGAACTTACGGATAAACTTGTTCCCAGGATGAATTGGGACAATTGACAGTTATGTGATTAAAAGATCACAGAACATGCCGGGCGGTGGTGGCGCACGCCTTTAATCCCAGCACTTGGGAGGCAGAGGCAGGCGGATCTTTGTGAGTTCAAGGCCAGCCTGGTCTACAAAGCGAGTCCAGGAAAGCCAGAGATATTCAGAGAAACCCTGTCTCGAAAAACCAAAAAAAAAAAAAAAAAGATCACAGAACAATTGAGTTACCCTTACTAGGCAATTCTTTACAATCAAGGGATAAGGGACGATTCTTCCCGCACATACTCCTACGTGGGACAATCTCTGGGCTGTTGTCATAGGGCTGGAATGTACAAACACTGGGCCATTCTCCATTGAAGGCCCCTGTTATCTGTGGTTTGCACAGATGGTCCCTGTTTTTCTGGGCTCAAGGTTTCTTAAGAAGGGGAAGAAGTTATTTCTAATTCTGCTTTTCAGGTTGACTTTATTGCTTTGTCCTTTTATAGGCTGCAATGGCTAAGAGCTGAATAAAAGAAAATGGGGGGCTGCTTTTCATTTCTTTCATTCTCCCCTTCTAGTAGTAACTTGGGAAACCAATCATGGTTCCCATTATAGCTCTGGATCCTCTGTAGACAGATGGTGGTATTGAGATCTCATTAGCATTAACTGGATAGTGCCCAACCTTTGTTTTATATATTGGAATAGTCTATTAAGAATGCATTGTCAGCCGGGCGGTGGTGGCGCACGCCTTTAGTCCCAGCATTCGGGAGGCAGAGGCAGGCGGATCTCTGTGAGTTCGAGGCCAGCCTGGTCTACAAAGCGAGTCCAGGACAGCCAGGGCTGTTACACAGAGAAAACCTGTCTCGAAAAAACAACAACAAAAAAAAAGAATGCATTGTCCTGTAAGGCAAAGGACAATGTCCTTAGAACAAAATGACAGCCTACAGACTGGGAAAGGATCTTCACCAACCCAACAACCAACAGAGGACTAATATCCAAAATATATAAAGAACTGAAGAAATTAAACACCAAAAAATGGGGTATTGAGCTAAACCGAGAATTCACAGAAGAGGAATCTCTAATGGCTGAGAGGCACTTGAATAAATGTTCAACATCATTGGTCACCAGGGAAATGGAACTTAAAACAACTCTGAGATTCCATCTCACACCCGTCAGAATGGCTAAGATCAAAAACTCAAATGACAGTACATGCTGGTGAGGATGTGGAGAAAGGGAAACACTCCTCCATTGCTGGTGGGAGTGAAAACTCATACAATCACTTTGGAAATCAATCTGGAGATATCTTACAAAATTGGGAATAGTTCTACCTCAAGACCCAGCCATACCCCTCCTGGGCATATATTCAAAAGATTCGACACCAAACCACAAGGACATTGCTTCAACAATGTTCATAGCAGCTTTATTTGTAATAGCCAGAAACTGGAAACAACCAAGATGTCCTTCAACTGAAGAATGGATAAAAAAACTGTGGTACATTTATACAATGGAATACTACACAGCTATCAGCAATGAGGAAATTATGCAATTCGGAACCAAATGGAAGGAACTAGAAAAGCTCATCCTAAGTGAGCTGACGCAGTCCCAGAAAGATAAACATAGTGTGTACTCTCTTATAAGTGGATATTAACCATACATCACAGGACAACCATCCTACAACCCACAGACTCAAATATATAGGAACCTAGCATATCTATCCAAGGAAAAACTTCACCCAGCAGTGAGTCATGGAATCTGCTGCAGGTTACTGGAACACTTGACCCTAAATGGTTTGCCTTATCAAGCTCCAGTACAAGTGGAAGCTCTTTGCCCTCACATGACTGAAGAACTGAGGGAGTATTATATGTGAGGGCCCACCTCATCTGAGGAGGAGACTACCAAGTAGAGGAACAATGAGGGAGAGAGGGAAGCAGGGAGGGGCCAGGAGGGGAGGAGGGAGGAAACTATGTTCTAGAAATAACTTGAGAAAACAAAATAATACTTTTTTTTAAAAAGGGTTAATAAGCTTAAAAAATAAAATATAAAATTTTCAAATTATAATTTACCAAAGTATACTTGCCTTTCTGGCATGAAAGGAAAAATGGCCTTATTTTCAGATTAGAATGTTAGACTGCAGGTTGCCACATAGCTCACACTTGATATCAGGATATTTTTTTTTTTTTTGTAGCTACAAAGGATATTTCATGGTTTGTCAATAAAAAGCAGGTAAGAGGTTTAAAATGTTGTAAATAAAGGTTATAGCTGGGCCTGGTGTGTTCAAGGCCAGCCTGATCTACAAAGAGAGTCCAGGACAGCCAGGAATACATAGAGAAACCCTGTCTTAAAAAACAACAACAACAACAACAAAAAAAATAAAGGTTACTATAGTTCAACCTGGTTTTTTAAACCTCCAAGAGTTGAAGAAATTTGGAGCTAAGGTAAAATACATGAATAGGGTGGTGTTAGCCCATGCCTTTAACTCCAGCAGAGACAGGAGGATCACTATAAAGTTAGTTGTCTTATAAATTCTAGAGTTACAAGGAACAGGGTGGTGATGGTGCACACCCTTAATCCCATCATTTGAGAGGGATACTCCCTTAATCCCAACACACTAGACAGAAACCAGCAGATCTCAAGGTCAGACTGACACAAAGCAAGCTCTAATTAGAGAAAAACTTAGATCCAGGGGTGGTGGGGCACATCTTTAATCCCATAAGTTGGGAAGCACCTGCCTTTGATCCCAATACTTAGAATGCAGAGACAGGCACATAGGATTTGGAAGGATTTAAGTCTAAAAGCTACTTACAAAAGGCATGCTGCAATTCAAAGTGAATTGTCCTTTGGGATCTCAAAATATATATACTTAAAGGTTTGTTTAGTTCCAAAATATCAAAATAATTTCTCTTTTTAATCTAAATTGAAAGATACTTTTTTTGGTTTTTTTAAGATAGGGTTTCTCTGTGTATCCTTGGCTGTCCTGGACTCACTTTGTAGACTAGGTTGGCCTTGAACTCACAGAGATCCACCTGTCTCTGCCTCCCAAGTGCTGGGATTAAAGACATGAGCCACCACATCCGGCGATAATACTTTTTATTGTCAAAAAAACAAATTTTCTCCAGGAAAAATATTACCCTCCCCCCCCCCAAAAAAAGTAGTGTCACAGAGTTAGGATTAGGACAGGGCTCTGTTCTTATCTTTCCAGGAGATTTAAAGCACCCATCTAAGGAGTCCAGGGAAAACTGGACAACTGAAACCTCAGAAGAAAACAGATCACACACTAAAGAAGACAAGTAGCCCAGACAATCCAGCCTTGCAGACTTCCTTAATAGCTGTTTCATCAAAAGTCTACAACAACTCAAAATTGCTAAGATTGTTCAGCTCCACAGACTGTTCCAGCCAGAACTTCAGTAAAGCCCTGAAGTTCAGCTTCTGTCTGCAAACTTCTTAGGGCATTTAAATAGCTGAGCACAAAAGGACTGAACGACAAATGATTCTATTAACATGCTTAACCATTTTTCCACTCTTATTTGGGCCCCAAACAGGTTTACTATGTCTCACATCTTAAGAGAGTGACATCCTATCTCCAGAAGGTGGGGTGGGTGATTCCTCCCCTTTGGTCATTTGATGGGTTATAGATACTTCTTGTTATTTAGGGGGAGAGATTACAAGCTGTTAAATGGTCTTGTGAAATAGGTTTTGGAGGTTAGACTGAGGGATTTCTCTCTTTTTCTTTTCTGTATCCTTCTTTCTCTCCTATACAGGGGTGAAAAGACTTGAGAAAAAAACTGGGATACAGACATAATATAGGAATGATAAAGAAAAAAAGGACAGATTATTAAATATGCTCTTATATCTTTGTATATTGATACAAAATTAAGATTATATTTGGCTACATCGGTATTGATCTTTGTATATTGATACAAAATTAAGATTATATTTGGCCACATTAGTATTGATCTTTGTATATTGATACAAAATTAAAGTTAACTCTTTTTAAGGTATTGTACCTAGGTAATGCTTAAAAATGAAATGTGAAGTTTTGGACTTTTATTAGCAACTGTCATACACTGTTTAGAATAACTAAGAAATGCAAACTAATAGTCATTCAAGAATGTCATTCTGTTAGGTACTAGGGCAGTCTATCACAGTTATTTTCTAAGTTAATCAGAAATCAAGTTGCTAAGAGACAAGCAACATTTGCTTATCCAAATAAAAGGAGATAGATAGGTGGTCTTTAAACCTCGAGATCTGCAAAATATGGTATTCAAAGTTGTTTTCTTAAGATATTTTTGATAGAGACATGTCAGCTCCTGACAGCACCCCCTTTTCTACTCCAAGTAGAAGATGAGCATCGAAGAAGAATCTCCAATTGGAGATGGTTGAATTAGCGGCAAGCCTGTCACATGGCAAGAAAAATCCCTTGCTTCAACTGTAGACAGAATGCTGTCCAAAAAAGACAAAACTTGGAAGCAGGTAAGTCGACAGCCTAGCTCTGCCAAGACAGGGTAGGCAAGTCCTTCATAATTCCTGCTTTACAATTAATGTCTACGGGCTGGAGAGATGGCTCAGAGGTTAAGAACACTGGCTGTTCTTCCAAAGGTCCCGAGTTCAATCCCCAGCAACCACATGGTGGCTCACAACCATCTACATTGAGATCTGGTGCCCTCTTCTGGAGTGAATGTGTACATGCCGGCAGAACACTGTATACACAATAAATAAATAATCTTATAAAAAAAAAAAAATTTTAACAATTAATGTCTGTCAGAGAAACAGGGCCAAATGACTGAAGATTGATGCTGTAATATATGGAGAGAAATTCGAAACTGTCCAGGCAGCCACTGGTATGTCATTTCTGTTTTGGAAGCTGCTGTCCATGCACTTCCTGTATAATCAGATATATTTATCCCTCTCAGGTCTCTGAGGTGGTTGAAGACTAGGTAGCTTGAGTCTCATAGTTAAATTTTGAGTTGTTTAGGAATTAAAAGGGTGTTCTGGATCTAAGAAGAGGTTGTTAAAATTGTGATGCAAGTTAGGATGGAAGCAGAGTTGAATATAGAATTTTAACCTCATGGAGATGGTTGGATAGTAGAATGTTAAAGTCAGTTGCCAAATACGTATGAACTGGACATTGGGAATGTATGCTAAACCTTATTCTCATAATTGTGGCCTAATAATTTCTGTTGTTTTGTATTTGTTGTTATAAGAGAAAGGGCCATTTGTTGGACTGAAAGGGGGAGCTGTTGGGGGGAAAAAGGTATATCTTAAACTTTAAAAAAAAGGAAGTGGATGGGGGGGGTTGGGGGAAGGTGGGACCAGAGGGGAGAGTAGGGAGGGGATTGTGATTGAGATGTAACTTGAAGGGAGAAAAAAAAATGCATGGTCCAGCAGTTAAAATCAAAGAGGCCAAGGGACTTATTAGCACAGAGATCAGAGTTGTTAACCAGGTAGACCAATTATACAGCAATTGGAACTATTTTTTTTCTCTTTCTGTCTCCACTCAATATTTTCCTAATTTCTCCAAGAGTGTCCCTTATGATACCCCAAGTATTAACATAGAAACAACCTCCTTTCTTTTTTTTTCTTTTTTTTTTTTTTTGGTTTTTCGAGACAGGGTTTCTCTGAATATCTCTGGCTGTCCTGGACTCGCTTTGTAGACCAGGCTGGCCTCGAACTCACAAAGATCCGCCTGCGTCTGCCTCCCAAGTGCTGGGATTAAAGGCGTGCGCCACCACCGCCCAGCTAAAAAAGATTTATTTTATTTATTTTATGCATATGTGTGCTCTATCTGCATGTACACCTGCATTCCAGAAGAGGGCACCAGATCACATTGTGGATGGTTGTGAGCCACCATGTGGTTGCTGGGAATTGAACTGAGAATCTTTGGAAGAGCACTAGGCAGTGCTCTTAACCGCTGAGCCATCTCTCCAGCCCCATCAACCTCCTTTCTTTAGGGCTGCACATAGACCTCCCTATTGTAAAAATAATAAATCAAGACTTCTGTTTCGTAGGGCCACCTCTGCCAGTGAGTTAAGGGACTTAGGTGGGTCATGGATCTCTCCAATCTAATTACATCTTTGTCTATGGTTTGTCTTACCTGGCCATAATGTTGTTCTTGTAAAATTAGGGAAGAGATCCCTGTACCTGATCCTGCAGCCCTCAATCTCAATAAGACTGCTAAGGTTACTGTTTATATCGGCTCTCTCTTGGTTCGGATCAAGGTTCTGGAGGGATGAATCTCCCATAAGTTGGCAAAAGCCTCTGGGTCATCATGGTAAATAAGCCTGGGAATGAGCTGTTAGCGCAAAACCTAGAGGGCTCTGGCTTTAGAACATCTCCAGAGGCACACAGGGCAAGGCCATCTGAGCAGACTCACCTGGCGTTAGTTTCGGGAATAAAGCAGTGTCCAGAGTCTTACTTGAGTCACCTGATGTGTTAAATTGCAAAGGTCTTCATAGCCGGGAGGAGGTATGGTGGACCCTGGCCATAGTCCTTTTCCTGTGAGGCTTTGCACAGTGATGAGGGCCCCTGGGGGGCTGTTCCCATCTGCAACAAGCAGGGTCTGAAGTTTTTGTATAATCTCCCATTATAGCAATACCTTCATAGAAAGGGGGTCTGGGGTCATAACAGCCAACAGGAGGTAGTTATGTCAGGCTGGGTGCTAAGAAGGTACTGCTGGGTAAGCTGAGGAGTGGGTTATCGTTGGCATCTGGGGACAAGGACAGGGTGGTGTTAGGGGTGATGGAGGAAGGCATAGTGCAGGCAGCCAATGCTGATTTCGGTGGCAGGAGGTTGATTATTTGGTTTGGCCCTATTGCAAGAGGCCTAGAATTATGCTGAGAGGGGTCGTCAGAGAGGATTAGCTGGAGCCGGATAACTCCTCCCAACTTTTCTGTTTTCCATAAGCGTATCCCAAAATTCTTTCCTGTGTCCATTGTTTATAATTTTTTCCCATTTCTGTAAATGAAAGCATTAACTGGTTACAGGATTTAGGTATCCTACCTGAACTGCCACTGTTAATTGCCCAAGGACAATTATCATGCTTGGGGTCTTGCATGATAAGCCCTTTGGAAATTGGGACCCAGGAGGTGGCCTGGTCCTCACACCCCCATTCGGCACAATAGAGATCATTTGCCATTCCACAATGTTCCCGCTGCCAAGGTGAGTCTAAAGAGGAGGGATACATATAAAAGTGAATCTTATGATTGTCTGTAAAGTACCTACCCTGCACTTCTGGCTTCTATTTGCCAGGTCAAAACTGAATTTGGGGAACCAAGTATCAGGGGGTACCACCTTGGAGACAGTAGTAGCCAGCAAGTTTCCAAATGCATCACTCAATGTCCAGGTATGTCATATGGGGGGACAGGTGGGTTCCAGGCATTAGTACATAGTCAGTAGTCCGATCAGGATGCAGGTCTGGACAATTTTAACTTGAGGGGGTTGTAGTGATGTCTGTGAACCTTCCATTTCTGCTCAGGCTCTGGATTCAGGCAGTCCTCTTCGAGAGCAAATGGACCCGCAGGCCTGGCATGGGTATAGTGTATCCAAGCAGTGGCACCATCCACCTTCAGGGCTGTCAGGGTGGTCAGCAGGATCACAAATGGTCCTTTCCAGTGAGGTTCCAAAGTGTCTTGTCAGCATCTCTTAACATACACCCAATCTCCAGGCGGGAAGCCATGTTGCTCTGGCGGACAACCTGGTTCATACAGTGCACAGAGTTTAGGCCAGAGATTTTTATGAACCCATTGAACCTTGTTTAGTTTGTCCAAGAGGTCACCATCAGTCATTTTATCAATAACCTTTTCTTGCAGAGTAGGTGTACTAGGATCAGGGGTACCAAACATGATTTCAAAAGGGGAAAGTCCCATCTGATATAGGGAATTTCGCACCCTATAGACTGCAAAGGAAAGGAATGACACCCAATCTGTGCCAGTCTGCAGGGCTAATTTAGTCAAGGTCTCTTTTAGAGTTCTATTCATTCTTCCTACCTGACCTGAACTTTGGGGTCTATAGGCACAATGTAATTTCCAATCTGCCCCAATAAACTTAGCCACTTATCTTGGACATCCCGACTTACCTTTGGACACAAAAGCTAGTCCGTTGTCTGAACCTATCATCTGAGGAAAGCCATACCTGAGAAGTATCTCTTCCAACATTTTTTTTAGCCAGCACCTTAGCTGTCTCATTTTTCGTTGGGAATGCCTCAGTCTATCCTGAGAAGGTGTCCACGAAGACTAGAAGACACGGGTATCCAAAATTTCCCGATTGAACCTCTGTAAAATCAATTTCCCAATAAGCCCCTGGTTTCTTACCTCTGAGCTTCTTTTCTTTTTTATAAGGGGCTTCTTTTCTCCCAATTTGATGGTCTTTTTTAGTTGCCATGGGCACTGCACCCTCATGATACAGACATGTAAGCAAAAACATGCATGGAGAGATAGCTCAGTTGTTAAGAGCCCTGGCTGCTTTTCCAGAGGGCCTGTGTTCAATTTCTAGCAACCACATGGCTGCTCATGATCATTTATAGAGGGAGCTGATGCCTTCTTCTGGCATGTAGTAGCACATACAGACAGAGCCCACATACATTAAAAACAACAACAAAATAAAAACAAAAACAAGCCAGGCATGGCAGTGCACGCCTTTAATCCCAGCACTTGGGAGGTAGAGGCAGGAGGATCTTGCTGGGGCTCTCCCCCAGCAGGTCAGGCAAAGGAGTGAAGGGCTGAGCAGGATGATGAATGTCAACAACTCAGATCCTCCCTACTGAGGCAGGATCTTGAGGGGGGCAGGATGGAAGTGTAGTGTGAGGTTACATAGGTAGTGAAGTAAGAGATAAGGTATAGAGAGGGCCAATAAACTAAATGAGCAGCCTGGCTGCAGTCAGGCAGGGTTAACACCAGAATGATATCGAGCAGAAGGGTCTGGATTTCTGCATTTTTGAGACAGGTCTCCAAAATGGAGTCTGGCTTGGGCAGGCACTAATGGCCCCAGTCTGGCTGATTTAGGCACTTAGGCCCAACAGGATCTCTGTGAGATCGAGGTCAGCCTGGTCTACAAAAGGAGTCTGGGAAACCAGGGCTATTATACTGAGAAACCCTGTCTTGAAAAACCAAACAAAGCAAAACATATAAAAGTAAAAATTTAATAAATAAAACCAAAATTTTCAAAAAGATCATTTGTGCGCTAATATTGTGGCCAGTTTTGAGCTAGGGCTGACTCATAGAAAACTAAACAATGGAACTGAATTCTACAGACACAGGCAAAAACTTCACATGTTTGTCTACATGCAATTGGGACTGTCTCAAAATTCACCTGTTCCCACTATGAAGGGGATAATAAAACCTAACACCTTGACTCTATATACAATTGCATACCTTCTCCTCTTGATGTTGTACCATCTCATTTCAAGCACCACAGCTGTAGACTACCAGAGGTAATTAGACCAGCAACCATTACATAAAAGTAACTGCTGACAATGACTATCTTTGGCACAAACGCAATCCTCAGTGGGTTATGCAGCACATTGGGTACATCTACTCAGTAATGTCCTAACACAATTTTAAATTCAAAACCATATCTTTCTCTGTAAGTACTAATTCACTTATCAACACTCCCATTTATTATTGCGTGCACACAGGTGAAGGTCCAGGAATAAGCCTAGAGTGTTGGTTCTCTCCACCAGCCCTCCCCACCCCCATCTAATTTAAAAGGAGATGAGGTAACTGCGTTCTATCTAATACATTGGCCTCAGGTAAATCCTTTAACCCATCACAGCAGAATATACACTCAGGTGAGGGTTCTCATCCTTGGCCAAGAATTCTGTTCCTGGAATTATGCCTGACAAATTAAAGCTTTTCATTTCCACATACCTTGAGTTCATTAGCATCCTGGACATAGCACCACATCTGCTGGGGGGGGAGGGGAGTTAACAATGTTAGAAGTATCAGGCCATAGTTTTTTGTACAAAGACTCTTTCCTGTGTCTACTACCTGCATTTGATGACATAAGTCCTGCCTCTGAATAGCATTCATCATTCCTGCACAAAGCTCTGATCTTCCCATTTCTGACAACTGGGAGTTCATTTTATTCCCTCTGACTGAATCCACCACAAAAGCAGAGAATCTTAATGTTTAGAAACAAAATTACTAATGTACTTCTTTATGGCAAGTTGAACCACTTTCATTGATTTCAAAACCAGAAGCAGCATCAAATTTGTTTGCTGAGGCTGAACAGGGAAGGGAAATGAGCCTAGAACTTGTGTGCACAGTCCTTAGACAGCAACTAATGCTGCCCCTCACTCCAGGCTCTGAGACTCATGACTAACCAGATGGCCCAACAGAAACCTAACTCCTAAAGGAAACAAAACTACCACCCACTGCACGATTCCTTGTTGCAGTATGAGGCCTACTGGACAGGGAAGTTGTTTACAAGAGCCCACAACACTATACTCCCTCTAAAACGGCCCTCACCGGGCACAGGGGCTCATGCCCATAAATCCCACACTTGGGTCTTAAAGCAGAAAGATTCCTTGGGCCAGCATGTCTCAATAATTTAATAAATGATACTTATTTTTAATTGATGTCTCATTCAGCACCCTCGTGTCAAATACAAAGCTCATATCTGAAAAGAAAACATTTAAGAGGCACCTTCCTTCGTTCACCTGCATCTAAATTCACATCTTCACAAATGTTAAGCAGTAGACATCTAGCCCCGGCCTTAGGAACTCTCCAGTGAGACAAAGTGTTTCTCCATCATGGAGCACAGAAGTTTGGCATCCAATGCCTCAGACAAATGCCAACCCAGCCGCCCAGACTTTTCTCCAGGACCCAAAACCCAAGCAGGCACTTTTGTGTCCGAGGAAGCCTGGGCAGCACAACCAGCCTCTGTGGACAGAGAGCCCCGATTGGCTTGCTTTCTGGGCATTAGCTCTCAACGACACCCTCAAACTCTAAAACAAACACAAAACAAAAAACCAGCCTCCGTGCAGAGGCATTTGAAGGGCACTTGCAGGGAGGACGCAGCCGCGTGAGCGAAATTACCTCCGTTCCTTGTTAACCCTGGAATTATCCTGCTACTTTCGGGTCTCCGTCTCATTCACTTCCTAAATAGGCGATGTTACCAGAGTACGAGACAGGCGGGAGCCCCGGGTGTGCCAAGAACCAGCGACCGTCCGGCTCTGCGCCTACCTCCCGGGAGGGGACAAATCCCGGCTGCGCGAGAGGCCGGTCCTCTGTCCCACGCGGAAGGGACGCGCACGCGGCAGGGACGGGCGCGCGGGGCTAGCGCCGTGGGGACCTCCGGGGCCACGTGGTGGGATCTTGGGACCCGCAACACACGGACTACTTATGCGCAGCGCGCCGCCGCGAAAAGGGCAGGAGAGCCGGGCGGGACTAAGTTTAAAACGGGCGGACGGTGCGCGCAGGGTCGCAGCCAACCAGAGTGGCCCGGCGCCCCTCCGCCCGCCCCTTACCCGGTTCCCGCCTTGCACCAGCTCCGCGGCCCTCACGCGCCCCCTGGCGGACCCGGCCCTCCCAACCTGCCCCTCACCCCAGGCGTCTGTCCCTCTCAGCGCCGTGACTGCAGAACCAGTCACCTCGCTGAAGGCTGGAGGAGGATCTTGGCGTCACGGCAGTGTGGGATCTCTCTCTTGCCCTGTGCTTCTTAAAGTCATGTATTGAATTTGGTACTATTCCACACCCTTTTGTGTTTATTTTCATTTAAAGACGCGTATGTAACAGAATTTGACCCTGTTAAAGAAACTGTGAGATCATGGAGCGTGGAGTGGATCATCTCTGAAGAGGGGTTGATGCAAGGGAAGGGAGGACCCCACGCCTACTGTCTGTGCACTTCCAAGGTGCCCCAAGATCCGTAAACGTCTTGCCGTAGGAGCACTTCTGTGAGCCAGGTGGGGTCTGTCAGGATGGGGTTTTGGGGTGGGAGTTTGCTTTGTTTTTTAGAGACAGGGTTTCTGTGTAGCCCTGGCCGTCCTGGAACTCGCTCTGTAGACCACGCTGGGCTCAAACTCAGGGATCTGCCTGCCTCTGCCTCCCCAGTGCAGGGATTAAAGGGGTGCAGGGAGCGCCACCACTACTCTGAGGGGTGGCCCTCTCAACTAAAGACAGCTGTCCTTCTAAAAAGGGAAGACAAAAATAAGAACAAAAATCCCAGCAACGTGTGTGGACAGAGTGGAGAGAGATGCTACTACATGCCCAGGAATGCCAAGGAGCGTGACCACTGCCAGAAGCCAGGAAGACACAGGAAGGATTCCTTTCATTGGTGTCCCGAGCACATAAAACTCTCTTATGATTTCAGAGAGAGAAGGCTGAATGATTAGGCAGGAGGCAGAGAATATGTGGCTTTAGCATTTACTTCAAGTAAGCACACACAACACCATATAATTGCAAACACTCCAGTCATCAAAAGCTTGTTAAGCCTAACTCTAACATGGTATCATACTGAACCCGTTGTGGCTCAAGGGCTGAGGTCCGCAGATAAGGGATCAGTGATGCTTGCCTTCTTTGTTTGATAATGAGAACTTGACCAGGATGCAGGCTTTACCACTGAGTGGGATTGACCGTGTTATCTCAGGTCTGGGCTCCCTTGGGTTGCTTCTTTCATGAGTCTGTCTCTGCTGAGATGTTGAGGGCTTTCCTCTGACGTTCAGGAATTGTCAGTCAAGTGGTGTCAAGCGACAAGACAAGCTGTAGGAGCCAGAGAGTGCCGTGTTACAATTTTCTGCTCATATTTATACTCATTTCCTCAGGGTAACTCCCTCAATGGAAACACCATAGTTTTTGGGTTCTGCCAGGGCTGATAAGCAGCTGTCAGTCCAGCATCAGCTGGCCTCTGACAGCCTTCTGATTATCTTAAAGCATTGCATCACTTCAATGCATTTTATTTTCACTTCAGCTTATTTACTAGCTACCTAGCAGCCATTTCCTATGACTGCTTACAGGCTCCGTACAAGCGGATTTCAGAGGTCCAGCTGATAGCTTGATTGTGGATTTCTGGCTTCCAGCGCTGGCATTTCTGTAGAAAGCGTCAAGTGTTTTCTTAAGGCAGCCCACGAAACTAACACAATGACCGTTGGGAAAGGGTTGACTCTTCCCAGTGATTAAGACTAGCGTCTCCTATGGGCCCCTGTTTCCCCAGCTTACTGGTGTTCATGGCTTTGTGCACGTGCAGTTACCTCAGTAGTAACTGCTGAATTAATCAAGCGGTGGGGAACACGTTGGTGAACATCTTAGTCATGAATACCCGGGTTTAAGGACTTTTTTGCTAGAAATTCATAAACTCATAAGGCAAACCAATGTCTCCATCAACAAAGAGCTTACATTCTGTTCTAAAGCAGGAATTGTCCTGAAGGAGAACTAAGGGGAGGAGTTAGAAGTGGGAGGCAGGAAACCAAGTCATTCCATACTTTCTTGTAGGGGGTCTACAAGCCAAACACTGGTGGGCCACACCTGTGGTCCTCTGTTCTACTTATACAAATATTTGCTTTGTTTTCTGTTTTTTCGAGACAGTGTTTCTCTGAGTATCCCTAGCTGTTCTGGACTCATTTTGTAGACCAGGCTTGTCCTTGAACTCAGAGATACGCCTGTTTTCCCAAGTGCTACCACACCAGGCAATTACAGACAGCTGTGAACTGCCATGTGGATGCCTGGATTTGAACCTAGGTCCTTTGAAGAGCAGCCAGTGGTTTTAACCGCTGAGCCATCTCTCCAGCCACAGAAATCTTTGCTTTTGCCCACAATTTGTCCCTGGAATTTTGAAACTTGGAGTGTTTTACTAAATGTCTTTGAGACCATTATGAGTTAGAAGGACTGAATTTATGTTTGTGCCAAGTAGTGTGACTGGTGCTGGATGTGTGTGTCAGTTACTTTCCCATTGCTGTGATAAAACTACCCTGGTCAAGATAACTTACAGAAGAGGTTATGTGGGCTTATGGTTCCAAAGAGACCATGATGGCGGAGTTAAGGTATAGCAGCAGGAACATAGGTTATGTGGCTTTTATGGTTCCAAAGAGACCATGATGGTAGAGTGAAGGTATAGCAGCAGGAACAGGAAGCAGAGGGCTCACATCTTGAACTGAAAGCACAAAGCAGAGAGCGAATTAGAAACGACACAAGTCTTTAAACTCTGAAAGACCCTCCCTAGTGCTACACTTCCTTCAAGGTAATTCCACCTAAGCCTCCCTAAATAGTGCCACTGAGTGGGGACCAAGCATTCTAATGCCTGAGGCTATGAGAGGCATTCCTCCTTCAAACCAAGACCTTCCCTACTGAAGGGGAGCTGGGCCTCAGGGCACTGTCCAAAGCAGAGCTGTCCTAAGGGTACAATGAGCTCAGGGAGAACAGTTTCCTTCTCTAGAGAGAGCCAAGAATTCAGCCCAGAGCCAGGACTAGACTTGAATAAAGCCAGATACACTGTGCTCTGAATTCCTGCAACCCCAGCACTCAGAGGAAGAGGGAGAGCAGGCTGAAGATCAAGGCCACCCCAGGTGCCTAGTGAGTTCTTGCTCTCCTCACAAAAGGAGAAACACACCAAGGAGCAATACTCTGTCATTTATATGCTAGGGCAATGGTTCTCAATCTTCTCTTTAATACAGGTCCTTATCTGTGATGACTCCCCCAGCCATAAAATTATTTTGTTGCTACTTCATATCTGTAATTTTGCTGTTATGAATCATAATGTAATTTTCTGATACACAGGATATCTGTGCTAAAGTAACTGGGTATTCATGGCCCCAGCAATGTTTTGTTTTGCAGTGCAAACACCCAGACCAGGGCCTTGATCCAGTAAGGCAAGCTTTCAAACACAGAGGTCACACCCTCACCCCTCAAATGTCCTCCCATGGTGTTGGCTGCCTTGGCCTTCACTTACCCAGAGAACTGTGTGAACAGTAGGAACCCCAGGGCGTTGGCAGTGTCTGGCACTGTCTTGGGATCAGGGACAGCCTGTGTGTGTAGCTCCACTCTACTGGATCATGCCCTGGATTCTTGCTGAGCCTCTCTCATCCCTTTTCAGAGGAAGAAATGTCAGTAAGAGCTTGTGTTGACGTAAATGTAGACGGGAAACTGAGGTAGACTACAGCCTTCTGTTCTCTGTCTGCCCCACTCTCAGTGGGAACCCAGTAAAGGCTCCCTTTGATAGGGGAGGAGGAAGCCACTGAATGGGCAGTCAACTGGATACACGTATCACCTTTAAACCTCCATGCTTCTTTTGATAGTGCTAGCTGAAAGGAAATCAGTGCTCCTCATTAATCATGTGCCCCGATCCTGCCCTTAACTCAGTGTAAATGTTCAGTCCTCTCTTATGTTATGGCAGCTGACACCCACTAGTTCATCCTTCTTGAAGAAGGTCTGCAATCAATTTTCAGGCTGCAAGGGCTCACTTCCTTCCCCATCACTGCCCAATTGGGTGAGGGGCTCGGTGGGACCATCTCAGCTCTAAAGTCACAAGCTGAGTAATAATAAAACCAACGCTCCTGCCTGGGGTAGTTCCTAATGTGAAATGGGAACAAAGTGTATTATCATCTCCCTGGGTCCCACTCATGTCTTGATCTATGTCTCCAGGAGGATCTAAGTCTCTCATGTCCTGGATGGACTAGCAGACACAGATGTGGGACTTCCCTTTAATTCATAGATTAATGAGCCCATTCGTGGGCTCGTGTGTCTGTGTTTGGTGCACATGTTCATTGTGGTGCTGCAATGCAGTGTGAACAGAAGCAACAGCAGGTACGTTTCTAATTGGGGTTGTTGGGTGGTTGGCTATGTACAGGTCTCTTCCTTAACAACTTGCCTGTTCTGAGCAGCTGGAAGCTTGTTTGGGAGATAAGAGAATGTCTGCCCTAGATGAGGGAGAGTGGTTTCATCATCTCTGGTTACTATGTCAGCTGGAGGATGCACAGGTGTGTGCCCTGGACACCTTGGGATATGATGTTATTGTTTATGATCCCAGCAGGGTGGCCAAATAGTTCACATAAAGGTTTACAGCCAACTTACAATCCTCAGCCTTGCTCACCACAGTGCTTAAGGAAGAATGTGAATAATGTATATGAAAAGATGAAGCTGTTTAATCACAGATCACCATTGTGGGTAAGAACTTTTGTAAAAAAACAAACAAACACAAAAAACAAAAAAACACTTTTTTTAATGTTGGATCATGTCTGTGTGATATTGTGTGTGTTTGTGTGTGTGTGTGTGCGTGCGCGCGTGTGCATGCGTACGTGTGTGTGTGTGCGTGCCTGCGTGCGAGTGTGTGTGTGTGTGTGTGTGTGTGTGTGTGTGTGTGTGTGTGTGTGCTGTGCCTGAAAAGACCAGAAGAGGGTGTCAGCTTTCCTGGGGCTGTACTTACAGACAAGCTGGGAGCTAAACTCAGGTCGTCTGCAAGAACAAAATATTCTTTTAACTGCTGAACCATCAAAACCACTTAAAATAAAATTGAAACAAAAAACCAACCAAACAAAAAAACCCACCATGTTAACTCCTGCCACACCTCCCACAAGTAACCCACCTTTTATTTCTCTTTATAGCAACACCCCTGAAAAGAGTTGTCTACTATCCATGTTCTTGGTGTGTTACGTGTTGTAGTCACCAAGGAACTGAAAAGTAAAACAACATGGTATACAATTACACTTATCAAAATGGCTGGAACCCAAAACTGATGCATCCATTGCTTATGGGAATGCAAAATGGAGTATTCAGAAGACAGTGGTGTAAGAAGGAACCAAACTGAAGCCATTTTGAATAAAACTTCCATTTTGAATAGGGGTCAAATAAAGTTTAAGTTTCCAAGATCTCCCTGGGTAACTGACATCCTGCATGGCAGAAAGAGACATGTGTGGGTAGCTGATATCCTGGTTGGCAAGTTGAGAGATGAATGCTAGGCATGTCACCCACCATAGTTAAGTAACCCAACCAATTGGAACAAGACCAGTGTACCACAATGACATTTATCTCAGGAAGTCTCTTATCCCTAAATCTTGATTGGTGGGATAGCTTGCCACAGATGTTTGTGAATTTCAGGCTTAAAAACTCTAGCATTCTGTCACAGTTCAGCAGCCAAGTCTGTTCTGTGGCCCTGATCAATCAGTAGCAGTCTGAGTACAATAAACTTTTGTCATCTGTGGTGGGGTTAGTGATAGCATTTAGCAGCATAGAAATCGTGGAATAGTAGAAGCCTGGCATCTCAGATAAAAGATTTATGTCCAGATGTTGCATGTCCTTGAAAGCCCGCTTAAAGCAGTTGACACCTTTGATCATGGGACTGTGGACAGGGGCATGACCTGGAAAAGCCCACCAAGAAACTATAGCAACAAAATGCCAGAATTCATGCTGAGATCATTATGATGGATTACGACACAAGGGATTTAAAATCAGAAGCCCATGCAGCCTCATCCCCAGCCCTCCTCATCTTCCTCTGTCAACAGACGCTGAGAGTGGGCAGTACATTACCTTGTCACAGTATATCACCGTTTTGCACCAACCTCCCAAGAATCCACGCTGGTGGAGAAAGCAAATGGAACAGAGAAACCTCTCCCTCTGAACCAGCACATCAGAACAGCTGGAATTCCAGGATGCCAGGACTGACAGTATGGTGAGTGGGTATGGTGAGTGGGACTGCAAAACTTTTAACATTGAAATAATTGGGTCCCCTCGGAGGCAAATCCTGACTGATTAAAAGATCACCCTAAATATTTAAAATAGCCTTAAAAAGTGACAAATCAGGCTCCAGACTTTAAGATTGAAAGACTGGATGGAAATCAGCCATCGGTATGGATCCACACCTAGAGAATTAACCTGAGAAAAGTAATATCCTTTTAAGAAACTTAAGTTAGTGTTAAGTGTTTGTTTATTATAGATATTAGATATAGGTTTTAGAATTAGGGTTTGGGTTTTAGGATTTAGGAACTTTGTAGGTATTTGTTAAGTATTAATAAACATATAAGTATAAATAAAAATTTACTGTTATAGTCATCTGCTTAAATACTTAATAAGACGAATGTTCAAAGATACAGTCAGCTCCCGAGTCTGTGCTGATGTCCCTGACTGGTCAGTTTTTGCTGCCTAATTCAAATAAAGATCTGTTTTGCATGGATTCATGTCCCTGCTTGGGTTGTTTTGGATTTGTGGACCCCAACATAGGAACATATTTATAGTCACTTTAAATAATTGTTCTATGTATTTGTCTAGGAGTATATGTGTGTAAGTGTTTTTGTGTGTGCTCATGTTGCACACCTATGTGGAGGTCAGAGGTTAATGTAGGTGTTTCCCTCAATCACTCTCCACCTTATTTTTTGAGACAAGTTCTGTTACTACCTGTACCTCACTGGTTCAGCTAGACTCCTCACCAGCAAGCCTCAGGGATCTTCCAGTCCTTCCCTCCATGCAGGAGGTCTCTGCAACCTACATGGGAAGCAGAGAACTGAGCTGTGGGGGGCAAGAAGGCAGTTCAGCACAGCAGGACTCAGTGGCTAACGTTGGTTCAAACTTTGGCATTTAGACCCAGAGTTGTTTATTTCAGGTATATTTAAACACAATCTATGGAAAGCTATACTTATGATGATTAATTCAATCCCATATGCACAACTAAGCACACCTAAGTCAATCAATCTCTCTCTCTCTCTCTCTCTCTCTCTCTCTCTCTCTCTCTTTCCCTCCCTCCCTCACTCCCTTCCCCCCTCTGGTTTTCTAAGACAGGGTTTCTCTGTGTAGTTCTGGCTGTCCTGGAACTCGATCTGTAGACCAGGCTGGCCTCGAACTCAGAGATCTGAGGCCCAGCCATACCTAAATCTCTTTGAGGAACAAAGTAAGCTAAACACAGATCAGACATGACTACATCAAAACTCTTTGTAAAGTATATGTGACACCTTCCATAATGATAGGTTCGGTAGCTTGACTAAGTAAAAACAAACTTACAAGAATGGATCTGGAGGAGGGTCCAGGACCAGAAAGTTTTCAGCCACACAATCTGTGCTCAGGTCACCAGGCTAGAAAGTATGTCTGCGCCGGAATTCTGGGAGGAAAACAGGTTTGATTTCACCCTCCTCCTCTTGAAGGAGCAGCCCTCCATGCTTAGCACAGGTTCCCTTAGAGCATGTCTGTAGCACAAAGACCTCTCCATACTTCCTATACCACCCAGCACTGGCATTAGATACAAGTGCCTCTCTTTCTTGGTTTTTTGTTAGTTTGTTTAACATGGGTGCTAGGTTTCAAACCCAGGTCCCATGTTTGCATGGCAAGTGCTTTACTGATCAGACCAACACTGCAGCTCCTCATTTTATTTTTATTTATTTTCTAATTTTTATTTATTTGTTTTTTTGAGACAGGGTTTCTCTGTGTAACCCTGGCTGTCCAGGACTCACTTTGTAGACCAGGCTGGCCTCGAACTCACAAAGATCTGCCTGCCTCTGCCTCCCAAGTGCTGGGATTAAAGGTGTGCGCCACCACCGCCCAGCTTCCTCATTTTATTTTTAATGGGAAATAATGTAAACTAAGAGGCAGCTCTCCTTGACACTCCTTCAACTGAGACTGACTTTTTCACAAGGTATCTCCTACTACTTGTAACTGTAAATAAAAAGATTAAGATCTGGGTTGTAGAAAAGACTCATGCCTGCCCATGGATTCAACCTGAATACATATTGTTTCAACTGTCAACTTACTGATTCCTCAGAAAAATTGGAAAGCAACAGGGCTGATGATTCCAATGTCCCAAATAAGGGAACAGAGACCAAAGAAGTGATGAGAAATGGGCCAGCGAGATGGCTCAGGGACAAGTACTTGCTGAGTTCAATCCTCAGCACCCATGGAAAGGTGGAAGGAGACCTGAAAGTCATCCTCTGATCTGCATATGTGTGGCATGTGCTTGTCGGCACATGCACATGCACACACACACACACACATAGTAATAATTATAATAACTAATAATAATAGTAGTAAAAATTTTTAAAAGGAAGTCTGAAAATGGCAAAGGTTAGAACTATACACTTCTGGTTCTCTAGCCTTTGTGTTCTTATTACTATCTTTACTGTATATGTTAGGTTTTGTTGTTGTTGTTGTTTATTTTATTTGATTGCTGTGTTAAAACACCAAGACCAAAAGCTATTAGGGAGAAAGGGGTTATTGGATTTACACATCCCAATCACACTCTATCACTGAGGGAAGTCAGGGCAGGAGCAGAAGTAGGATCCTGGGAGCAGAAACAGAAGCAGAGGCCATTGAGGAACACTGCTACTGGCTTGCTCACCATGACTCACTTGGTTTGCTTTTTTTATACAATCCAGGGCCACCTGCCCTAGGGTGGCATGGCCCACAGTGGACTGGGCTCACCCACATCAACCATTAATCAAGAAAATGTCTCACAGGTTTGCCTGGAGGCAGTCTGATGGAGGCAATCCTCAACTGCAGTTCCTTCTTCCCAGATGATTCTAGGTGTGTTATATAGACTCAAAATGAACCAGCATATTGTGGTTTTTAATGGGTCCAGTGATGATGTCTGATAATCAAACCAAAGATTGGACATTCAGGGCTGGAGAGATGAGTCAATGGTTAAGAGCACTGGCTACTCTTCCAAAGGTCCTGGGGGTTTAATTCCCAGCACCCACATGGCAGTTCAGTTCCAGGGGATCTGACACCTTCATACACACATACAAGCAGGCAGAACACCAATGTACATAAAATTGAAAAAAAAAGATTGGACATGCACAGAAATAATAGTTGGTCTTCATTGGGTACAAATTAAATAAATTATTTAAAGAAATCCTGGGCTTCTATAAGAAGAAAGCTGTATACTAATTCTGAATAATCAAGAAATACATTTCTTTTATTTTGACATGCTTCAAGAGTCACAAGCAGCTCCAAAATAGCAGAATCCCATGTGTCTTTCACTGAGTTCTCCCTTAATGATTATACATAACTACAACACATTGTCACAATTAAGAAGCTGACACTGTGCATACTGTTGATTCAAAGACTTCACTTGCATTTCTAAAAATACTTTTAAATAAAAAGAGAGACAAGAGCCAGGCGTGGTGGCACACGCCTTTAATCCCAGCACTCGGGAGGCAGAGGCAGGTGGATCTCTGTGAGTTTGAGGCCAGCCTGGTCTACAAAGCAAGTCTAGGACAGCCAGGGCTGTTATACAGAGAACCCCTGTCTCGAAAAACAACAACAAAAAAAAAGAGAGAAAGAGAGACAAGATCGTGTACAGACAGTATGTATCTTAATTGATGGTTTTAAAAGTAAGGGAGAGAGCGTACTCTTATTCATTCCCAGATGCCCAGGCTACCTCTGGAAAGAGATATGAGAAAACAGACATTTCTCCAACAAGAACTGGCAGAAAGGTGCAGAGGAGGTAGAATTTTAAATACATGGTATTATTATCCAATTAATTTATTTTTGTTTTGTTTTGTATTGTTTTTGGAGACGGGGTTTCTCTGTGTATCCATGAATGTCCTGGACTCACTTTGTAGACCAGGCTGGCCTTGAACTCAGAGATCCGCCTGCCTCTGCCTCCCAAGTGCTGGGATTAAAGGCATGTGCAACCAGGTAAATAAGCTGTTTTTTATATTCAGACAAATGAATTTTTGATATATTTTTTTTTTTTTTTTTTTTTTGGTTTTTCGAGACAGGGTTTCTCTGAATATCTCTGGCTGTCCTGGACTCGCTTTGTAGACCAGGCTGGCCTCGAACTCACAAAGATCCACCTGCCTCTGCCTCCCAAGTGCTGGGATTAAAGGCGTGCGCCACCACCGCCCGGCTTTGATATATTTTTTAAACTAAGATAAATATGTGGATATCCACCTCATTTAAAAGGGGGGATGGGGTGAAATTTCTGTGTGCCTTTGCTTTCAAATGCAAATGCCTCTAGAAGACAACATAAGAACATGGGACCAAGAGACAAGAGTGGGAAGGAGAATTTCCATTATATGCCCTTACACACCTTCTAAACTTAATTTACCTGATTTTATTTTCTGTCAGGTTCAAAGCCCCCTTACCCCATCCCCCCAAAAAAAAAATCAGTACTGAAGAGCTTTGGCCAGGTAAACGGAAGGATTGTTTGATCCTCAATAAATCTTTTTCAGCCCATGGAGGAGTGTAGTTAGAAAGTTTTTCTGCCCCATTGCCTATAATTTGTTTGACAAGGAAAAGAAAATTGGAGAATGGGATCCATCTAAGCTCTATAAAAAGCCTTTCACTTCTCATGTTTTGTTTTTGAGTGTTTTTTTTTAAGTTTTTATTTATTTATTATGTATACAGCATTCTGCCTGTATGTATGCTTGTAGGACAGAAGAGGGCACCAGATCTCATTATAGATGGTTATGAGTGACCATGTGGTTGCTGGGAATTGAACTCAGGACCTTTGGAAGAGCAGCCAGTGCTCTTAACCTCTGAGCCACCTCTCCAGCCCTGTTTTTAAGTGTTTTTTGTTTTCTCCTAAAATATTTGGCAGAGTTACAATAGTAAGATACCATGTGTTTCCCTGGGTTTTAGTTCTCACCTCGGTCCCTTTGCTCTGGTAGGGTGCTTTGGAGTGATTGCCTTGCTGTTGGTAGGGTGCTTTGGAGTGATCACCTTGCTGTCATGAGGCAGCTTAGTACTAAGCACATGAAATAGACATTGGTAGAGTTCAAGAATAGCCACAAAACCAGTCACCGATCTGATTCAGATATTGATGGTTTATTGGACGCACACCCCAAGACTGGGCATAGCCACCATGACCGGGGTCACAGAGGTCTCAGAAGCCTGTGACATCAGTATGCTTCCAAGGCAGGCTTTTTATAAGAAAAACCATATCCAGGTAACAACCCTGCAACCAGGTACAGGAAACAAACCACATTCAGGTAGTAACCAGGTTCATGTATGAAACAAACTGCATGCAGGTGACAACCAAGTAACAACCAGGTAGGAAGCAAGGGAATGGCAGCACTCCATCATGTTGACTAGTTAGACAAAGCATTTCTAATTGACCTTTAATTTGGTTGGTCCCAAGTGGAGCCGTAGTTGGGACTCTAGAGAGTGTCAAGTAACAAAGTATGACTAATTTTATCTTATAACTAAAATGGAGACTGAAGACAAAAATGGCTGCAGTTATGCTAAGTGTTAAAGCAGGTTTCAATAGGCAATATGCATGAAATACAATTTTAAGAAAGAACTGACTAATCTCTTCATTGCAGCCAGACGTGGTAGCATACACCTTTAACCCTAGCATTCTAGAGACTGACAGGTCTCTGTGAGTGCAAGACCAACTTGGTCTAAATATCAAGTTCTAGGCCACCCAAGTCTACATAGAGAGACCCTGACTCAAAACAAAACAAAAAAGCATCATTGCAGCTGGGCACATATGCACATCTGTAATCCAGCACTCACGAGGTTGAGGTAGTAGGATCAGGAGTCAAGTTCATCCTGGGCTATACTACACAGCAAGTTCAAGGCCAGCCTGGGCTACATCAGACCTTATCTCAATAAAACAAAGCATTGCTGGGACATCAACCAAACATATGACTACACCAGGAAAAAGGAGTTTCAGAAAACTTTCATACCAAGCCATTGTTGAAAAGAATTTGGCCATTTGTTTGGAGACAGAGTATATATAACTCCTAATAACACTAACGAGAATGGGTCCCAGGTGTAGAGCAGTCTACACTGTTGTAGAAATCTAACAAGATTCATTGAGGACTGAAAGTTGAAGACAAACTTCATAGACATGAGCTGATCTGACAGCTGATTGTTTTCCCCATGCTAAGTTAAGTAAGTTCACCACTGAGTGATGCCCCAACTCCCTCTATTCCCCCCAGGTTCCTAATTGATTTTTTTTGAAAGCTTAGAAAACAGAAATGCCAGACTATACATATGGGAAGGAGGGAAAGAGGGGGAGAGAGGAAGGGAGAGAGAGAAATCACAAGGTGGCACTGAACTCTCCAGGCAGGAAACCATGAGACCAAGTTATAAGAAATAAGACAAACAACAAAACTGTTGAGTTAAAAAAATAATAATAAGCCGGGTGTGGTGGCGCACGCCTTTAATCCCAGCCTCTGGGAGGCAGAGGCAGGCGGATCTTTGTGAGTTCGAGGCCAGCCTGGTCTACAAAGTGAGTCCAGGACAGCCAAGGATACACAGAGAAACCCTGTCTCGAAAAACCAAAAAAAAAA
>CAJQZJ010033004.1:90001-159890 GCA_907164525.1 Lophiomys imhausi | reverse complement strand
GCCAAGGATACACAGAGAAACCCTGTCTCGAAAAACCAAAAAAAAAAAAAAAAGACCAAGAACTCTTAGAGCTTGAGAAATCAAGAAATTCTAGGCCTGTAGTCAAAACACCACCTTCTATCTTAGGAAGACAAGAGCCAGAATATTATGATTTCTTGAATATTGGAACTTGGAGTAGAAGAAGACCACCTCACAAGCAGCCAACAGCAGTTACTTATTAACTCCAGTTTGATTATTGTCGCGCCAGAGGCCACAATGGTGTGCAGGCCTTTAGTTCCACCACCAGGGAGGCAGATCTCTGTGAGTTCAAAGCCAGTCTGGACTACATAGGAGGTTCTAAAACAGCCACGGCTACACAGTAAGACCCTGTCTCGAAAATAAACAGCCAAATAAATAAACCCAGAATTTCATGTGAAGCTTCCCAAATTTGAAAATGTTAGCAAATGAAAATCAGAGCATTAGTGCAAGGTTCAAGAAAACCTGAAGACTGCCCTGTTGGCGGTCCATTCTTGGTTTTTGCTGTTGTTGTTGTTTTTTGTTTTGTTTTTTGAGACAGTGTTTCTCTAACAGCCCTGGCTGTCCTGGACTCTCTTTGTAGACCAGGCTGCTCTCGAACTCACAGATATCCGCCTGCCTCTGCCTCCCGAGTGCTGGGATTAAAGGCGTGCACCACCACACCCAGCCATTACAGACAGTTTCGAACTGGGTGTTGGGATTTGAACCCAGGCCCTTTGGAAGAGCAGCCAATGCTCTTAACAGCTGAGTCATTTCTCCAGCCCCATTTTTCCCCCTTTTCAAAGAAACAGCATTGGGAGGTGTGCTTTAAGAACTGGAAAAGATTTGGGGGGAAAAAGGGGTAGTTCCAGACAAAAGAAATCCCCAAATAAGTGCTTACTGTAATCTTCAGCAACCAGGGAAGCTAGTGATAAACTCAGCGCACACCACGGAGGCAGAAGCAAAAAGATCTCAACAGGTTCGAGGACAGCCTGGTCTTAAACAGCGAATCCCTCTTTGAAAACAAATCCCCGCGAAAAACTCAGACTTATTCTCCAAACAAAAGAACATGAAAGACAACGGAAGCGCAGCGGACCGACCACGGAAGCGCCTCCCACAGGCCGGGTAGGGAGAGCAATTACGGCCTCTGTCGTGATGCCTCACAACCCCTGCCGTAAAGGCGAGTGTGGCGCATGCGCAACTCCTCTCCTTTCGGAATCCGGACGCGGTGGTCGCTGTGGGGGCCTATCATTCTGCTGGTCCGTCGTCGCCATGGTGAAGCTGAGCAAAGAAGCCAAACAGAGGCTGCAGCAGCTCTTCAAGGGCGGCCAGTTTGCCATCCGCTGGGGGTTTATTCCTCTCGTGATTTACCTGGGTCAGTGGGAGAAGAACTTGGAGCCGCAGGGCAGGGGTTGGCGGGTCCGTGCGTCTTATTGTGGCCTTGTGGCGCGGAGGAAATAAGCCGGGCCACCGTGTTGTCCACATATCCTTTAGCTATTTTGGTAGTATTTAACCAGTCACACAACCCTTCGTATTCCTTACTTACATCTGTAAAACAAAAGCAAGACCTTGCAACACTGATTTTAGGGTTATGTGACCCGTAAAGAAAGATTAACCCCCTTTTGGCTTGCAGGGCGTTTTTTCTCCTATAGGTTGGTCTAAGAGGAAAGACGTCACTGCCGTGAAGCATGATTATGACAGTAGTTGGGTGCCTAAGCTTTCTTGTATAATGAAGCATTTCGGTGATTTTTTTTTTTTTTTTACCCCCAAAAAGTTACTGACCCTGTTTTGCAAAACAGACCGAGTCTTAAAGTAATGTCTTCCTTGCCCAAGTGTCCAGGCAAATATTTTCACCTAGGGCTGCACATTGGTGTTTTTCCTGTTCTTGGCTGGGTAGGTTGTGTTTTTTTTTTTTTTTTTTTTTCATTTTTAAATCTTTTAATTATTTATTTATTGTGTTTACAGTGTTCTGCCGGCATGTACACATTCACTCCAGAAGAGGGCACCAGATCTCAATGTAGATGGTTGTGAGCCACCACGTGGTTGCTGGGAATTGAACTCAGGACCTTTGGAAGAACAGCCAATGTTCTTAACCTCTGAGCCATCTCTCCAGCCCTCATTTTTAAATCTTAATTGCCGTAGTCAGTCAATAAGGTAAAAGGGAAACATCACAGGATTTTAGCTCCAGCTCTCTGGGCTTCAATACGAAAACTGACATTTCAGAATCTCCATTTCACGTGTTAGAGCAAGATCCTTACAAGGTGCCACCTCAGGTTTGTTTTAGATAGCTTACATTATGTAAGATAAAATACATTCAATAGTAATCTTGGCAGAGCCTTTAACTAAGCTGGACATTCTCCAGGCAACTGGTGTACTTGTGAGATGTGCGCAGGCTGTGACAACCTGGATATTCTGATAGGGCTTAACTATTTTTCCTTTAGTATTGTTGACATAGTGCCTTATGTAGCTCAGTCTAGCCTTGAACTCCTGATTCTCTTTTCTCTACCTTTAAGTGCTTGAACTACAGGCTTGTACCATCACATCCAGTTCTTTCCTCCTGTATATTGAAAGAAAATAAAATAGATCTCAGATCTACATCATATAGGTATCAGGTTAAAGCAATAATTGTGACAGCTTGCTTTTTTTGCTACTATTTTTGAGACAGGGTCTCTCTGTGTGGCTCTGGGTGTCCTGAAATCACTAGGTAGACCAGGCTGGCTTTTGCAGCAATCCTTCTGCCTCTGCCACCTGAGTGCTGAGATTAAAGGCGTGTGTCACCATGCCCTGCTGACCATTTGCTTTTGCAGGCTGTGTTGTCCACACAATTCTTTGCAGCCCCTTCCATTTTCATAGTCTCTCTGTAGGTGGGGCTGGTTGAATTTGCAATCTTGCCTCAGTCTCTGGTGTAGTGGGAGTTACAATGCACTAGGCTCTTCTCTGGTGGTTTATTCTCTCTCTCTGCTTCTCCCCCCTCCACCCCCTTTGCAAGATGAGATCCTTCCTTGCAGCCAATCTCCTCATGCCTTCATTTTCTGGATAATGGGTTACAGGTGTGCACATCTGTCTACATGGAGATTATGTGTAGTTGGAAGCTGTAGCTAGCTACTTGTCAGAATCTTCGGTCTGAGGACTGGATGATGCACATTGGTTCCTTATCTAAGCCTTGTCATTGCAATGATTTTTAGTCTAGCATTCAAGTCAGGGTATTTGGGATTGATGCTAACTCTTTCAGTGCTTGTTGTTTATCATTGTCTCACCTCACACACTGGTGTGTGTTTATTTCATGGTTAAGCTATTTCCCAGGTTCTACATCTACATCTTCTCTCACTGAAACGTAGAACTGCAGATTATCTTATGTATTTTCAGTTTGTTATTTATTATTATTTTTTTTCTTTTTGATTTTTTTTCGAAACAGTTTCTCTGTGTAGCCCTGGCTGTCCTGGACTCATTTTGTAGACCAGGCTGGCCTCGAACTTGCAAAGATCCGCCTGCCTCTGCCTCCCAAGTGCTGGGATTAAAGGCATGTGCCACCACTGCCTGGCTTATTTATTATTATTATTAGAATTTTGAGACAGGGTTTCTCTATTATGTAGCTCTCCTGGAACTCGCTGTGTAGACCAGGCTGGCCTGGAACTCACAGAGCTCTTCCTGCCTCTGTCTCCAGAGTGCTGGGATTAAAGGTAAGTATCACCGCGCCCAGCTATAATTTATTTTCAAGCATACCTATTAGTGCTTCATGAAGGATAGTACTATAGAGTATGTATAGTGACAGAAAGTGACATTGTAGTAAAGAATCTGTCTGGACATTTGCCAACAGAAAGGCTGTTTGTTTGTTTGTTATTGAGAAAGGGTCTCACTGTGTTTCCTTGGCTAGCCTGACTATGAGAACCAACCTGCCCTTTAATTCACAGAGATCCACCTGTTATTGTCTGTGATTAAATGGATTTTTTTGGGGGGAGGGGGGCGTTGGAGACAGTTTCTCTGTTTAGCCCTGGCTGTCCTAGAACTCCCTCTGTAGACCAAGCTGGTCTCAAATTCACAGAGATTCACCTGCCTCTGTCTCCAGAGTACTGGGATTAAAGACATGCTCCACCACCAACTGGAAAATAATTTTCTATAGTTTCCTGACTTTCTGTAGCTCTTAGAAAATTCTTTGATGACTGTATTCTGCATTATCTTTTGAAGATGTTCATAAAACAGGCAGCTTTGGAAAATAGTACCTCTCGCCAGAGACATACTTATTATAAAAGGAATTCCCAAACTTAGGAGTCCCATCTTGTACAGGTGTTGTCAGGCCCTCTTTTCTTGGGACTTTGCATTGGGTCTTACCAAACTTGGGATTATACCATAGATACCCAAGTAGCCACCATACCCAGCCCCTCACAGTTCTTGGTGTTCTTAATTTTAATCAGTTATTCAGGAACTTAGTATATATATATATATCATCAATTGAACTTAAATTCTGTTTAAATAGAAACGATTTATTTACTCGTAATTAGAGTGTATTGATCTAAATATATAGAAAATGGTTTCTCCTTCCTTTTCTATTATAAGTCTTTGCTTTATAAAGAGAGTAATTTGTGGAAGGTAAAGTAAGATATCCTCAGTTATACTTTGAGAAAAGGTGTAGTTTTCCTTTATCTTTAAGCTCTTCCTAGTCTTCCGGTGTGGTTTGGGACTTGTAAGGGTCTTGGAGTGACTGAACGGGGACAGACTCTGCCGACCGCACAGTGGAAACAGCTGTCCTTTCAGCTGAGTGACCCTGGACCTGCTCCACATTCTGGTGAAAAGGAGAACCTTCAGCAGCACAGCTCAGCCGAGACTGCTATCCCAGACTGGATTGAAGGAGATTTGATTGTAGACTGTTTGTCTGGTGGAGTTGTAATTGTTCTATTTGTAAGGTTTTGTTCTTTTTCCCTTCAGGATTTACAAGGGGTGCAGATCCTGGAATGCCTGAACCATCAGTTTTAAGGTAATGCTCTTGAATATCAACATTTGAAGGCAGATGCCCTCATATTAGTTGATGTTGAATCATTGGGAAGTGGATGGCCCATTACTTCATCAGTCATTATAGTCTTGTGTAGTTGGAAGAAGAATTGTGGACTAGTCTAGCTTGTATTAAATACTGTGTAGCTGTTTTGCTTTCTTCCCTCCACTCAAAATCTTTATTACTATGTTATGCACTTTATGCATATATGATATACACTTTAAAAAGAGAAGAACTAATTGATCACCTTACCCCATGAGAGGCTAACCCTTTCATCATATTCTGACAGATACATAGACATTTGGTCATTTCACCTAAATTGGAATTGATATCGTATATATTTTTCACTTGTCAATTACTTAGGTTTGTCAGTATTCTTCATAACAATGTAACATCTAAAGCTTTAAAAATTATTCGTATTATCATTTCTATTAGTATTTTGCTTGTATGTATGTCTTTACTGTTTGCCGACCATGGAGCCCAGAAGAGGGTGTCAGATCCTCTGGAACTGGAATTCCAGACAGTTGTGAACTTCTGTGTGGGTGCTGGGAATTGAATTCATGTCCTCTGGAAGAGCAGCCAGTGCTCTTAACTGCTGAGTTATCCCTTCAGCTCCCCAAGCATTTTATTGCATGTAACTTTTGTTGATATAACTTCTTTATGATAAATTCTCATGAGATTAGTAAGTCAACATGTATGAATACATATAGCTTAGAAAATTCCATGTCACATTTGTTACTCAGAAATATTCTTGTTTGTATTGCATAAACTATTTGAATTTTTCATGCACACAGTTTGCATATTAATGTATATATAATATATATGAGTGTATTATTAGTCACCTTTCTATTATTATGACAAGTCAGTTTATAAAGAGGAAAGGCTTATTTTGGCTCACAGTTTCGGAGGCATTAGGCTATGGTTGCTTGGGCTGTTGCACTGATTCTGGTGGCACAGTCCATGGCAGAAGTAGGAGTGACACAATTCCTTTCACCTCCTGATGATGGGGAAGCCAAGAGCGGACAAGCTAGTGTCTCAGTATCCCATTCAGACACATGCCTCTGTGATATAACTTCCTCCCATAAGACTTTGCCTCTTAAAGTTTCTGTCACCTTCCAGTATATTTCATAGGCTGGTCAGTAGATATTTAATATTTGACCTTTTGAGCACATTCAACTTTTAAAATGTGGAACTTGTGAAAATGTGTGTAAATGCTCATAAATATTTTTTTAAAGTTTTCATAAAGAAAACTTTGTGAAAATATTCTCATAAAAGCAAAGTCTCAACAGGTAGGTTTGCTCTGGAAGGACTGGTGCTCCAGTCGCTATGCTGACCAGTGGTGCTGTGGGTTTCAGCATATTTCACACATCCAGTGTTTTCCTAACTGCCTTCATTTGATACTCCAGGTATTCGGTTTCATTGAACCTTTCTCCGAGTCACTGCTTTTTAAAGAATGAACAGAAAATACAGATTGGGTGCATTTTATTTATTTGTGCATTTCCTTACTTGAAGTGCACATACTAGAAGTACTTCAAATTTCAAGTTTTCTTTATTTTTCTTTTTTTTGGGAGTGTAGGGGGATTGAACCCAAGGCCTTGTGCATGCCAGGCAAGCATTCTGCCACTAAGAGCCACACCACTAACCAACCCCTCTCATTTCAAGTTTTCAAATTCCACAAGGGCAGTTTGCAGTAATATTACTCATAGTCACCTACAGTGTGCCAGTTGTTGTAGGTGTTTTGTACATTTTGTCCGTAGTTGTCACTTCAGTACCTCCAGAGCAGAGTTGTAGGTGGTAGAGTATCTCCAAAGCCTATATATAGTCTTTGCACATGGTTGCATAGCCTACTGCAAGTTATCTTACTGATATTTCCTGTGCTGTGTGATACAAATTTTCTCCAATCTTCTGCTTACTGGCCTCTTTTTCAAAAGACATTTTGGTTTCAAAGAGTATCTACCATGTGTGCCCTGCATTTGCCCAGTGTACAGTTAAAATGTTTCCTATTAAAATTGTTCACGCTGGGTGGTGGTGGCACACGCCTTTAATCCCAGCACTTGGGAGGCAGAGGCAGGCGGATCTCTGTGAGTTCGAGGCCAGCCTGGTCTACAAAGCGCGTCTAGGACAGCCAGAGCTGTTATACAGAGAAACCCTGTCTGGAAAAACAAACAAAAAAAAATTGTTCATAGGTAGTCTTTTACTTTTTTTGGGTTTTTTTGAGACAGGGTTTCTTTATCCCTGGCTATTCTGGACTCACTTTGTAGACCAGGCTCAAACTCACAGAGATCCACCTGCCTCCACCTCCCTAGTGCTGGGATTAAAAGTATAAATCACTACCACCTGACTGGTCTTCACTTTTTTGGTTGTGAGCCTAGCCTTTAACGGCTGAGCCATCTCTCCAGCCCAAGGTCTTCACTTTTTTGTTTCCTCTTTTTTGGTTTTTTTTTAAAGATTTATTTATTTATTATGTATACAGTGTCTGTCTGCATGTGTGCCTGCAGGCCACAGGAGGGCACCAGATTTCATTAAGGATAGTTGGGAGCCACCATATAGTTCCTGGGAATTAAACTCAGGACCTCTGGAAGATCAGTTAGTGCTCTTAACCGCTGAGCCATCTCTCCAGCCCTATTTCCTCATTTTATTCCTCCCTTTGGTCTGTTATGACACAGCTTCTTTTTCTTGTGTGGTTTTATTTTTTTGAGGGGTATAAGAGGAATTGAGAAAAGGAATTGTGTACCCCACAATTGTGTTACAAATTTATTAATAATTAACAATTGATTCTCATGATCACAAAGATGGTAGAGCTATTCCTTTACCTGTTATTATAAATAGACACATAGAAACCTGCCTTAAGCTCTGGTGCCTGGCAGATCTTAACCCTCTAAGCTATTCACCTATCTCTCAGCTACACAACCCAAGTTGCTTGTCCATAAGTTGTCCTTTCTGGGGTTGATCTGCTCCATTGGGTTATTCTCAGAGCAAGCTATTCTCTGCCATGTGCTTCTTCACACTCTATCCCATGGCATCTGTCCTTCCTTCTTTCCTCCTGCTTCTCTGTCTTCTTTCTCCCTTGATCCCCTGCTACCTGTAAGCCTGCGAACCTACATCCTACCTCTCTTCTGCTAAGTCACAGGCTTCAGCATTTTTATTAACCAGTCAACTTTAAAATAGGTAGAACAAAGTTTACACAACAAAGACAGGTATATGTGACAATGTGCTTGTCTGGGCAGCAACCAGATCTTGGGGGCAAGAAATTAGCATTAGAATACATAGCACCAGACCAAGCCCCAACAGTTACCCCTTTCTGTCTAATAAAAAGGCTAATATATATATATATATATATTAAACTACATACAGTAAGAACAATTATAAAACAATTAGGAAAACCATATATAAAAGTTTCATGCATAATGTTTAGCCTATTTGTATCAGGCACCTAAAAAAAATAGCATCTATCCTATCTTGGTGAATCTAGCATTCAGTATCCAAGTTATTTTTATCATAGCATGTATTTAACAACCTAAAATTCTATTTAGACCTAAAAATATCCCTTTAAAACACTTTTTAAATCCTTAACAACTTAAGCTTAATTGTTAGGCTATAGCTATCTAGTCTTCAACCCCATCAGAGACTTAAGAAGAAACTTAATATTGCCTAGGAATGTAGGAAGTGCAGACAAGGAACTTCCAAAATTAAAAAGTGACAGTTTGCTGCCTGGACAGTCCCAAATATCTCTCGATACCATTGACACATCACCTACAGCCTTTTGGCCAAGTATATCTCACAGACTTAATTGTGACACAGGAAATAGGACTTGTCCACTCTGTCCTGCTGGCGGAGGTGGGGTGGGGATGGTTGATGCTCATTGTCATCCAAGTTGAATGGGTGCTGTCAGGTCTTAAGTCAAAGTAATTCTTTTTCTTTTTTTTTTTGTTTTTTTCGAGACAGGGCTTCTCTGTGTAACAGCTCTGGCTGTCCTGGGCTCGCTTTGTAGACCAGGCTGGCCTTGAACTCATAGAGATCCGCCTGCCTCTGCCTCCCAAGTACTGGGATTAAAGCAAAGTAATTCTTAAAATACTAAAAACATCCTTAAATGCCATTTTCTGTAGGCTTCTGAGGTTTTTGAAGGCATCTATTTATTTATCTGCCTATCTACCTAGGAAGCATATTTCTGTGATAAATTAGACTAGTATCTGTCATGACTCTGAGTTTGAGTTTGATTGGCTAACATAAACGTATAACTTAACAGCCTAAATAGATTGCAATAGCAGCCTATAAAAGGATTGGAAATAAACTTTGCTCTTTTTGGTTTTTATTTGTTTTGTTTGCTTTTTGGTTTTTCAAGACAGGGTTTCTTTTTTTTTTTTTCTTTTTTTTGGGGGGGTTTTTTTTTTTTTTTTAAGATTTATTTTATTTATTTTATGCATGTGTGCTCTATCTGCATTTACACCTGCATTCCAGAAGAGGGCACCAGATCACATTGTGGATGGTTGTGAGCCACCATGTGGTTGCTGGGAATTGAACTCAGGACCTTTGGAAGAGCACTAGGCAGTGCTCTTAACCGCTGAGCCATCTCTCCAGCCCCTTTTTTTTTTTGGTTTTTTGATACAGGGTTTCTCTGTGTAACAGCTCTGGCTGTCCTGGACTCCCTTTGTAGACCAGGCTGGCCTTGAACTCACAGTGATCCCGCCCGCCTCTGCCTCCCTAGTGCTGGGACTAAAGGTGTGCGCCACCATGCCCGGCTAAGACAGGGTTTCTTAATGTAGCTCTAGCTGTCCTAGACTCACTTTGTAGAGTAGACTGGCCTCAAACTCACAGAGATCTGCCTGCTTTGCCTCCCAAGTGCTGGGATTAAAGTCATGTGCTACCTTGCATTTTTAAATGAGTTGCATAGGCACAATACCCTATATAAGAGTTGAATTCAGCATACATATATTATGTGTATCAATGTGTCAAAAAATAGCCTATTTTGAGAATAACAATAGCTCTAAATTGAAGAGCAGATTCAATAATCTATCCTTATCCTACCATTCCTAATTATATTCTTATATTTTCCCCTTTTTTTCAACCCCTTAATAACGATAAGCATCAATTAACCAAGAAAACAACCAAAACTTACCCCACCTCAACCCAGGGGAGTGTGATGTGTAGTTCTTTGAGATTGCTTCCTGCTCATTTTGGGGGCATAGGAAACCTATTTGGGGCTCCCATAAAAATGGGAAAGATGGCCGGGCGGTGGTGGCGCACGCCTTTAATCCCAGCACTTGGGAGGCAGAGGCAGGCGGATCTCTGTGAGTTAGAAGCCAGCCTGGTCTACAAAGCGAGTCCAGGACAGCCAGAGCTGTTATACAGAGAAACCCTGTCTCGAAAAACAAAAAAAACAAAAAACAAAAAAAAAAATGGGAAAGATGATTGAACAAGTTAATAGTAACATTCGTTGTCCAGCCTTTTAAATGTTGAAAGTGTAGGCTTAAATGAAGTCCTGTCTGGAACAGTGAAGCTGTCCTGGAAGCAGGTTTTGATGGAGCAGGAAATGAAGCAGTCTAAGGCTGAGTCTTGTAAGATGTTGGGATATTTTTCAGCATCTTGCTCAGCATCATCCAGGATGAATCTTGTCAAGGCCTTCTCCATTCCATTGGTGTTTGGTCCCTTTGTTCTGTAAATATATAGCTTTCAGAAGTAACATACAGTTCTGTATTCATAAAAATGCATGGGATGTGCAGTATGCACAGGAAGATTTTCTGCTCTTTGTTTGAGCAGAAGAAAGACATGTGTAAGTCTCCATGCCATATGAAAGGATGGCATGTCATAATAAGTCATGTGGATTCTATGAAGCCAACAAGATTTTTACTGACTATATTTACTAAGGCATAAATATATCTTAGCCAATCTGAGCTGCTCCCATTTAGTGAAATCAGGAATATAAGTTATCTGATTGTTCTTTTGTCTGTAGCCAAGATCTTCAGGAGGCCTTCCCAGTCAAATCTATTTTCCATCAATTTGGATGGAATATGCAGCCTTTTGTTTCCTGTTGAGACAAGAGCATATTCTCCCAATGCAATTTTTTTTGGTCATCATTTTGCACCTTTATATGCTGAACTGATTCAGAAGTCCTTTCAAAAACCCAATATATCTTAGCAGCTGTGCTACATGTGTCATTGCCCCTTTTAAAAAATTTTTTAAGCCGGTCGTGGTGGCGCACACCTTTAATCCCAGCACTCAGGAAGCAGAGGCAGGCGGATCTCTGTGAGTTTGAGGCCAGCCTGGTCTACAAAATGAGTCCAGGACAGCCAGGGATACACAGGGAAACCCTGTCTCGAAAAACAAAAACAAAAAAAAAAGTCAACAAAGCATCGTTTAATCTGTTTTTGAGAGATATTATATCTCCCTTTTGTTTTAAGACCATCTCCCTTAAATTTTTTAAATATCTTCTCATAACTGTTTGAGCTATAGGATTATTAGTTATATCTGAAGCAGGTTTCATCTCATAATGTCCAAAAACTGTTGCATGATCAACTCCCAGCCTAATTCTGTGTCCTACATTGTCTAAAAGAACATCTTTTTTTGGTCAGAATCCCTTTTGGCACCAATTCCTTGTGGGAGCCCCACTTCCTAAGGAGACTGGCTGGCTGGCTTTTCAGAGCAGTGTAATGTCTCATTTCTCCTTACATAAACCCAAGATCAATGTGAATCTATCCTCTAGATCAATAAGGACATTATTATCCATTTTTTAAGAAAAATCTTGCATAATAACTTTAAGGGAAAAAAATGCATCATTTTGAATCCTAAACTGTCATCTATCTGTAAGCAGTTTTATCTTATCAGCAGGGGGTCCTACCCTGACTTCATTGTGTAGACCAGGCTGGTCTAGAATTCCCAGAGATCCACCTGTTTCTGTCTTCTGTGGCTGGGATCAAAGGTGTGTGTCACCAGTGTGTGGCCTTGAACCCAGTCTCTTGAGTGCTAGGATTACGGGAATTCACCTCATGGAATGGTTTCTTAAAATTTCCTTCAGAGCAACATATTAAGTTCTTTTTTTCTTAGCCCTGGTTCCTTGTGTTAGAGTCCAAGAATAGTCGGACAAACCACTCAGTCACTTATCTCAGATATTGATGGTTTATTGAATGCACACCCCAAGACTGATCAAGCCAGCATGACCAGGGTCACAGAGGTTTCAGCAGCCTAACAGTGAAGTTGATCTTCTAAGGCAGGCTTTTTATACGAAAAACTGCAACCAGGTAACCAGGTATAGGAAACAAGCCACATCCAGGTGACAACCAAGTTACCAAGTAGGAAGCAAGGGGACGGCAGCACTATTTCATTTTGACTAGCCAGACAAAGCATTTCTAACTGGCCTTTCATTTGGTTGTTCCCAAGTGTAGCTGTAGTTGGGGACTCTTCAGATCGTCAAGGTAACAGTGTAAAAAAGTATGAGTAATTTTATCTTAGAACTAAAATGGAGACTGAACACAAACATGGCTACAGTTATGCTAAAGAAGCAGGCTTCAACACCTTGAAGTGTAAATTTTCTTTTCTGTGAAATGGGAGTGAGGTAGTATCTCTGCTCCTGAGTTGCTCAGTGATTGCAAACCATTTATCTCTTTAGAGAAACATTTAAGATTAGTTACTATAGAAGCCACTACTGTATCAATCTGTGAATATTTTCTAAGTATTGCAAAGTATCAAGTATGTTTCCTCAAGAGGCCACTAAACTTTCGGAGCTGTGGTTTCTCTTTCTTAGTTTGGGTATAATACCTCTTAAGTTAGGTTACTGTGAGAATTTAATAATATTTTATATAAATACAGCAGTTGTCAGGTAATTTGATCAATAAACCTTTTGTTTTGTTTTTGTTTTTGGAGACAGGGTTTCTCTAACAGGTTCAGGACAGCCCTGAGTGTCCTGAAATTCACTACGTAGATCAGGTTGTCCTTGAACTAACAGATAACTACCTGCCTCTGCCTGGAGTGCTGGGATTCAAGGCGTGCGCCATCACTGCCCACTGCTAGGCTTTGAACTCTTTTTTTTTTTTTTTTTTTTTTTTTTTTGGTTTTTCGAGACAGGGTTTCTCTGTGTATCCTTGGCTGTCCTGGACTCACTTTGTAGACCAGGCTGGCCTCGAACTCACAAAGATCCGCCTGCCTCTGCCTCCCAAGTGCTGGGATTAAAGGCGTGCGCCACCACCGCCCGGCTGGCTTTGAACTCTTGATCCTCTTCCTCTGCCACTTGAGTGCTAAGCTAAAGGTTTAATCCATCACACCCAGTTAAAATATAAGTAAACAGATATAGTCACTAACTGAATCATTATTTCTGTTATCTGTGTTAGACCAAGGAAGATTGTCTTTTTTCTTTATTTTGGGTGTTCACTCCATTGAGAAAGAAATCTTAATAGGTGAAGAGTTTGTTTTCATATCTTAGCTGTAGTAAAAGTACTTGAATTCAATGGTAGACCTCAGTTCATATTTGATAGATAAATGGTAAATGCATGTTGTGTTTTCTAGGCATAGAAAGGTCTGGATGGCCTTAAAAATAAAACTACAGAGCCTCATTGTCATTCAGTCACAACTTTAATCAGTAAGATTTAGACATGAAATATGTGTCTTTCTTGAATCCTGGTGCCCCTCCCTCCCTCTCAAATGCTGTGGGAATTTGTGGGGTAGGAGTTAGCAGCATAGAAGTGGTAGGAAATTGCCCCTAGGGATGTGAGTAGGCTAAAGCCCTTAGGTATGTTCACTCTTCCTCCGATCGTGCAGCCATTCCATGTCAGAGTCGTGGTAGCTTAGAAGCAGAAATGGTAACTGATTTCCCAGTGCTCACTCATAGAAAGTACTCAGGAAAGGCTTTTGATGTTGTGTTATTGATGTTTATGTATTAATAATACAGTTTTATTTCAGTTCTCTGGTCCTTTCAGTTAATCATTGTTTATCTTTTGATTGACTTCATCCTATGTATAAACTGAAAATTTCCTTTTCTCAAAGTAACCACATTCAGAAATAACAGAACTATATTTCTGTATGTTTGATTTTGTTTTGTTGTTTTTAATTTGTCTACTGGTGAATTCTTCTCCTCTAGTAACTGAGTTTAATAGGGAAACACAAATATACATGTGTAAGACTTGGTTCTTCAGTGTTTGTAGAAAGTTTTTGTTTCCACATTTAATTTATTTTTCCTCTTGATAAATGTTTTAGCCTACTTTGGGGATAAAGGAGTGTCTGGCCATCTGGATTTGGACGCAGTCTAGCCTGGAAGGTGTGTACTGTGACTGCGTATGAAAGAAGACACCATGTCAGCACATCTGTAGCAGAGCAGAGCCTGTACTTACTTATGATGGACTACTGAAATAAATATTTTTAACAATGGTATGTTTTTGTCTTTAAAACCTTTATGTGTGTGTCTGTGGATGTTTATATTGTCAGGGTTGGAGTCAGAGGACACCTACTGCAAAAGTTGGTTCTCTTCTTCTACTATGTGGTCTGGGGGTGTAACTCCAGGTGTAGCTTGGTGGCAAATGTTTTTACCCACTGAGCTGTCTGTCTGGTCTTGAATTAAGTACACTGTGACTATTAGGTGAAAATCGAGCCTTTCATTACATCTTTTTAGAACAGGAAATCTGTGAGTATCCTTGGATGCTGCCCTAAAAAGTAAAAACCTTTCCAAGTGAATTCCTGGTTGTCCATTTGTCAGTGGGTTGCAGTTTCCCTTTGCAGTGAGTTAACAGCCTCTCAGGAACTTTGTAAGTGGAGAAAGGGGAATGATTGGGTTTGTGACACACTGGGATATTCCACTGCACTGACATGAAGTTCTGACTGTAAGAAATAAGGGTTTAGTGTTTTTGCTGCTAGGAGATGAGTGTTGGAGAATTGTGTCTGATTTATTTGTAGGTTAAATGGGAGTGTAGAATTTTCTTTGGTTGTGAGCAAAGTAGAGCTGGCTTGAAAAGAGGCTACACCCTGCATATCATAGCAACACTTCACTCTGGTAGAACAAAGGGCAGCTAATAGAACAAATGACTTCTGGATACTGATTTCCTGGGACTTCTACTCATATTTTATTTTGGCATTTTTATAAAAAAATTTTCAAAACAGTTTCTTTGTGTAGTCCCAGCTGTCCTGGAACTAACTCAGTAGACCTGGCCTTGAACCCAGAGATTCATCTGCCTCTGCCTCCCAAGTGCTGGGATTAAAGGTATGTACCTGCCTGGCTTATTTTGACCTTATTTTTTTTTTTGTTTTTTGAGAAAGAATCTTGCTGGATAGCCCACGTGACCCTGAACCCACTGCACTGCTGCTTGCTGCATAAATCACGTGTTTTCAATGGGTTTCTTGACTGCTAACTGGAGGAAACCATTTCATTGCTTAAACATTTCTGAGTTTAGGCGTGTATGATTTTTGTACTTTTTTTGGTTTTTTTTCTAGACAGGTTTCTCTGTGTAGCCCTGACTGTCCTGGACTCACTTTGTAGACCAGGCTGGCCTCGAACTCACAAAGATCCGCCTGCCTCTGCCTCCCGAGTGCTGGGATTAAAGGTGTGCACCGCCGCTGCCGCTGCTACCCAGCACGTGTATGATTTTTTATTTTAAAAAATTTTCAGTGTGCACTCTTCCATTCCTTTTGTTATATGTGTTTATTGTAAGCAAATTCCTGTTCAATTAGTGTTTTGGTAGACTTTTTCTTTGTCAAATAGGGTTTCTAGAATTGAGGAATTAAAGTTGTGGGGGGCTGTTTCAATGAAACAGTAACAGATAGTTAGCCTCTGGTTTTGTATTTTCATGAATTGCCTTGAGCTGACTCTGGACGATCTTGAATGAACTTAGTTGTCTTACTAGCATGGTGACTCTAAGTTGAGCTCAGTGTTTTGGAGACACTGTATTCAGTGTGAGAAAGGCTTGGGTTATAGTTGGTAAAGCCCTGGTTTGATCACCAGCACTGTCAAAAGCAAAGACACATGAAGATTTCTGTTTTTACCCAGTTCCCATGGTATTTGGTACATTCCAAACCTATGTGGAGTATGATGTAGGTTGTTGGCACTGACCAGAGTAGATGGAGCACTTTAACATAAGGGCCTCTCCAGATCTTTCCCCTTTACAGCCAGTCCTACTTCTACAGTTCCTGTTCCTAACTTCTATCCCATTTCTATAATTTTGCCATTTCAAGAAAGTTCCAGCTGGGCGGTGGTGGCGCACGCCTTTAATCCCAGCACTTGGGAGGCAGAGGCAGGTGGATCTTTGCGAGTTCAAGGCCAGCCTGGTCTACAAAGCGAGTCCAGGACAGCCAGAGCTGTTAAACAGAGAAACTCTGTCTCGAAAAACAAAAAAAAAAAAAAAAAGAAAGTTCCATAAGTTGACTAACGTTTTGGGATTGTCTTTTTCACTTTATTTTTCTATATTCATGTAAGTTTATTTGTGTTAGCACTTTGTCCTGCAGGGGGATGGGAAGGTATCCTGGGACCCGTGAGCCCAGAATCGCACAGCTCCTTTAGGTGGGACAATATCCCAGTGGAAGGGTATCCTGAGGATCAGGAGCTCAGGAACCCCACAGCTCTTAGAGGAGACTTCCTCAGCAGAGATTTTGCAGCTCACAGGGGAGAGTTTCCTCAACCCCAGCTGAGCTGAGGAGCCAGAGTCTAATCTCTACTCCTTCTCCAGCCATTGCAGCCCACAGAGTTTCTGAGCCTAAGCTCTGCTCTGTCGCGTCCCTTTTGACCGGCAAGAACGACGCAACTCGCAAAAGCTCTTTTTAAGCAGTTTATTTAGGTCCCTTGAAAATAGTCTTTTGAATGCCTGGGCAGACCCAACCCACAGGCTAAATACTAAATGAACAGTCAATCAAGTAAAGCCACATAGTGTAATCTTAGAGGCCCATGTATGCGGAAGCAAGCCAGATTAGTGGTCTTTGTCAAATATGGACTTGTTTACCACCGAGAGCGCTCACCGTCGGGCTGGTGGAAGGCGGAGACCAGCGCCATCTTTAAGGCGCGGCACGTCGCAGCTCTCTACAGTTTTTTTTTTTTTTTTTTTTTAAAGTTGGTAGAAGTCCCTGGAAAGGTTTCGTAATCCCCTATCTGGGGATCTCACGGTGGGCCTGAGCCTGTAGGAGGGCGGTGCTCAAACTCTTACCCGTCTCTGGGTCAGCCTCCCCACTCGGGACTGCCCTGTCTTAGGTGGCCGAGACTTACCCGTCAACTCCGTCACTGACTTACCAGACCCTAATATCCGTGGAACGAATTCCTCAGTGGGCAGGGACTATGCTTAGTGAAGATTTACTTCACGGCAGCAAGCCATGCCTGAGGGGACTGGCCCGCCTCAATGGCGACAAGGGCTTGTATAATCATGGCTGCGTTACGCTTTTGTGTGGCTCTCATTTTATAGATGTACCATAGGCAAACCAGAGAGGCTAGCATCATTAGTATCTCCAAAGAGCCTACACCCGCCCACTCCTTAAGATGATCCATAGCCGTCTGTATCCAAGAAGTCAAGCCAGTAGCCAGGCTCAGATCCACTCGAGTGGAATTGATGTGGATGATTGTTGCTCTCAGCTCTCTCATCAAATTTTTAAATTTAGCCGACCAATCCTGTAAGAGGAACTTTGACAATTGTCTGGACAAGTTAGCAGCTTTTGTATAATTTTGATATTGTACGGAGGTAACACACAAACCTTGCATTTTCCACTCACACCCCAATTGTGTTAGTTGCCAAAGAGAATCAATCTGTTTTTGTATTAAATCTATGTGTTGATTAACTATCATAAGACCTCCTTTGAGATGAGAATTCATAGAGTTCTGAGTATCCAATGCCTGTGCCACAGTGGCTGAGATGTTATTTAGGGCATTGGCAGTCTGTATAGAACTAGACAAGGCAATAGCTGAGGCAGTAGCTCCCACAGCAGCAATAGTGATAGCAGTAACAATAGCTGCAGTGATGTCAAAATCTCTTTTAAACCTGAATAGCATCATGGTATTAGGGGCCTCTACAGGAACTGGCACATATCGAGGCATTCTAGTCACCACAGCCACAGGAAAGGCTGTGGCATTCCAGCATAGGGCATAAAAACATGTACCTGGAGTGCATACTAACTTTTCTTCACCTAAGGATGCACTCCCATTACTTACAATCCACAGAAAAGGAGGCCAGAGACATACTGGCGAAGCTGAAAAACTCTTGTTGTGATAAGAATGAAACAAAGAATTCCAAGTACCAGAGCCACTACTGCTAGAAAAATCCAATTTGGTAGCAGACCTTAGAGAAAAATTACCTCTTTGATAAATTCCTCCTCCAAGCATAATGACAGGTCCCAAGTCCATGTAACTTCCATTTACTCCACACAAAAGCCACAAATCAAAAGGATTGGTGGCAGTCTGCTGAGGATCCCTAGTAGATATATCAAGCATTCCTGTACAAGACTTATTCACTACATTACTAATCATGGGGCTAAAGGAAAAATAATCTTGTTGAACCCAAACTGTTCTGTGCTCCTGACATCCAGTCCAGGGAAAAGGTCCTTCCTCTCCTGTGGATCCTCTACAAAAAGGTGCCCAGCGTGGCTGTCTGGGGGGGTCCCGGTCAGAAACTCGTGTGGGCCACCATCCTTCAAGGCGAGAACCATTGCCTGAAAACAAACCATCACTCCTACCCCCAAACCTCAGTTGTGGTAAAAAATCTGCTGACTGCTGAGACAATTTAATGCATTTTGTATCATCTGACCTATTGAAGCTCATTAAAAAGCACAAACTACCCTTCAAGCTGACATTTCTATTACCCTCTATAGGACTTCTCTGATCATCAAAGGGAAGGTAGGGTAAGCCTAAGCTTCTATTACTGCTAAATAAGCGTGGAAACACAGTTGCATCATGTCTGACCGGCATCGGCTTTGGGAATATCGACAGGATCCCCCATCTCGGCTCGGTCATTCCTGACATACTCACTGCTACTATCACCAGAATCCTTAGGAGGGTCTTCATGACGAATCTTCCTCACAAGGCGTTCAGGCACCCACACTGGATCTTGTTGATCCTGAGGAAAAACACAAACAGACCCTCTCGCCCATGTTAGCACGGGGTCAGGCCCCCGCCAAGAGCCTGTCAGAATGTCCTTTCATTTTACCATGCTTTTAGGTGAACCATGGGAATCTTGATGTCTGTCCGCTGCTGAGCGGCCTTGAGCATCCAAATTGAAAAAATTTACAGTAAATAAGGCTAAAGATATTCTCTCCTTGGGGGTACGGCCTTGGCCTATTCCCCCTTTTTGTTTTTGTAAGCATTCTTTTAAGGTGCGATGAGCACGCTCCACAATTTTTTGTCCTTGAGGATTGTATGGTAATCCATGATTAAGCTGTACTTTCATCTGGTTGTAGAAGGAGACAAAGGACTGTGTCGTATAGGCTGGTCCATTATCCGTTTTTAGTTGTTGTGGTTTTTTCCATGTAGCCCAGGCTTTTAAGCAATGTCCTATGACATTGCGAGTCTTTTTTTTACTCATAGGTGTAGCATGTATGATACCTGAGCAGGTATCCACAGATACATGAATATATTTTAAGGTTTCAAACTTTGAAATGTGGGTAACGTCCATTTGTTAGATTTTGAGTGGCATCAACCCTCTAGGGTTTACTCCCACACTGGGAGGATGATGATGAATCACACATTGAGGACAGTCCAAAACTATTTGTCTAGCATCTGTTCTAGACAAATGGAATTTTTGTTGTAGAGTTTTTGTATTTACATGAAATAATTGGTGAAACTGTCTGGCTTGGTCTAGGAATGAGCTCCAAAAAATGTATTTCATCCTGGTCCATTGATCAACTTTATTATTACCTTTACTTAATGGTCTAGGTAATCCTGTATGTGCTTTAATATGTTGAATATAAAAACATCTTTTTTTTTGTCAGATTAAAACTTGTAACTCTTGTAATAAGGCACATACAGTACTACTATTTTTAATAGGACCTGTTAATTTTAATACTTTTATTGTGTTGACCATATAAACTGAATCTGAAATCAAATTGAAGGCAAATTGACATCTTTTAAACACCTTAATTACTATTTTTAATTTTACTATTTGGGGGGAACCCGGTTGAAATTGACATAACATGGGCTCTTGTCTTTTATCAAATAGGCTCCACAGCCTGTCTTTGAGCCATCAGTAAACACATTTGGTGATCCTTGAAGTGGTACTGTTGAAGTAACCTTAGGGAATATTACTGGGTGTTCTTTAAAAAATGATAGCAATGGATGTTTAGGGTAATGGTTATCAATCACTCCTTTAAAGCTACATTGTAATATTGCCCAGTCATCTACAGTGCCACACAAAATCTTAATTTGATAACTGGAATAGGGTACTATTATACTGGCAGGAGCAACTCCAAAAGACTGTAAGCATTGTTGGATACCATTCAAGGCTAAAGCAGCAAGTGTAGTGGGATAATGTTCTATGGATTTTTTTGGAGAAATCTTTGAATAGGTCCATAATAATGGTCCGTCTTGCCATAACAATCTTGTAGGTTGACTATAGGTGGCAAATATGTACAATGTAATGGGCTGTCCTTCTTGTCATCTTTTTAGGAAGGCACTCTGTAACCTTTTTTTTACTTTACATAAAGCTTTTTTTGTTTTGTCTGTTAATTGTCTAGGAGAATTAAGTGTTGAGTTATCTTTTAAAATATCATATAGGGGTCTTATTTTATAATTTGGTAGCTTTAAATAGCCTCTTACCCAATTGATATCTCTTAACAACCTTTGAAAATCATTTAAAGTCTTTAAATTATCTTTTTTTATCTCAATCTTTTGAGGTATTATCTTTTTAGGTCTAACCTTTGTTCTTAAATAATCAACCACATTTTTCTTTTGAACCTTATCAGGAGCAATAAACAACCTTTTTTTTTTAATAATAGAACTAATTTTTTATAGGCCCGATCTAACATTTGTTTACTCTTAGCTGTCAGTAAGATATCATCCATATAATGAACACATCTCAAATCTGGAAAATTCTTTTTTAAGGGAGCAATGGCTTTTCCCACATATAGTTGGCACATAGTGGGGCTGTTTGTCATGCCCTGGGGTAATACTACCCATTTAAACCTCTGATCAGGTTCCTCATGGTTACAGGATGGAACAGTAAATGTAAATCTCTCACTATCTTTGGCACACAAAGGGATGGAGAAAAAACAATCTCTTATATCTATAACTATAATGGGCCACGAGGCTGGCAAAGATGATAAAAGCGGCAAGCCGCGTTGTACTGGGCCCATGATCTGCATTTGTTGATTTATGGTATGCAGATCATGTAATAATCTCTATTTTCCAGATTTCTTTTTAATGACAAAGATAGGTGTATTCCAGGGAGATACAGATGATTTTATATGTTTTAAAGACATCTGTTTATCCACTAAATCTTTGGCTGTATTTAATTTTACAGAGGAAAGTGGCCACTGAGGAACCCATACTGGATCCTCCGTCTTTTAAGTTATAGGAATGTCCTCCTCAGTGGCCCCTAGGAAAAACCCAGGCCCTGTCTTTTTTGTCTTTGTTGTACAGATAAGGGACTCTTTTGTCCTTGTAAATATTTTTTTATTTCAAAACCTGGAGCATATCCCATATCTTGCATCATATGTTGGGCTGAATCAGAATAATCATTATTCAATTTAAATCCCATATCCTTTAAAAGGTCTCTTTCCCAAAGGGAGATAGGGAGCTCAAGTACATATGGCTGCATTTCTCTTGAGTGGTTTTCTTGGTCCTGTCACTTTAATAACCTTGCACTCATATTTGGAGTCCTAGCATAACCCAGGCCTTGAAGTGTTTGAGAAGAGGCTTGTACAGGCCAACCTGAAGGCCAGTCTTTTTTTGTTATGATACTCCTATCAGCCCCAGTATCCAAAAGGCCCAGGATCTTTTTACCATCAACTTTTAATTTCAAGACAGGGCGTTGGTCCAAATCCAGGGAGAGAAAAGTCAAATCTGTGCCCGTGGACCCAAAACCATCTTTTCCTCTCTCTTTATCCTTTGTTGCATAGCGGTCATGTAAGCTCGGCAATATAATCAATTGAGCAATTTTATCTCCAGGAGAGATAGCCGTTATACCACGGGGGGAGGCTACCATGATCTTAACCACTCCTGTATAATCTGGATCTATAACTCCAGGATGGACAATAAGTCCTCTTAAGGCTGATGATGACCTCCCTAACAACAAACCAACTGTACCAGGTTTAAGGGGTCCTTTAAAATCTGTTTTAATTAACTGGACCCCCATTTGGGGTGTTAATATGAGTCTGGTGGTGGAGCAGAGGTCCAATCCTGTTGAGCCTGCAGTGGCTCTCCGCGGTCTCTCGGATGGCGGAGGGTTGGCCATCTCTCTTGATTTTGTTCTTTGTCCTGATTCTCTACTGTCCCATATATTTGTGGGCCCTGAGGTCGTGGGCCCCGTTGTCCGTTTTTTGGACGAGCGCCACCGTAACCTTGAGATAAAGGCTGGCCATGGATGTCTATCACTGAACGGCATTCATTAGCCCAATGGTTTTTTTTTTTACATTTTGGGCATAACCCCGGCCGCCTGGGGCGTTGTACACTTTTTGTACTTTCTGTATTCCTTTCCCTGAGGCACTGTCTTTTAAAGTGTCCCATCTTGCCACACTTAAAACAAACTCCTGAACTTCCTCCACCTTTTTTGGCCAACTGTATTACTGCGGCAGCGAGACCAGCATTAGTTAACGGCCCTCCAAGCTCTCTACACACCTTTATCCAAGTCTCTAGGCCTTTGTTCTTATAAGGGGTGATAGCAGCTCTACATTTTTTGGTACATTGTTCATAGACCAACTGTTTTATTAGTGGCAAAGCAGCATCTGGGTCACCAAAAATCTTCCCTGTTGTCTCCACCATTCGTGTTACAAAATCTGAAAAGGGCTCCATGGGGCCCTGTAGAATCTTAGTTAAGTTTCCATTTACTTTCCCTTTATTAGGAAGAGATCTCTAAGCCTTGATAGTTATCTTGTTTATTTGTTCATAAATCTGAATAGGATATCCTATCTGTTGATTGGCAAATCTTCCCTGCCCAAGCAGCATATCTCTATCCCAGGCTGGATTTCCATCTCTCTGATTATTGGCTGCTTGCTCAGTAGCATACTCAATCAAGAAAGCTTTCTAGTCTAAGTATTGCCCTGGACTTAAGCAGGCGCGGACCAGGCCACTCCAATCACTTGGAGTCATACAATGTCTGTTTAATGCTTTCATTTGAGCCATTGTAAAAGAAGCGGTAGTACCATAAGTACGAACCGACTCTGCAAGAGATTTTACCACCTTAAAATCAAGCGGTTCCTCGTACCTGTTTCCTTGTGGGTCTTGATATATAGGATAAGCAAACTGTAATTTTGTTCTTACTTGTGTCCACATCCCCGGGCAGAAAGATCTCCCTACTTTCAGTGACTGAACATGTTGATCTATCTGAGTGGCTTTTGGATATGGAGGAGGAGTTAAAGGCGCCATGGCAACGGCTTTGTTTACACCAGCTGCCGCTAGCATGGCTGAAGGCGCTGTAGCGACAACTCCACCCACTCCGACTGTTGTTGACGTGTCAGGCGCCATGGCAACAGCTCCACCCACACCGACTGCAGCAGCGGCTCTTCCCTCACCGACTGCCGCCTGCGTGTCCTTCTCTTTTACCTTTTTTTTTTTCCTTTTTTCTTATAACAGTCCTCTCCAACTGTTCTAGTAGAGCGTGTAGCTCTCCTTCAGAATCTGTGCTCTCTGACTCCTCAAAATCTCTAAAATCTCTAAAATCTGTAAGATCGGGATAGAGAGGAACTTTCTTTTTGCCTCCCTTTTCACTGTCTGTCTGCTCAAATCTTTCGCCTTTGTCACTGTTTACTTGCTCAGATCTTTCCCCTTGCAGCAGTTCCAAGGCTGACTCTCCCTCTCTGATTGTATTACAACATCTCTGATCTTCTAAACAACTCCTCACCATTTTCCAAATCGGTCTTACTCCATGCTTCAGAGTCCCTTGCTCCCAAGCAAAATCCAAGTCCCTGCCTAATTTGTCCCAGCAGGATACCGTAAGATTCCCGGACACCGCAAACCACGGAGCCACGGAATCACACTCATTCAAAAATCTTTTTAGGGTAGACTTCTTAATCTTTAAATTCCTAGCTAAAAGTAGCTCCTGAAGAGCCAGAAAAATTGGGTGTGACTCAGACAACCCCATGTTTAAAAATTTACTTTTAGTTTGCAGCTTCCCCACGAAATTGTATCTTTTGTTCGCTATCTCCACGAAACCTTACCGTACGTTCACTATCTCCGCGAAACTTCACCGTGCGTTCGCTATTATCCGCGAAACTTTACCTTGCGTTCGCTATCTCCGTGAAACTTTATTGTCCTGATTTATCCCAGGAACTTACCAGTGCACTGCCCCTGACTGTAAGAGTTCTGAGTCTTTTTTGGTTCCCCGTACGGGCCACCACTTGTCGCGTCCCTCTTGACCGGCAAGAACGACGCAACTCGCAAAAGCTCTTCTCAAGCAGTTTATTCAGGTCCCTTGAAAACAGTCTTCCGAATGCCTGGGCAGACCCAACCCACAGGCTAAATACTAAATGAACAGCCAATCAAGTAAAGCCACGTAGTGCAATCTTAGAGGCCCACGTATGCGGAAGCAAGCCAGATCAGCGGTCTTTGCCAAATATGGACTTGTTTACCACCGAGAGCGCTCACCGTCGGGCTGGTGGAAGGCGGAGACCAGCGCCATCTTTAAGGCGCGGCACGTCGCAGCTCTCTACACTGCTCCTTGGGTATCTTCTCTTCTTTGCTTCTCCATTGCTTCTCCCCCAGGACTAATGATAGTCTCAGCAGGCAGCAAATCTCATAAAGGAGATTTTATTGGAGGGTGGGGAACAAATCCTGGGAGAGGACAGCAAGAAATGGAGGTGTCTCAGGGCTTATATAGGGTTGGGGGGCGTGGCTTTCTAGGAGAGGTATTTCCAGAGCGAGGGTTGGTGGGCCTTCAGGGTCCCATTTCAGGGCTGGAAACAGGCTGAAACTACTATTCTGACGGAGGTGTGGGGGAAGGGCCTATTAACTCAAGCCTTAGGGGAGTTACACAAACTTAAACTTCAGCAAAACAACTTTCCATAACTAAACTATGAATTCATACTAAAGGGTCAGATTCCTAGTCCTGGTTACTGGCTGGCATTGGCAGACCATGTAAAGCTCGCTGCCTCTGGGGGAATGGCTAATTTATACATTGTTGCCACAGAGATGGCCAGGAAGCTTACACATAGGCCTTCTTCCCCTGAGTTCCCCTGTCAGCTGAGGCCCTAACTGAAGACTGCTATGTTGCTGGCTCCAGCTTCCCAGTGTTTTCCTCAGGCCTCCCCATCCCCACCCCCACCCCAGTCCCAAAGTGTAACTGTCTAGGAGTATAGAAGGGCCCAGCAGCACAGCCTGAAGGTCCCAGCAACCCTTTCAGGAGATGTTACCCAGGGAAAGATGTAGGGGGAGCCCAGAGGCAAAACTTGAAACAGTGGGACCTGGCTGCTGGGACTCCTCAGGTGGAGACCTGGACACTTTCTTGTAAGGTATACAAAGTTTTTTGGTTTTGGTTTTTGGGTTTTTTTTGTTTTTGGTTTTTGGGTTTTTTTTTTTTTTTTTTTGGTTTTTCGAGACAGGGTTTCTCTAACAGCCCTGGCTATCCTGGACTCTCTTTGTAGACCAGGCTGGCCTTGAACTCACAGAGATCCGCCTGCCTCTGCCTCCCGAGTGCTAGAATTAAAGGCATGCACCACCACGCCCGGCAGGTATACAAAGTTACAAAAGTCTGTGGCAGGAAAGTCTTTCCCGGCAGCATGAGTGGCTGACCAAGAGAGGAGGTGCTACATCTGCCAGCAGCTCCCTTAAAAGATATTGTCTCGGTGGACCACTCCCCTAGTCGGCAGCAGGCTGAGGCAGGACAACTTCCTTGTCAGCAGCCTGCCAGTAAGCTTTGGTGGCATGCTGCTCAGGGACTTTACTGACACTTGGGAAAGGGAAGGGGTGGACCATTTTGATGAGTTGCTGCAGTGGGACTACAATGTGACAGTGGTTTGATCCTGTTTTTTTTGGTTTTGGTTTTCAGTTTTTTTGGGTTTCTCTGTGTAGCCCTGGCTGTCCTGAACTCACTGTGTAGACCAGGTTGGCCTTGAACTCACAAAGATCCACCTGTCTCTGCTTCCTGAGTGCTGGGATTAAAAGCATGCGCCACCATGCCTGGTCATTGCCCAGCTCTTAACCTTATCTTTAAAGAAGTTTTATCAAACTTGATTGTACACAGATGAAAAATTGTACCTTATACTTAAAGAATGTTAGCCCTGTAGATGTGGTAGTATGTTTCCTGCTGTATATTTAGAGCCTACCACAGGCACTGGCATGTCTTGGTATTTGGGAAGAAGGAAGGAGGGAATTACAGGATTGTATGTATAAGTATAAAATGCTTATGAATGGAAACTTGCATACCTTAAACCATAAAGGATCAGTATTTCTCTCTGCTTGAGTCGTAATGGGTGATTTCAGTCCCCTCCAGGACTTGAAACACAATGTTAGAATCACACAGGCAACAGAATGTTTACTATGACTTATCACTTTATTCATCTAGTCTCCACAATATTGTGGTAAGTATATTTTGAAGATGAAATAAGCTTGGTTAATTTTCTTCCAAATTAGAAGGAAAAAAGTTGGATTTGAACTCAGGTTGGCTAACACTAAGATAGATTATGATCTTATTAAAATATGTGCTACCTTTCAGAATAATGTATACAAAAGTTTTATAGTAGATAATAAAACAATGCTGGCTGGTTTTGGTGGCGCGCGCCTTTAATCCCAGCACTCGGGAGGCAGAGGCAGGCGGATCTCTGTGAGTTCAAGGCCAGCCTGGTCTGCAGAGGGAGTCGAGGACAGCCAGGGTTACACAGTGAAACCCTGTCTCAAAAAACCAAAAAAAAAAAAAAAAACAATGCTAACATTTCAAGCATAATAGAGGGCCCACAGCTTTTGTCTATTACTCAGGGCTTTATATGCAAATAACACATAGATCAGTCAAACTCACATAAATCTAACTTCTTTGAAACTATTATCCTGTTTTTTTTTAAGTTTCTTACTAGCATATATTAATTATACACAATAATGAGTTTCATTGTGACAGTTTCACATATATATGCAGTGTATTTTGTTTATATTTATTCTCTCAACTTTCATCTCTTTTCCCACTCCTGCTTGGTCCCCTTTCTCTTCCCAACTGGTACTCTATTTTCATCTTTTTCTTGTGAATTAATGAGCTTAATTAGGACACTCACAGGGCGGGTGAGGTTTTATTTAAAGGCACATGGGCAATTTTACCAGTGGCTGTATCACTGAGGAAAATGTCTCCCTTTCTCCTAGGAACCATTAATTGGGTATAGATCTTCAGGGAAGTGTGGGCTCTCATGAGCTATCCCCTACCCCCAGTCATTAACTGCTTATAAATTCTCAGGGAAGGGCAGAACTCCTTTCCATAACAGAATGGTGATGGTCCAGTGTTATGCAGAAAGTCACGGCTGAGAGCTCATGAGTGCAACATCTGTGCCATGGCCAGAAGATAGTGCTCCATGAGACTCCACCACTTTCTCTGACTCTCTGTCTCCTCTTTTTTTTTTTCTTTTTTCTTTTTTTTTTTTTTTGGCTGAATCTTGGAATGGATGATCTAGATGACCCATCTAATAAATATTGCCTGATAGGGGAGACATTATCATCATCATGAAGGTGATTTTCCCAGGGGAAGTCTTACCAATTGAATTCTAGATGTGCTGACCTCTGTGATTTCCACAAAAGTAGGAAAATCAAGTGCATAATTAAAAATTTAATAATAATAAAATGACCCATCTAGAACTGGCTCATGTTTATTCTCAGGCTTTTGATTCTGCAGTAACTGCTGCACCCTGCATAAAGAACCTTTTCTAAGCCGGGCGTAGTGGCGCACGCCTTTAATCCCAGCACTTGGGAGGCAGAGGCAAGCGGATCTTTGCGAGTTCGAGGCCAGCCTGGTCTACAAAGTGAGTCCAGGACAGCCAGGGCTACACAGAGAAACCTTGTCTCGAAAAACCAAAAAAAAAAAAAAAGAACCTTTTCTAACTAAAGCTAACAGTATGACTAGTCTGTTTGACAGACATATGTCCATTTCAGACACTCCTCCAAAACCAAAACCAAGCAATAGCTTCTCCACAAAGACCCATGGCCTCCCTGGCCAAAGGCTTTGGCCAGAGTTACAGTACTATTCCCCCTACACAACAGGCCTCAAATCCAACAACAAAAAAACACTAATGCTACAATAATACAATTGGGCACATCTTGCCTGGCATGCTAGTACTGTAGCACACAGGTTCCACAACTCAGTAGGACTGTCGATGACAATTCTCCAGCCTATATATCATCTTCTGGAACTAAACGCCAGCATGGAAGAAGCTTCCAGTCCTATATTCTGTAACCAAACCATGTGGTAAGCTATTCTCTGCTAGCTCTTTGGGACTTGCCCTGTGATCCTATAGGGTAGAACTAAGGATTGAGAAAAATTTCTGGAGTTCATTCTCTGGAGTTTTATTCTGTGCAGTTGTACTGGCTAGTTTTTCTAAACTTCACACAAACTAGAGTTATCTGGGAAGAATTTCAAATGAGAACTATGCTTCCATCTAGATTGCCTATAGATAGGACTGTGGAGCATTTTCTTGATCAATGATCAATGTGAGCAGGCCCAACCCATGAGAGGCAGTGCCAATCCTGGGTCGCTTGTCCCAAGTTATATAAGAAAGCAAACTGACTGCTCCCAACCAACTGGCTCCTTCCCATACCACATTCAGCCTCTCCACCCAGCCTGCACATTCTTCTCCAGAGTATAGCCAAGTGACTCTGCTTGATCCACAAACCCTTCTGAAATCCCCGATGTACCTCTGGACTTGGATAAGGATGCACATTGTGCACACCAGTGCAGTTCCTTGAGTTCCCCTGACTTTATTCCACCTAAGCTGTATCCAATCTCTAGGCCAAACTCAACCTGTACAACCTCTGCTTGGATCCAACCTGTTCTGTCCATATCAGACAAAGAACTAATAAAAGAAGTCCACATGTCCAGATCTCATCACAAAAATACAAACAGTATGAAAGATCAAGGCGCTATCTTTCCTCAGAATACCAGCTCTGTAGAAATGTTTGCCGATGAGAATTATCCAGATGAGCTCCAGGACCCACAATTTAACAGGAACATCATAAATGTCATCAAAGAACTCAAGGAATTTTAAGGAGACATGAGTGATGCCTGGGGAAAATGCAAACATAAAGCTGATGAAAATGACAAAGATAATCCAGGATTTGAAAATGGAATTCAATAAAGAAAAACACTGAAGGACTTGAGGTGGAATGAAGGTGGAATTGAAGAACTCAGTAGCCCAACTGGAGAACTCAACGGAAAGCATTACAGTAGAATGAATCAAGCAAAAGAAGGAATATCAGGAAAAGTAAGAATGTGAAAAACAACAACAACAAAAAATCTGCCAGACAGTGGTGGCACACCCCTTTAATCCCAGCACTTGGGAGACTTGGGAGGCAGAGGCTAGTCTGGTGTATAGAGCTAGTTCCAGGACAGCTAGGAACACACACACACACACACACACACACACACACACGTCTATAAATAAACAGGAACTGGAGAGATGGTTCAGCAGTTAAGAGCACTGTCTGCTCCTCTAGAGGTCCTGAGTTCAATTCCTAGCAACCACATGGTGTCTCACAACCATCTATACTGGGATCTGATGCCCTCTTCTGGCATGCAGATAGAACATTCATATACATAAAATAAATAAATCTTTAAAAAAACAAAGGCAGGCATGGTGACACAAGCCTTTAATCTCAGCACTCGGGAGGTAGAGGCAGTTGGATCTCTGTGAGTTCGAAGCCAGCGTAGTCTACAAAGCAAATCCTAGACAGCCAAGGCTACACAGAGAAACCCTGTCTCAAAAAACCAAAAACAAATTAATCCATAGAGCAGGAACAGTCAGGAAATACGGGATCTGTGAAAGAAAAAACCTTTGAAGTAGAGGAATAGACAAGGGAGAAGAATCCCAGGTCAGTGGCATCAACAAGATCATAGAAGAAAACTTCCCCAAAATAAGAAAAGACATACGCATACAAACACAAGAAGCATACAGAACACCAAATAGATAAGCCTGGAAAAGAAAATCCTTATGGCATATCATAGTTAAAACAATTATACAGAACAAAAAAAAAAAAAAACCGGAAAGTTTTAAGAAAAAATTACATGTGAAAAAGTCACATGAAAAAACCCCATCAGAATAACAGCTGACTTCTCAATAAAAACTTTGAAAGCTGGAAGCGACTATAGAAATGCAATCTAAGTGCTAAAAGACCATGACAGCAACCTGGACTAATATACCCAGCAAAAACTATTTGCTTTTGTTGAAGGAGAAAGAAAAAAATTTGTGATATAAATAGCCCGAAAAATTTTTTGCAATCAAACCTAAAGAGTACAGGAAGAAATATTTTGGATTGAAAAAAAGAATGAGCATAGTTAAGAGATTATAGAAAGAAAGAAAGGAAAGAAAAAGGAAGGAAGGAAGGAAGGAAGGAAGAGAGAGAGAGAGAGAAAAGAAAGAAAGAAAGGAAGAAAGAAAGAAAGAAAAGGGAGACAGAGGAAAATAGAGGTTTTTGGTCTGTGCGTTATCTCAATTTCCTTCTGTTCAAAGATCTGAACATACCTAGGCATACCTTCTGATCTCAGTTTCTGAGACTAGGGTTCTATTTGAAAACTAAACAAAATATAAGACAAGTATAAGCAAATATATATTTTTATTTATATTTAGATTTATATAAATATATACTTATTTATAAAATGTATATATTTACATATAATTATAAAATTATATATTTTTATTATATATTTTTATATATTTTACACAAAATATAATGTAAGTAGCTAGATGAAAAATATACAAATGAATCAAAACTCAAAAACTGGAAGTCAAGATCGCTGCTGTAGAGAATATCTTTGATGAGCCAGCTCTTCAAGTGACTGGATAAAACTCAGGGAAGGATGTCTGACCCAACCAGATGCTGAGTTCAAAAGAAATCAGGGGAAAAGACCTTTAACTGTGAAGTGCAAGTAAAAGTGGTCAAGGGACAACATTTTAAGAATAAGAAATGAAAAAGTAGCAATCACTATGCAGTCTGTGTTTGAATTACTGTTTAAGAAGAAAATGCAGACAGGAGTGGTGGCACATGCCTTTAATCCCAGCACTCATGAGGCAGAGGCAGGTGCATCTCTGTGAGTTCAAGGCCACCCTGGTCTACAAAGTGAGTTCAGGACAGCCAGGGCTACACAGAGAAAAAGAAAAGAGAAGAAGAGGAGGAGGAGAAGAAGAAGTCAATATCTGCTTTTAAAATAGTTACATCGCTAAGGGTGACCTGGAACTCTTTACTTCCCAAGTGTCCAGATTTCTAGCATAAGTCATCATGTCTGAGTGCAGCAGAAATGGTGACAATACCCAGTACCTACTGATGATTAAATTTGTCAATTTCCAGAGAAGGCGAGGGAAACTAGGGGATGGTAATGAGATCTGTGAACTATGAGTTCAGTTAGAGATGAAGGTGAAACTGCCTTATGACACAGCAGTGGTGTACACACAGCGTCCTGTGCTGCCCAATCACAAGCCTACAAGGCACTGAGACTAAACCTCCACTTACATAGTGGGATCATCTTAATGATCTGTCAACGTCAATACAGGTTCATTAGTGGTAAAAACAGCGTAACAGCAGCTCAAATCATTAATTACCCTAGGGGCAGTTCTCTATGAGGCAGGAGTGTTTCAGTACTTTCAACACTACAGACTCAGTTTCTCTATAATTCAGGAACTGGTCAGGAAAACAGTTTTAATTTAAAAACAACACTAACAGCCATTCTGCTTTCATCTTCATTGAGCTAATAAATTCATTTTCATAGAGGCTGAAATTAATCTAGATAACATGATGTAATGGGTTAGGTTTCTTTAGTGAATTAGTAAGTAAGTACTCTTCAAGGGCATGCAGATCAGCCTGGCACCTGGCAGCTTCTGGACCTTTTCAAAACCTGGGAAACTGAAAGGAGCTTGTAGCTTGGTGTTACATGGATGCTAGAGGCACCTGCACTGAGATGGGTGGAGCTCAGATTGGACTGAGGCCTGCAGAAGGTGCCTGATGAATAAGCATGGCTACAAAGTCACAGAGCCATTCCTGATAGTTTCTTCAAGAGAGCTCAGGACACCATGGAAGACTGTGAGGCCACGCCAGGGAGCTCCACATGAATCTCTCTCAGCCCCCATGGACAGTAGATAGAATGTAAAACAATGTATGCCATCTGTCAACCTATAGGCTGCAACAGCCTGAGGCAAACGAGCAGTAAGAAGCCTCTGCAAGGACTGAGAATGGCGGAGAAGATAGGGAGGCAAAGTCTGAGAAAGAGACTTTTGCCACAAGCCAGCCCAAGAAACCTGGCAGAAAAGATGTGGCATAGAATCTTATGAGGGAAAGTCATGAAAACTGGACAGTAAAGACGCCCGCACAGAGACCCAAGAGTGCCAGGCAAATAAGCAGAGTGCCAGGAGGTGGACGGAGTTTCGAGGCTGCGGCAAGGACCTAAAAAACAGGCCAAAGACTGACCCCTGTAACATGAGGCTGTACAAGGCTTTAAAGTAAAAGACTAGGCTGCACACGCACAGAATCTGTGTCGTGTATAACTGAAGCAGGCTACAAGCTAAGTGGTTGTAACAAACTGACTGCATGAGCCAATTGGCAACACTATACCCAGAGGAAGCTGATCCAAGCTGAAGATAAATTTGCTATGACTGCCAGAGCCAGAGTGCTGACCAAGGTGCCCACAAGGACCTGTGCTAGAGAATTTTAATATCCTCTCGAGGGTTAAAATAGGATTGTTAGATGTTTATAGGTGTTAGGCTATAGGTATTAGGTATTGTAGGTTATAGGATATAGGTGTTTTATAGGTGTTTAGCAGGCATTAATAAATGTAGGTGTTTTAAATAAAAATTACATTTACACATGAAGTCATTGTTTAATTTATATTATCAATTATACAGGTTAAAACTGGGCAAAATTGCCGGGCGGTGGTGGCACACACCTTTAATCCCAGCACTTGGGAGGCAGAGGCAGGCGGATCTTTGTGAGTTCGAGGCCAGCCTGGTCTACAAAGCGAGTCCAGGACAGCCAGAGATATTCAGAGAAACCCTGTCTCGAAAAACCAAAAAAAAAAAAAAACTGGGCAAATATTACATATTATGTGTATATATGATCTATATGATCTCTTGAGCCTTCTTTCCCTATCTTTCATTATATATGTATATTTTATATCACAAACTAATCACCAGATATCATAAATGTTTACTGACTCTAAGCTATGTGTATATATATATATATATATATATAGAGAGAGAGAGAGAGAGAGAGAGAGAGATTCCTAAGAGTATTGTTTGTGACTATGTTATATGCCTTCTCTGAATGAAAGATGATCCTAGAGTTTGTATTACATTTGATGCTAGCAAAAATATCCTAAGGGACATTCTATGTCATTTGGTCATTGGAAGACATATACAAATATGTCTGTTCATCCAAGCTTGGGCACTGATGACAGAGCAGAGAAACAAGCCCACCTAAGCCTCATTTAGTGACTATTTTGTCATGACTTACAATAACATAAGTGAGTGGTGACTCAAAGGAGCCCCTTACAGACACCCCCATGATAGTAATCATGGTGACTTATGAAGCCGGTGGCATCCTTGGAGCACTCCCGGCCCAGCTGGGCAGCAGCTGGTCCTGCCAGCCTTCTCAGCTGTGTTACCCACTTATTCAACCTTGAAGACATGCAACATCCAGAGACTGGTAGGTTTCAGGCTTTCTGACAGAAGAACCTCCGTCTTCTCTCTAGGAGATGATGTTTCATCCTTGTAAAAAATATGGCTAATTAAGCTATTTAACCTGTATTTAGATTATATTTATTTGGTTCGGCAGTTGTTAATCTTTAAGCAGCCATTATAAATGAGCACACAGAGACACAGGATGGATTTTAACAAGCCTTGGCCTGAATTGTGCAATCCTAGCCCATCTAAGCTAGCTCTTAATTCTATTGCCCAAATATCCCATATATACATACGTCCCCTTGGACTTTCATTTTCCATGCCATGCCAGTGTTCCTGGCCATGTGGAATGAGGTTCTTTTTCCTAACCTATAGCGTGTGTCTTTCTTCCTGCTGCTCCTGGCTGGAATGCCTTCTTTTCTCTGTCTCAAGCACAGGCTTCCTGCTCTAATCTAAGGAAGTCCCACCTTTCTCTGTCTTTGCCCAATCTCAGGCCTTGGCATTTTATTTAACCAATCAGAGTCAATGTAAGTAACAGACAGCAAGCAGGACCAATTAATTAACATTTAGAATGCTTAACACTACCCCAACAATTCCCTCCTTTTGTCTAAAAAAAAAAAAAAGGCTAAATTTTTTAACTCATATAGTAAAAACAATAAGAACAGATATGAAGCAACCAAGAAAACCATATATAAAAGTAATGCACATAATGTTTAGCCTATTTGTATCAGGCAATCTTGAAGAAGAAAAAAATCATCTATCTTGGTGTGTCTAAAATTCTGAACCTAAATAATTTCTTTCATATCCTATATTTATAAACCTAAAGATTTTATTTAGACTTGAAAATATCCTTTTAAATCCTAAACAACTCAAGTTCAATTGAAATTTTATAACTATTATGCCTTCAACCCCATCAAAGACATAAGAAGGGATAAAATTATTTGAGTCAATAGGAAGCATAGGGGAGCAGCTTCCAAAAAGAAATATGACAGTTTGTTGCCTAGACAGTCCCAAATATCTCTTGATATTGTTGGAGCATCATCTTCAGCCTTCTGGCCAAGCATTTTTCAGACTAAATTGTGCAGCAGGAAATAAGGATTTTCCCATTCTGTCTCTGCAGAATCAGGACATCCACTTACCTGCATTTAAGCTCTGGTCCATCTTTGGACTTTATATAGTCTGTTGAGAGAGCAGGGCCATTTTTGCCCAATAGGAATTATCTCCTGATGGGAGATTTCTTTTTGAGGAATTATCTCCTCATGGGAGATTTCTTTTTGATGCTCATTGTCTTCTTCCAAGTCAAATGGGAACTGTCAGGAACTGACTTTCTTAAGTCAAACAATTCTTAAGATAATAAAAACATCTTTAAATGCCATTTTCTGTATACCTCTGAGGGTTTTGAAGACATCTATTGATTTATTTATAAATCTATCTATCGTCTATCTATCTATGAACAAACTATATTTTTAACCATTTACTATATGTTTAACCTATTAAGTCTATTTTGTGATAAATTAAGACTAATATTTGACATGACTAGAAGCTCAACTGGCCAGTCAACTTGTATTATCCAGACTCCTAAATAGATTTCAATAGCAACCCATAAAAGTATTAGAAGTAAACCTATACTTTTAAATGAGTTCTGTAGGCACAATACCTCCTATATAAGAGTTAAAATATACTTATTATGTGTCAAAATATAAAATTCTATACTAATGAATCAAGCTTAATCTTATTTTTGTATCAATATACAAAATTCTATACCAATGTATCAAAAGATAACCTTATTTAAAGAATAACAATAGTTTTGAGTTTTATAACATATTTAATAATCTATCCTATCTTTTCATTTCTATACTATATACATATATTCCCCTCTTTTTCTTTTCAAGTCTTTTCCTCCATATAAGAGAGAAAGAAGGATAGAGAAAGGAAAAAGAAATAGAACAGTCCTTGAATCTAATATCCTATATCTTGCTAAACAAGACCATTTAACAATTTTAGCAATTCCCCCTAAACAACATCTATCATCCACCCCACTTTTGGGAATGGGACACCGCTCTCTTAAAACTGCTTTCTGCTGAATTGGGACACAGAAAACCTGTTTAGGGGCCCAAATAAAATGGAAAAAATGGTTAATCAAGTTAATTGTAACATTTGTTGTCCAGTCTCTATATGCTCAATAATTTGAATGTCCTGAGCAGTTTATAGTTCAAAGCTGGACTTTGGGTATGAAAGTTCAGGTCTTTATTGAAGTCCTGTCTGGAAAAGTCTTTGAGGCTGGGCCATCTCAGCAAGCTGTTTGAAGTTGTTCTGGATGCAGATTTTTGAGGAAACAGCTATTGAGGCAGTCTATGAGGCTGGATCATTTGGGTCACTTGTCTTCTTTGGACTGAGGTCCCATTGTTCTGAAAATATATAATTTCTCACAATTAACATATAGTTCTGCAGTTACCAAAATGCTTTGGATATGCAGCATACACAAATCAATTAAGGAATATTTTCTGTTCTTTGAACAGAAGAAAGACATTTGTAAGTTTCTATGCCATATAAAAGGATGACATGTAATAGTAAGACTGTATGGAGTTTAAGTATTCTCCTCTACAGTTGACATACACTTATTAATTTATTAAAACAGGTTTATTCTGTGTTTTTCTGGCTTTTTGTAGATTAGGTTGGCCTCAAACTCAAAGGGAACCAATCTGTCTCTGTTTTTGTCTCCCATGTTTTGGGAACAAAGGTATGCATTTATATATTTCTTCTTTCCTTTTCTCCTTTCTTTGGAGATTTAATTTCTATGTGGATAGGTCTATCCTTATTGAGACAGGGTTTCTCTTTGTAGCTTGGGCTGTCTTGATTTGCTCTGTAGAGCTCTGTAGATTTAGATTGGCCTTGAACACACAAGGAATCTGTTCTTTCCTTGTCTGACAAGATTTGAGATCAAGGTATGAATTTAAATAATTGAATTACCCTTACTAATCAATGACATCAATTAAAGCATTTTGTATTAGTTTGAACCTGTTCTTTCCTTGTCTGACAAGATTTGAGATCAAGGTATGAATTTAAATAATTGAATTACCCTTACTAATCAATGACATCAATTAAAGCATTTTGTATTAGTTTGAGTTCCAATTCTCCCATGGAAACACCATTATTAAGGAGATTGGTGTAAAATAACATGATATGCTATTTTTCTTAACTACTGGCTGTGGGAGGCATGTAGTTTGCATGTTCCCAAGCCTAACTCTGGGTTCTTACATTGGTTAACAGAATATATCTCTTTCTCTCTCTTTTTTTTTTTTTTCTGAGACAGGATTTCTCTGTGTATCCTTGTCCTGGACTCACTTTGTAGACCAGGCTGACCTTGAACTCACAGAGATTAGCCTGCCTCTGCCTCCAAAGTTCTGGGATTAAAAGTGTGCACCTTCACACCCAGAGATTAACATCTCCTTCAGGGCAAAATGTCTCCTGAAACCAGTTCTCCAGTGGGAGCCCCACAACTAAGAAGACTGGCTTGTGACCCTTTTCTCTTTACGTACATTTAAGATTATGTGCATTTATCCATTAGATCAGTAAGGACATTATTAAACTTAGCAACAAGAAAAAATTTGTCATTATTAAATTCTAGACTGTCTTTAGTAAGCAGCTTTATCTCCTCAGCATAGTTCCCGCCCTGCCTTCATTGTTTAAACCAGGCTGGTCTAGAATCCAGAGATTTGCCTGTTTCTTCCTCTAGTGTGATGGGATTAAGGGATTAAGGGCGTGTGCTAGTACCACCCTGCTCAAATGTTTAACTTAAATCCCAGATTTTAGTAACTCTGTAACCTTGAGAGTAACTTTGAACTGTAGTAACAATTTGAAATTGGCCCAAAATCTTCAAAAATCTGTTTTAGCTTTGCCAAACCAGGAAAATATCTTTTCTACCTCCCAATATAGGAAAATCAAAAACATCTAAACAAAAATCGAGCAAAGAAAACATTCCAAAAGCCTTGGCTGCAATTAAAGCTTTGTGTTATTCCTTGAAATCTAGTTGCGATTGTATTTCATTGGTGGACCAATACCAGAAACTCCTGACAGGCACCTAGTACCCAGGGAGCTCTCAGCTCCAGTTGTCCTCAGTTTTGCCTTATCTATGAGGAAGGGCCTCGCTCCTTCCTCCAGTATCATTTTTGGCAATTCAGCATTGCATCTGTAAATTCCTTCCTTTAAGACTATCCTAGTCTGAACTTTCTCAAAAAAGATACACAGAACTATAATTGTCAGAGTAAAAATCATTTGCACGCTAAGAGAAACAAACTCAATTGGAATCTGAAAGTATTGAGGCATTATGAATTCCTCCATTTTTAATCTATGTGATTAATTTCGCTCTCAAATTCTGTTTAGAAGGCTGCCAGTTTTTTAGTAGGTAAGGAGAGCTAAGTCTTAGCTCTCCACCTTTGCTTCAAGGCAACAGCTTTTGTTAAGGTAGCTACACCTTTGAAATGCATTTGGGTTTGCTTTGCTTCCCCACTCTTTGGCTAGGAAATCGGCTTTCATCTGGGCCTTCTCACACTGAAAGCATGGATTCTAATTGCCAAACGCTGGGTGCCATTTGTAAAAAAATATGGTTAATTAGCTATTTAACCTGTATTTAGATTATATTTAATTGGTTCGGCAGTTGTTATTTTTTTAAAAACATTTATTTATTTATTATGTGTACAGTATTTGCTCTACATATATGCCCGGGCAGCAGACCTCAATGTAGATGGTTGTGAGCCACCATGTGGTTGCTGGGAATTGAACTCAGGACCTTTGGAAGAACACCCAGTGCTCTTAACCTCTGAGCCACCTCTCCAGCCCCAGCAGTTGTTAATCTTTAAGCAGCCATTATAAATGAGCACATAGAGACACAGGATGGATTTTAACAAGCCTTGGCCTGAATTGTGCAATCCTAGCCCATCTAAGCTAGCTCTTAATTCTATTGCCCAAATATGATCCCATATATACATATGTCCCCTTGAACTGCCATTTTCCATGCCATGCCGATGTTCCTGGCCATGTGGAATGAGGTTCTTTTTCCTAACCTATAGCGTGTGTCTTTCTTCCTGCTGCTCCTGGCTGGAATGCCTTCTTTTCTCTGTCTCAAGCACAGGCTTCCTGCTCTAATCTAAGGAAGTCCCACCTTTCTCTGTCTTTGCCCAATCTCAGGCCTTGGCATTTTATTTAACCAATCAGAGTCAATGTAAGTAACAGACAGCAAGCAGGACCAATTAATTAACATTTAGAATGCTTAACATTACCCCAACACATCTTTGAGGAAATAGTTATGTAGGAGGCTGTGTGAATGCATGTTCAGTCACACAGAACCTTCAGGTTTAATTGTTTTGCTGAAAATGCACTGCTAACAAACAGTACAGTCTTCATGAGGTGCAAACCTTGCTCTTTGGAAAGGCAGAACTGTGCAACGCTCTGAGAAGGCCTTCTTCTGAATAATCAGGCTTGTAAGAAAATGGGGCTGGAGATACACGGGGCTGGAGAGATGGCTCAGCGGTTAAGAGCACTGACTAATGCTCTTCCAAAGGTCCTGAGTTCAATTCCCAACAACCACATGGTAGCTCACAACCATCCACAATGGTGATCTGATGCCCTCTTCTGGCTGCAGGTGTACATGCAATTATACATAAAATAAATAAATCTTAAAAAAAGAAAGAAAATTATACACAAACTAATGTTTCTGTTCTCCTTAACAAATATGCCCACATCCTTGAATTGATTATAACTGATAGAACTGGTTGTGTTGCTTAGGAAATGCATGTTCCTGCCCCTAGAGGCATTGCAGAGGTGGCTGCTGTGTCACATGTGCATCAGTAGGTGGCAGAGAGGGGAGAGGCTATGTCTACATTCAGTGTTCTGACCTATGAGTGATGCTGGGACTTTTGGATCATTCCTTTCCTGTTAGTCATGCTGGACAATGCCCCACAGGGCCTATCAACCAGGTTGAGATTGAGCAATATCCAGCCCAACTGAGGTTGGCAGGCTGGTGAGAATTGTTCTCTCCCTGAGTTTTTGTAAGCCCTCAGACATATAAACAACCTAAACTCTGGCTACAGGGGAAGTGACATAGACAGGCCTCTTATCTTTCCCCATACATCACAATTTGGTTGATTTCCTACCCACTCCCACTGTAGAAACTAGAGGGCATGGGCTGATTAAGAGAGAACAGGGAACAAAGACAGAGGTACAGAGAGAGAGAGAGCAGGATGACCCATCTTAAAAACATTTGCATATAGATCTTAGAGAATCCTGAACGTAAAGTAAATTTTAATAAAGGTTTACAAAATAGTGGCCTCAGGTCATGATTTTGTGTAAAGGATTTTTGGCCTCTGGGGAAAGCATTCATTATCTGTATGGGCACTTGACCTGCTCCCCTGATGCGGACCTCCTCATCACAGCCAATGGATCCACTGGAGCACTCACCAGCGTGGAATGCTGCTCTCCCCTCCCCACTGCACTGCCAGGCCCTCTCACCAATTCCCCACCCACCAGACAATGACAGCCTCAACTGGAGGGCCACCCTTTTCAAAACAATAGTATCCTAATATTCCCTAAGAAAAGCAATCCCAAGACCACCACTAGTTTGGGGCCATGGGGCCTGGACAGGGAGCTAGCCTGTGACAACCACCAGTCCAGCACCAGGCAATCCCAGATGGACTCCCAAGAAGCAACCCAGAGACTAGAAGAACCCTGCCTGGCATCAAGTACCACAGGCAGATGGCCACTCAGGAGAGCTGGACAAGGAGCAACCCTGAGACGAGACAACCACCACAGTACCATGGGGCCTGGACAGAGTAGTGAGGAACAACCTGACGTGAGTAGCTCGTGGTATCACCTAGGACCATGGTGGGGTCCTGGCCTCTGCTGCCACCAGGAGCCATACATGGGTCCATGACCTTGCAGCAGCAGGGGTCCATTACCACCAAAAGCCAGGTGGACATTCCTGGTCTGGGCTGCTACCCGGGGACATGTTGATGTCTGAGGGCTGTGCAGAACTGGCCCCACCCCTCACCTGGGCATCATGGGAGAACTGGCCCTAGAGACATGAGAGCAGGGGAGCTGACCCTGCTCCTAACCAGCTGCATTATTTGAGAGAGCAGGTCCTGCACATTTCAGGAGTTTTGAGTGAGCTGGCCCCAAGGATGCGAGCTTGGGAGAGCTGGCCCTACCACTTGTCTTTCTGTGGTGGCATGAATGAGGAAGAGCTAGCCTCCTCTTCCTCACCCTTCATCACTTATTCTAAACCATTCTACAGACCCAAAACTACAGAATCTCCACGACACAGGGCAACAACATCTGAGAGGAGTCCCAGTGAGATTCCAGCATTGACAAACTAGCAGAAGCCAGAGAGAGGCCTTGTACCAGACCAAGGAGTCATTGTAATGAACATTTGCAAGCAAAAAAGTATGGAAAAGGGAATATTGTGGGGGCACACTGAGACACACTACTGCTTCCACAATGAGATTTTTTTTTTCCTCTGTTGGGAGAGGTTGCAAGGATGGAGGACAGGTTTGAGGAGAGGTGGGAGATAAGTGGGTACAGGATGCAAGATGTGAAACTCACAAAAAGAAAAAAAGAAAGAAAGAAAAAGAAAAGCATGTTTTCTAATAGAATTTAAGGTGAATCTGGTAGTTCACAAAAAGATACAGTAAGGATTATGTTTTGTAAAAATCTTTAATTAATTTTAATGTATACAAAAAATCTATTTTAAAGTTTAAAAATAATCCTTTTCCTACCTGATAAATTTAAGTTTATATAAACAAGTAACTATAAATAAAGGATACATATGTAAATAAATATTTTAATTAAAAATTAAAAGTTTCCAAATATTCCTACTCAGACAATACCATTATTAAACCTTTCTGTTGCACAAGTGCTAATAATCATGCTTATAATTTAGGAGATTCTGTGTGTGCATTACAGAAAAAGTATTTTTGGTGCTCTAGAACGTATTGTCTATCATTCATTCTTGTCACTTATGAGATATATCTTAACATTGATACCTGTCTACAGATGTCATACTGAGGACACAATATAGTCATCAACACACAAGGAGCAAGTCAATAGATGACAAGAACGCACTGAGTGATTTTCTTTCAAACTAGAACGAGTCTCTAACCTTCAATAGATGCACTTAGCTGACCACATTCAAGAAGGACCCCATCTGGATCTGATTCTCACATCCCCCCATAATTAACCTAGGATTAGGAACAGCTGGGGCCTTTCTGGGTGTGACAATTGCTGACATCAACTACAAAAACTTAGGGTGCTAGATAACCCAGAATTTATTTGTATTGGAAAAATCTATTACAAGGTTAAAGGAACAGGTCATCTCATTGACTGCAGTGATGTTTGATCTGCTGTAGCAGAACAGAGAGTTGACTTGGGAGTAAGTTGCTGCTTCTACGAAAATCACGCAGGACTCAAGAGGGAAATTGACTGTACTTTGAAAATGACTCAGAGAAAGTGAAAGGGTCTTACAGGGAGGAAACAGAGGGCTCCTACACAGCCTATGCACCGGGGCGCTGGTGGAAACACAGCCACTCCTGCGACTCTTAAACACACATTCTAAGACCTGAAATATGTGCTCCAAACAATGCTTTAAATGCACAGTGTGGTGCTAAGGATGGAGCCGAGGGTCTTGAACTTTCCAGGTAAAAATTCTACCACTGAGCCACGCCCCAGCCCCTCACTGGGGAATTTCAGGCAGATACTCAATTGCTGATTAATGTTTCCAGTCCTATACTGGGAAGGTTAGTCAAACACTGTACAACTGGACTCCACCCCCAGCTCTTTTGTCTTCTATTTCTCCTTTCTACCTAATTGCTGTGCCCAGTACCTAAGCATGCAGAAGTGGAGAGAATGGACATTCTAATCTTGTTCCTGGTCTTAAGGGAGAAGCATCCACTCTTTACCATTGAATATGATTCTCTCTCTCTCATAGATGTCATTTATTAGACTCCAGAAGTTCCCTCACATCCCTGGACTGTTGACCATCACTATCATGAGTGGTTCATCAATTTTAATTCTGTTAAATCGGACTTTCTTCCATCTATTGAGATAAACATGTGGCTTTTTAGATTCTATCAACATGGTGAGTCTCCCTTCATGAGCAGTCATTAACTTTTAGCTTTTCAGTTAGGTTCATAGCCTCAAGTGCCCTCCCCCCATCCATGCCTAGTAATGTTTGTCACTGACTTTTTCAACCACTGAGGTGATGCTAGGCAACTTTTCAAAGCCCAGCACAACTTTGAGGCATTTCTAAACCCTGAGCCTCACTGGGACAAGGCTATGGAAGTACTTTTATACTGCTTTGTGTAGTCAGACTTGACTGTTTCACACATTCCCTGCTCATATACACTGGCGTGCACACACACACACACACACACACACACACACAGGGAGAGAGAGAGAGAGAGAGAGAGAGAGAGAGAGAGAGAGAGTGTTTTCTGAGGTGTCTCCTTGGCTCTTCTGGCTTCCTCCTGGCTGGAACAGGACCGTTGCATTGCGCTGCTGAAGAAGACTGGCCAAGTCCTGTGGCTAACCTATGTCCATTTCCATCCCTATGTCCTCAACAGCCTCCCTCTTCCACCTCCTTATAAAAGCTTCCTCTCTGTCTCTTTCCAAGTCTAACTTCTGCCCTCTGTACACCGCCTCTCTTATTCTTCTTACTCTCCACCTGTCTTGCCCAGGCTGGCTTTAAACATTTGTTGATATTCCTGCCTTAGCCTCCTGAGTGCTCTCAGCTTTTATAAAGTTGGCCTGTGTAGGAACTGGTTGTGTAATTCAGTAGTACAGCATGTTTAGTATGCACAAACGTGAAACTGAAACTTAGTTAACAAATATATTTTTTAATAACTATAAACTGTTATATTAAACCAGTGGAACAGGTTCAATGTTCCTTAAAGTGGCCTTAACTGGAGGCTTGTGGCAGGAGAAGTGTACACCTGGAGGGGCAGTGTCTCTCTATAACATTGGAGCATCGTCTTCAGCCTCCTGGCCAAGCATATCTCACAGAATTGGTTGTGCAGCAGGAAATAAGAGGGATTTTCCCATTCTGTCTTTGCAGAATCAGGCCAGTTCACCTGCATTTAAGCTTTGGTCCATCTTCGGACTGTAAATAGTCTGTTGAGAGAGCAAGGGCATTTCTGCCCAGTAGGAGTTATCCCCGGTGGAGGTTTTTTGATGCTCATTGTCTCCTTTCAAGTCTAATGGGATCTGTCAGGAGCTGAGTGTCTTATGTCGAAGAATTTTTAAAATAATAAAAACATCTTTAAATGGCATATTCTACAGATCTCTTGAGGTTTTTGAAGACCATTTATCCATCTCCACTGAGTAAGCAAATGTTGCTTGTCTCTAACAACTTAATATCTGATTAACTTAGAAAACATCTGTGATTAACTAAACTAATACCTAATAAAATCACAAGTTTGAATGACTATCAACTTGTATTTCTTAATTATCCTCAAGAGTTTGTGATAGTTGCTATCAATAGGACTAGAACTTCATATGGCATTTTAAAGAATTACATATGTGTAATACCTAACCAAAATATAACCTTAATGTTGTATCAATAACAAAGATCTATAGGAGTAGATTCAATAATCTACTCTTTTTTCCTTTCATTCTTATGTCATGTCTATAACCTTCCCTTTATGTTTTTTTGTAGTTTCTCCCTATATAAGAGAGAAAAAGGAAAAAGAAAGAATTCCCTAAATCTAACTTCCTACACCTTGCTTAACAAGACCATTTAACAACTTGTAACCAATTCTTCTAAGTGACATCAATAACCCATCAAACAGCCAAAAAAAATTACCCACCCCACTTTCTGAGAATGAGGTGTCTCTCTCTCTCTCTCTCTCTCTCTCTCTCTCTCTCTTTGGTTTTTTCAAGACAGGGTTTCTCTGTGTAATAGCCTGGCTGTCCTGGACTCACTTTGTAGACCAGGCTGGCCTTGAACTCACAGAAATCCGCCTGCCTCTGCCTCCCAAGTGCTGGGATTAAAGGTGTGCGCCACTACAACCGGCTGAGGTGGGTCTCTCTTAAAATTGCTTCCTGCTGAATTGGGATGTAGAAAACATATTTGGGGGTCAAATAAAATGGAAAAATGATTAAGCAAGTTAATAGTAACATTTGTTGTCCAGTCTCTGTGCTCTTCAATTTGAATGTCCTGAGCAGTTTGTAGTTCAAAACTAAATTTAGGGTGGGAATGTTCAGGGCTTTATTGAAGTCCTGGCTGGAATAGCCAATGAGGATTGATCTTCTTTGGTGTCTGGTCCCTGACTCTTTAGAAGTTCCAGTTGTCCAGTGGTCTCCAGACTCCTTAGTTGGATGCTTTTATTCTCCTGGAACGATAATAACAGAAATCTGTCCTAACCCTAGCTCTGGACTCTTCTTTTTTAATTTTCTTTTTTTGTGGAGGGAGGGTAAGGTAATATCTTTCCTAGGGAAAATTATTTTTTGGCAATAGAAAAGAAATTATCTTTCAAAAGAAATCTTAAAAATTGGAAACTAAATATATCTTTAAGTGTGTATACAACAAAATAATGTTAAATTTCTATCAATATCTATTAATATACAAAACTATCTTAAATTTTTATTAATATCTATCTTTAATATCACAACACATATTATATATCCATTTATCTTAGATGACAACAAACAATCACAACACATAACATACCACATAACAAGAAACTTCCATCCCATCTTTTGGCAATGGAGGTGTAAATATTTTTGGGTACCCTTTAAAAATTGAGATATTGGCCAATTCCAGGGAAGGTTAGCTGTAGTTTTTGATGTTCAGTCTCAGATCAATCATTTTTGGACTAGCCTTTTAAAAACTGATTTGCATGCAATTTTTTTTTTTTTTTTTTTTTTGTTGAGAAAACAGTGATTGAAGCAGTCTGTCAGTCTGAATTATCTGGCCTATTTGTTTTGTTACTGTCATTCAGTCTTTGGCTCTGAAAATAAATTTCTGCTTTAAATGTGAACAGGTGAAAGGCATAGAACAACTTTGTAAGTTCATTTAAAGCATAAACTCCATCCATCCCGGATGAAAGACTGGAATATTATGAACAACAGACAGTTAGTAAATTATTCTTACCATTTGAAGACATTCATGTCTCAGTTAATAGGAGGTTCTCCCTGGTCAGATCTAATTTTTATAAGTTTTGATGGTAACCACACTTTTTCATTCCCTGTAGATACATAGGCATAACCACGTCCCCCTCTTAAAACCATTGCAGGTTTCCACTCTAAAGTCAACATATCCTTATAGCATATTGGTTGATTTAATTCCTCAGGTTTTTTTCGTATAACCCAGTGTCTCTCAGTTGCAGTGGTACTTTTTTTTAACCAACATTTAGGAAATTCAAAGTTAACAAACCACTGTGTAATCTATGCCTGGGATTCTTTAATTCCCCCCTTTTGTTTAATGAGCATTTCTTTTAAGGTACGATGCACTCTTTCTACAATTGGTTGTCCTGTAGGATTGTGTGGTATACCAGTAATATGGTTTATATTATAATACACAAAGAATTGCTTCATTTTGTTAGATACGTATGCAGGTTCATTATCAGTCTTAATTTGTGCAAATATACCCATAAATGCCATTATTTCTAATAAATGTGTAATAACACAATCAGTTTTTTCAGAACTTAAAGCAGTTGCCCATTGGAACCCTGAGTATGTATCAATGGTATGATGTATATACCTTTGTTTTCCAAATTCTGCAAAATGAAACACATCCATTTGCCAAATTTCATTCTTTTTAGTACCTCTAGGGTTACTATCAGCAGGTAATGGAGTTTGGTTATACAGAGAACTCATACGACTTTTTAAAATTATTTCTCTGGCTTGTTGCCAGGTAATAGAGAATTTTTTCTTTAAACCTGAGCTGTTAACAAGTTTCTCATGAACATTTGAGGCTTCCAACACATTTCCTATTAGTATTTGGTCAGTCTCCTCATTTCCTTGTGCCAATAGCATTATCTTTAATCACAGCAGCATGGTCCACAGACATCTGTGGTAAGAGTTTTTCTTTCTTAAAATATCCAGTTATGTTATGAGAATGTTTTTGTTTTGATCAAGGTGTGAGACTGCTCTAGTAGGTCCACAGGTGAAGCTGAATCTTCTTAATTATCTAATATATATTTATTAATAACTATATGCCCGTATAACAATTACCTAACTACTAGCCCTAAGAATGACTATAACCTCTGTTACCTAACAACTAAACCTATTAATAACTATAACAACTATTATCTAACAACTAATCCTAACATTTTAGAAGGATACAGTCTCTGGGGCAGGTCCTCAGTTGTCAGGAAAACCTCTGGAGTAGATCCTTTAAGGCACTTAGTCAACAGTCTTTCTTCAGGAATATCTCAGACGTAGGTCCTTTAGGGTAAATTGGCTATGGTAGCTTCACTTTAAATGAGGTTTGAGATTTTCTTCTCCCTGAAGGCCTCAGCTATCTGTATGCCACCTTACTCAGTTTGTATTAGCCATTCAGCTGCTCTGCCTCAGTCTTTGAGGCTGACCACAGTTCTGTTCAGGCCACTGTTTGAACTGGTCGAACCTCTATAGGCAAAAGCTGAGCCACAGGGTTTAGTCCTTGGCCTATTGCTGCTTTGCTGAGGCCTTCTCTACTCACCAGCTTCTTTCTGCCTCAGGGAGAGCTGGCCATAATTTTTCAGCTCTGTTTGATATCACCTTTTCAGTCCACCAGCATTTTCTCCATCAGATGATGCAAGCTGCCTTGCATCTCCTTTTCTCTAGCATGGGAACTCTCTAGCATGGGGCCTCTCTGGGCTCCATCCACCTCATCCTTAAAAAGGGTCTCTCCTTGTTTCACCTGGCTTCAGCCTAATCTGGGCTCCATCCACTTCGTAAGGCTATTAGGAGCTGAAAACAATGCCAGACCATAAACCTTGCTTTTAGTCCATTTGCTGCTACGCCAATTGTCCACAGCCAAGTTGATCTTCATATTAAAAGACTGTAGCAGAAGCCCCTAGATATTCACTAAATCTAATTTATATTAATCTAACTCCCTTTACACACAGGTGTTAACTATATTTATCTCTTGCTGTGCTAGCAGGGGTGTGGCTTGGCCAGCTGTAGAAAGTTTAATTCTGAGGACTCTGGAGAGGGGTCCCAGAGCCCTGAAAGGGATGAGGGGAGCACTCTGAAGAGGCTGCTGTTCTCCCTGGTTTGCTTGTTTGCTGTGTTGGCTGTTGTTGGTTTGCTGGGCTGTTTGACTTCTGACAACTGAGACTGGTATTGTCCCACAAAGAACCAGACAACCCCAAACAGCAGGAAGTAGCTCAAAGAGAACTACATACCTTTTCCCTCTAACATTCTTTCTCTCCTACCTAGTGTTGGAGTGTTGGGGGATCAGAAGGAACAAGGGTTGGAAGGGAGGTAGAGGCTTAACTGTTGTAAAATAATGTCATGTAATAAAACAAAAATTAATAAAGTCACAAACTACAGATATCAATGCAGCTTCAGGCACACAGACATCTGCATGGCCTTCGGAGGTAACACAGGCCATGGATACCAACATGGCCCCTGGCTGCAGTAGGATCATAGACGCAGACATGGCCTTCAGAGACAGCATGACCTAAAGTAGCAGCATGGCCTAAAGTAGCAGCATGGCCCATGCTCCAGTGAGTACATGAGCAACACAAATTTGACTTTCTTCTTCTTATTTTTGAGAGTGAGATCACAAGGGTGGGAAAATTAAGTTGGGAGGATTGGGAAGTGGGTGTGGCAAGGGTGCATAATGTGAGATTGACAAATAATGAATAAAAATATTATGGGGAAAAAAAGACAAAACACACATTTCACTGCATCTGGTTCAACCCAGGGGCAATACACCCTGACGTGTTTCCTGCCCACGTACCTCCCACCCACATGTGATCAAGCCCATCTGACACAGATTCGTCAAACATAGGACAAACAGGAATGTATTGTTTTATTATACAGTGCTTACTTTTATTCTCCGTAAACTACAATGAATGGAAGGGAATAGTCTATTTTTTATAAGGAGAAAATTGGGGTTCAGAAAGTCTGAATGGGCTGTCTAAGGTCATATAACACTAAGCAGCAGAAGCAGAACTCAGATCCAATTCTTAAGCACACAGTGACAGGGAACATATTCTTAAATGTTTTAAATAAAAACGAACCCTTAACATACAAGGTGTATTTTTCCTATTTTTGTCTCACACTTGGTAGTATGAGAAGTGGGGAAACAGTTTTTCCTGATAATTTCATACTTTCGACATACCCTTCAAAGTTTGGTTTACCTCATAAATTTTGTTGGTGTACTGTAAGAAATTACATTGAGATGAAAATGGCATTCCCTCCTCCCGGGATGATTGGAGACTGCTGGACTTCATGAGCATCCAAAATTTCAAAATGTTCATTTACTTCTGTCAAGAGAAACAGAAACACCATTCCAACTCAGGAAAATAACAAAAACTAGTATGAACAACCTAAGGGATGAGAAAAGTCTTTTGAATTATCTTTATTTTAAATTTTTATTTAAATATACATATGTGTTTTGCCTGCCGATGTCTGTGCATCATGGGTGTGCTTGGTGCCCAAGGAGGTGAGAAGAGTGTCAGATCCTTTGAACTGATGTTACCTGTGGTAATGAGGCACCATATGGGTGCTGGGATCTGAGCCAGATCCTCTGCAAGAACAAGTGCTCCTAATCACTGACCTAATGCTCCTTACTATTAAATTTAAAACACAAATTTAGTACAGCCAATGTAGAACTGTCAATGCTATTTCTAGACAAATGTCTACAACTAAATCTTGGATTATGCTTCTTTGGTTGTTTTTCCGTGTGTCACTAACTCATCCAGTTGTGAGTGACCACAAGTGTGCTGGGCACTAAACCCAGGTCCTCTGGAAGAGCAGCTTCTTAACAGCTGAGCCATTTCTTCAGACGCTAGCCTGACAATTTTAGATTGAGATATTACAGCACTGAAAGTACTAAATACCATGTCAAAAAAAAGAGAGAATAAAATTTTATAGTTGTAGAAATCTTCCAACTAATTAAACTCAATCTGTGTAAAATCTTTACTCTCTAAGAAATTATTAATCAAGGAATCATTGCTTGGGCTGGGGATGTTGGTGGAGCACTCCCTCGCATGAGTAAGGCTACAAGTTTGATCTCTAGTACTACACACACACACAAATCTATTACTTCACATAGACCTAGGAACAGTTAAAAGAAAAAAAAGCTTAAGATTTTTTATATCAGGTCAGAGAGATGGTGTTGGAGAAAGGTCTTGCACATTGGTTCTCAGAGGCTGATTTCAGTGCTCGGAGATCTGGTTACTGCCCTTTCTGAGGCATTCTCTGATTGGATAATAAAAGTCTCTGATGGTCATTTAGCTGAGCAGAGAGAGAATAGGAAGGCAGGACTTCCTGGGAGCAAGAAAGGAATTCTGGGAAAGTACAGAGGACACTCTCTTCCTGCCAGGACTCGGAAGCAGAAGGACTTCTGGGTTTGAGCTCTGAAGGTTTAACAAGTCACATGGCAGATTGAGAATAGTTGGTCAGGTTAACTTTGATTAGCTAATTGAGAGTCAGCTAAGGCCTAACCGTTGAAACATTAAAAGGTCTTGGTGTATTTAACTATTGGGAAAAAGGCCATCCTTGATCCCAGGCCTTATCAACAGGACAGGTCAGGCTGCCAGCTAAGGCAAGCCAGGCCTACCAGCCTCCACCAGGCTCTGCTGGCCTAATATAACAGTTTATAGTTATTAATAAATATATTTCTTAACTAAGTTTCGGTTTCAAGATGGCACAGCGTTTAAGAGCACTGGCTGTTCTTCCAAAGGACCCAGGTTCAAATCCCAGCACCACATGGAAGGTCACAACTGTTTGTAATGGCCGTGTGGTGGCACAAGCCTTTAATCCCAGCACTCGGGAGGCAGAGGCAGGTGGATCTCTGTGAATTCAAGGCCAACCTGGTCTAAAAAGTGAGTCCATCGAGGCCAGCCTGGTCTACAAAGCGAGTCCAGGACAGCCAGAGATATTCAGAGAAACCCTGTCTCGAAAAACCAAAACCAAAAAAAAAAAAAAGTGAGTCCAGGACTCACAGCCAAGGGTACACAGAGAAAACCAAAAAAAAGAAAAAAAGAAAAAGAAAAAAGAAAGAAAGAAAAGAGGAGTCAAGATGGCTCAGCTGGCAAAGGCCTGGGTTCACATTTCCCGCTCTCATGTAAAAGCTGGGCACAGTCACACATGTCTGTAACCCAGTACTGGGAAAGGCAGGTGGCTCCCTAGAGCTCACTGCCAGCCAGTCTAGCTAGTCAGTGAGCTCCAGGCTCTCTGAGACCTGGTCTCAAGGCATAAGATGGAGAGCAACTGAGAAGACAGACACCCAACATTAACCTCTGGCTTCCACTTGCACGTACTCACATACACACCCAGACACACATACACAAAGGATTTTCATCTCATCAGCTACAGAAATATTACCGCAGGCAAATGACTAAAGCAGTATCTGGCCTCTAAAATGTCTCAACCAGAGAAAAAAGATGGCCATTGTCACAAGAAATGGAACCAGGAAGGGCTGGGGAATTGCTTAGTGGTAAAGTACCTGCCATTGACATGCAAGCATAGAGTTTGCTTCCTGGAACCCATGTTATAAATCTGACATGATGGCATACATTTGCCCAAAGTCCCAATGAGATCTTGACTCCAAAACAAAGTAGGCATGTTGGAGAATAATACCCAAGGCTGACCTCTGACTTCCACAAACATGAGCACACGCACACTTGCACACACACATGCACAAATATACATACACATCTGTACACAAATTCAACTAAGAAATACTTTAAATGGAAGGATATGAGAATAGAATATTAAGAACAATTATAACTTAACCACTAGTTCATAAAACTATTGTAGGTTTGGGGTTTTTTTTGTTTTGTTTTGTTTTGTTTTTTTGTGAGTAATAGGATCTCACTATGTTGCCCAGGAAAGTCTTGAACCCGCAGCTATCCTCCCTCCTCAGCCTTCAGAGGGCTGGGATTCTAGGTGTCTTCCACCACTCTCAGTTTGGTGTACTTATTACATAAACATTGAATTCCCAAACTGGAATTGGGAACCTCAACTACCAACATGCATCCATAAGTAAGTATTTCTACAATGTGTTGGCTGTATTTGCTTTGTACAACAGCTCCCCTGATTAGCACCGGGCAGGTCAGGTGTGGCTGACCTTTGATCTCACCCTGTCTGCAGATGTCTGCATTCCCATTTGTAATTACTCTGCTTCTCATAGCTGAGTTTTCTGTTCTGTTTTCTTAGGAACAGAACAATGGAGGAAATATAGTCATTGTTTTAGTCACATTGTAAGTCAAGATAAGAAATGATTCTACCAAGTTTTCATTTGTCCAGTTTCATTAATTCAGAACTTTATTAGACAACTTCAATCCAACCGTCGTCTTTGTTAAACAACCCTTTTCTCAAAGACATATTATTTTCCAGTGTTAGGCCAGTTTGTCCTCAAATTAAGCAGAATCTCAACGTCTTGCTGAGCCAGTTTGTAAATTCCAACTTCATTTAAGGCTGCTGTGGCGGGAAGGTGCTCGGAAGGTGACTGTAGAACATCTTTCAGGAGTAATGCAGAACCAATGTTCAAATTGAGAACGATGCAGGCTTCTTTTACACTGTTGAAAAAAAAAGAAAGAAGGGGAGAAGATATCCTCTATTGCATCATCCACAGGATGACAATGACCTCTGGAGAGTCTACACAGCCATTTCAACTATCTACTTGGCTTACTACTTGGCTCTTTAAAAAAGCTGGGACTATCCAAGGTGTACAGGATTAATAGATCATTAGGGTTTGTCTTAATACATCATTAGAGTTTGTCTCAGTATACTCATTTATGCTAACAGATTTTTAAATGTAGCTATGATTTCATGTAGAATTAGGATATGGGAAAAAAGAAAAAGAATAAAAATGAATGCAGCAGAAAAGGCAAAAAAGAAAGGCAAACCAAAAACATAAATAGGCTGGGGATGGTGGCATACTTTTAATCCTAGTACTCAGGAAGCCAAAGCAGGAGGATCTCTATGAGTTCCAGGCCAGCCTGGTCTACAGAGTGAGTTTCAGGACAGCCAGGGCTACATAGAGAAACCGTGTCTCGAAAAACAAAAACAAAAACAAACAAAACCAAAGAAAAATAGGTACACAATGAATGTTTTAAGGTTTTAGTATTTTTTAATATAGATTTTAAAAGCTTGTTTTATGTGTATGTTTTGTCTGCATGTATGTCTGTGCACCACCTGGAGTGCCTGGTGCCTGCAGAGGCCAGAGAGTGTCAGGTACCCTGGAACTACAGTTACGGATGTTGTGAGCCGCCATGTGTGTGCTGTGAACCAAACCTCAGTCCTCTGCAAGGGCATCAAGTGCTCTTAACCACTGAGTCTTCTCTATAGTTCCAGATTTTAATTGATCGTATTGCAACAAATATCAGTGAAACTCTGAAATTGTTTAAAAGAAGTCAATTCCTATTCAAAGGTTGCGGGGGGGAGGGGAGTCAATTCCTCTAGCATTTGGATACACCTATATTTATGGTTAGACATTGGGCTTACTGTTTAAAATAGTTTTCCGGTCTCTTGCAATAGTGAGAAAACAAAGGGAAAAGATTCCGCGTCATGTCAAACTGCAGCTGGGCCGCTCCTCCTTCGTTGAAGTGATTGGCAAGGATTATCTGAAACAGAGCAGTGCATGTAAGAGCTGCCACCCTCAGCCCAGCCCCGGTCTCCCTGACTTACTTCCTGGTAGATGTACATATCCAGCTTCTCTACGAGCATTTGCCAGAAAATTTTGAATAAGGAGAAACAAAGCTGCTGCTCCAGCTGAAGCAGCCGGTCCCGCAAGGTCAGCAAAAGTGGGCATGCTGAGCTGGACAGGGATGTCACTGCCTGCTCAGACTGGGACGGCAGGGACAACCATCTAGAAAAACAAATACCGTTGACAAGAATGATGCTTTGTATCCTTGAGGTTTCAACAAGTCATTTTAAATTAGAGGAGATGTACTGTCTTGGTTCTGGTGTTTAAAAAAAAAGTAATGTCTAATATTAAAAGTTCTGCCATAGCCGGGCGGTGGTGGCGCACGCCTTTAATCCCAGCACTTGGGAGGCAGAGGCAGGCGGATCTTTGTGAGTTCGAGGCCAGCCTGGTCTACAAAGTGAGTCCAGGACAGCCAAAGATACACAGAGAAACCCTGTCTCGAAAAACCAAAAAAAAAAAAAAAGTTCTGCCAGAAATAAATGTATCTACATTTATATCTTAATTTTTAATTATTTAATGTTTCCTTAGAAATACCCCCAAATTCAATTATTTTAAAGTTAAAAACTGAAGTTTATTTTTAGAATTTAAAAGGCACCAGTTTATCTTATGCTTGGACTTAGGAAACAAACTAATACTACTTCAGACTGATCCCAGAGCTCTGTGTGCAACTCATGCTCAGGCGCAGGGGCAGGAGGGTGGTAAGCTGCAAGCATGCACAGGGCAGTTTACTCTGTCAAACGAGCAGCACATGGGCTAGGGAACCCAGATCACACGCCACTTCTCTATGAGGTCCACACCATCGCTCGTTTATTCGGAGTACATCTTCCAAAGAAAAGACTTTAGAAAGATTTCCACAAAACCAAAGTTTGGCCTAACATACACAAAAGCCCCAAGTTCAATCTCCAAAACTGGGGGTGGGGATTTTACAAAAAGCTAAAACTTGGAGTACAAATGGCACCTTCAACTCTGGCTGTGAAAAGGGGACTGAGGAAGGACACACCTTTCTTTCTTATACACTTTTGCAGCATCTTTCACTTCTCTAAAAACATGGTCTACTTGTCGGGTCAACATATCCAGCTTTAATCGCTCTAGGAGATTAATCATCTCGTCGAAGACAGAGCTCTCCATGGAGGCCAGCTGTCCCAGCTGCAGCTTACTGAGGACATTATTCTCCGCAAAGACCTCCAGCGCTGCCTGTTGAAGCTGCAGAAAGAACTGAAAGCAGGCATGTTAGAATGTTTATTTTATTTTATTTTAGGTTTTTCGAGACAGGGTTTCTCTGTGAATCCCTTGACTGTCCTGGACTCACTTTGCAGACCAGGCTGGCCTTGAACTCACAGAGATCTGCCTGCCTCTGCCTCCTGAGTGCTGGGATTAAAGGTGTGCGCCACCACGCTTGGTGTTAGAACGTTTATTAATACAATGCTGAACATCTTGAGCTAGAACTTCTGTATCATACAATTCCCTTATGTAAGACATGCAGCTCAGCCCAGTGAGACCCTGACCCAAAGAAGCATAAAGACTTCATCCTTTCCCCCAAAATAAAACATACAGTTCAGGACCAGTAAGAAGGCTCAGTGGACAGAGGCACTTGTCACCAAGCCTGGGCCCCACATGGTGGAATGATGGAGCCAACTCCTGCAAGTTGTCCTCTGATCTGACCTCAACATGTGTGCTGTGCCATATACTTACATGTGCACAACATAAATCTTTATTTTTTTACAATTCAGTATTTTACTAATTCTGAGCTGTGTATCCGTCACAATTCTAGAAGACTGTCATTACTTCTTGCCAAGAAACTCTCTTTCATTGTCCACATCTCCATTTTCTCCCACTCCCTCCAACTCTAGGCAATCACTGATGTGCTCTCTGTCTATAGAGTTATCGATCCTGACCATCTCAAGTAAATGGAACCATATGAAGTTATTCTCCATGACTGACTTCTTTCTCTTGGTTCTACAGCATGCACTAAGTATGTACTCATGTTTCCATTGCCCCCAACTACATCATACAAACGTACTACACTCTATCACTCACTAGCTAATGGCTGTTTGAATTGTTTCCACTTGTATCTAATAAGCACAGTGTTGCTGAGAATGACACTACGAGCTTCTGCAAACAGTGCTTCCTTGTCTTTGCCTGTCCTGAGGAGAGGAACTGCTGCACTTACAATCCCATCCTACTGTCTAAGGAGCTGCCAGGCTGTCTTCCTCGGCGGCTGCGGTAGCTGCATCACCACCAGCCATGTGCAGAGGTTTAAAGTCTGCCTGCACACTGAGAATAGTTTTGTGTGGGGTTTGTTGCTTTTGGATTGGTTTGGTTTTTTTTTTTTTTTTTGGTGTATGTGAGAGTTTTGTTTGTTTTCTTCTGTTCTGAGACTGGATCTTGCTTTGTAGTTCAGGCTGGCCTCAAATGAGTAGTCCAGTGTAGCTTCACATTCAGGGCTAACCGCCTCGGCATCCCAAGCACTTGGTTTAAGGGTTTTCTGTGGTACTAGGTAGCCTTAGCTGGCCTGGAACCCTCCGCAGATGGAGCACAGCCTTGAAGGTGTAGCACCCCTTTGCCTGTGCCCCCCCATTGCTCAGATGGCAGGGTTTCTCTGTGTAACATCCCTGGCTGTCCTGGACTCACTCGGTAGACCAGGCTGGTCTTGAACTCACAGAGATCTGCCCACTTCTGCCTCCCAAGTGCTGGGTTTACAGTCATGTACCACACCCGGCTTCAAAATCAACTCTTAACTTCTGTTCTTTCTCTTGGTCTCAGCTTCTACAGGTAGTTGATAGCTCACTCATGTTCATTAACAGAGAGTGGCACCAAATGATCATGATGTTCTACAAAGAATTTCATTAACACTAAAAATCTGTCCCTGAATGAGCCTCTCACTGAATCATCTGGCATAAGAATGACAATTTGTTTCATGCTATGAAAAGTGGATCAGTCTCTTAGCAACTTGATTTCTGATTAACTCAGAAAACGTCTGTGATACACTACAATAGTACCTAACAAAATGACATATTTGAATGACTATTAGTTTGCATTTCTTAATTATCCTGAACAGTTTGTGACAGTTGCTACCAAAAGGCCAAAACATCACATTACATTTTTAAGCATTACCTAGGTACAATACCTTAAAAAGAGTTAACCTTAATTTTGTATCAATATACAAAGATATAGGAGCATATTCAATAATCTGTCCTTTTTTCTTTATCATTCCTATATCATGCCTATACCCCTTTTTTTTCTTTTCAAGTCTTTCCCCCCTACATAGGAGAGAAAGAAGGATAGAGAAAAGAAAAAGAGAGAAATCCCTGGGTCTAACCTCCTAAACCTTGTTTAACAGGACCATTTAACAAGTAGTAACCAATCCTCCTAAGTAACAACAAACATCTGTAACCCATCAAATGACCGAAGGGGGGAATCACCCACCCCACCTTCTGGGAATGGGTTGTGGCTCTCCTAAGTGTTCTCGGTCTAAGAAGATGTCTTTAAGTTGGTAATGCAAGTTAGGATGGAAACTGAGTTAGCTAGAGAACTTTAAACTCATTGAGACAGATAGATAATAGAATATTAATATCAGTTGACAAATCCATATGGACTGGACATTGGGAATGTATGTTATACCTTATAACTTTCATAATTGTGCCTAATTGTTCTTATTGCTTTGTATTGTATTGTTACCAGAAAAAGAGCCTTTTATTGGATTAAAAGGGGGAGCTGTTGAGGGGAAAAGATACACCTTAAAAAAAGCAGATAGGGCCGGGCGGTGGTGGCGCACGCCTTTAATCCCAGCACTTGGGAGGCAGAGGCAGGCGGATCTCTGTGAGTTCGAGGCCAGCCTGATCTACAGAGCGAGTCCAGAAAAGCCAGAGATACACAGAGAAACCCTGCCTCGAAAAACCAAAAAAAAAAAGAAAAAAAAAAGCAGATAGGAGGGGCAGGAGGAGGAGGGAAAGGGCTATGATTGAGATGTAACTTGAAGAAATAAATAGATGTTAAGAAAAAAGAAAAAAGAAAAGTAGATCAGTGTGGAAGCTGAAAATGAAGTACTCTCTGAAAGTGGAACATGACACAAAAGCCCAAGGCGAATGAATGCACGCTGATCTCCATAAAGATAAATGCGATAATCATTGAGCTCTGTGTTATATTCACCTTACAGTACAAAGCTGGAAGAGGAAAGTGGTTCATGCTACACAGCCATTCGTGCAAGTCTGTCTGTCTTTCTATGTTTTCTTGTTTTTCCTTCCTTTTGTTTTGTTTGTTTGTTTCTGAAGTAGGGTCTCATGTAGCCCAGGCTGGCCTAGAACTCACTATGTCACCAAGAATGATGTTGAAGCTCCTGATCCACATTCCCAAGAGTTGGGATTAGTCTACACTATCATGCCTGATTGTTCCCCCCCCCCCCTCTGTTTTTCTTTCATTTTAAACTCCTGGGGATCAAACTCAAGACCTTGCCATGTTTAGGTTTACATGCTATCACTGGGCTTTGCACCCTTCTTATGAGTAAAGTCATTAAACAATCAGTGTTATTTAACTGTTTTAAATTTGATTGAGAAAGGCTTTACTCTCATCTACATTTGGCATCATTATGCTTTTTGTCTAACATGTAATTTTTTGGTTTGCAACAGAGTCAAGAATTCAAAGGTGAAAGAGGATCGAGATCCTAATATATTATTTCATGTAAGAGCACATTAACTCACAACATTGTCAGCCCAGTCAGCCAGTACTGCTGAGATGTAGTTCACGGCATTGAGAATTGCACAGTATCGGAAGCCAAGGGAAGCTCTTGTTTCCTCTTTCATCACCTGAGTTAAGCGTATCCTAAAATCATCCACTAGGTCCTTCTGTAACTCCAGGAACTGCAGCTTTCGGGAGGCTGCGGGGAGATTTTTATACCTGTCTGTGAAGAAAGTAAACAAAACACATGAAGTATACTGTCCATGACAGTTGGTTTTTCCTAAAGCCCTCTTTACTGCCTTTATGAAAAAACTCAACTGATTATTTCTAAACTCTTTAGAATTGTCAGGACTCATCTAACAGTACACTTGAGATCTAGATCTGTGTATTTTGCTATATAAAAATGTCAAGGAGCCGAGCGTGGTGGCGCATGCCTTTAATCCCGGCACTCGGGAGGCAGAGGCAGGTGGATGACTGTGAGTTCGAGGCCAGCCTGCTCTACAAAGCGAGTCCAGGACAGCCAGAGATGTTACCCAGAGAAACCCTGTCTCACCCCCCCCCTCCCCAAAAAAAAAGAAGTCAAGGACCAGCCTTGTCACATAGCACAGGGTCTTAGGACTAGGTGCAGCACCAGCAATCTTCCAGGTCTGGCCTGCTGCAGGGGCTGGTGGCCCTGATTGCAAGGGCTGATGACCCTTGCAGGTATTTTTAAAGGTAGCCAGCTATGGGTAAGGGGGTGAGGGAGAGAGAGAGAGAGAGAGAGAGAGAGAGAGAGAGAGGACTATTCTTTTTATATCCTGAAAGGAGGGCTCTCTACATCAAAGAAAGAATTACCTCATGATTCAAAGGCATTTATCACAAGGACAGGCAAAACCAATGCAACAGCAGGGCACTTATCAGTTACATATTTAGATACTCAGTTAAGTACACTGACTTAAACTATACACAAGTTAACTTTAAGATGACAGTACATTATGTCAGAGTAACAAGGAATAAGGAATTACAACGAAACAGTTTGTGTATATTGTCATTAAGATTTGTACTAAATTTAGGCATTCCTTGGTAGCCTCATTATCTCTTTAGTTCATGGGGGGTTTGGGGTCCTTGATTGGTTTCATGGCACACCTGGAGTTTGGTCTTATCATCTCTAGAGTGAAAGCTTATCTGAGGTCATAAATCTGTCTCAGGCCTGTCTCCTAATAAGATACACAATGTTTGGGAAGAGGATTTACTACATACAGCTGTATGTTTTCTATCAACTATCTAACTTCTTTAACTTCTAAAATTGTTTGCACTGAGTCAGGCAGTTTTTAAAACTCTTATCAGGAATAATAAAATCACCTTTATAGGACTCTGTGTGAAGTCTGGTCATACAAGAAGAGTGGTAATTAGGAATGAGGGAATCTTCACTCCATGTCAGTAATAATCAGATGAAAGGAAAAGCTGGGTGTTAGCAAGAAGCAACTCTGGGGTGCATCTTTAGCATAGACTTTGCAAAACGCCAGATAGCTTTTCAGGAAGCTTACAAATTTATAGAACCCCCTTCTCAGAGAGCTTCTGCCAATGCTTGAACACTGCATGGTAAGGGCCTAAAAATAGCAGATGGACATGAAGGAAGGAGCCTCAAGAGCATTTAGCTCCTGACATAAAAATCATGCCTTGTTTTTTTAAAAACCAACTTGTGTTTTTAAATAACTGTTCCTATTGCTTCTTGGCCATTTAGTTAAGATCAAGTATAAATAACTGTTCCTTAAGTAAGAAGCTTTGTTTGGTGAGGAGGGCTTGAGACAGGTCTCATGTAGCCCAGGTTGGCCTCAAATTTCCTAAGTGGCTACGGATGGCTTTGAACTCCTGCTCCTCCAGCCTCTACCTCCAAAATCCTGATAGTTGGAATTAAAGGTATACACCAGCATGTCTGGCTGTCCTTTTTTGTTTTCTAAAGTGTTTCATACTTTTCTTATAGGCAAAATATGTAATTATTGATTGGGTTGGAATGAAACTTCTTTAGGATATCATAAAGCTCAAGAAGTGAACTGACAGAAGAGGATAGAAGCAAAGAGGGCCTAGGATGACAGCAATGAGGTTCTACCGCACCTGGAGAACCAGCAGTCTACAGCAGGGAACTCAGATGCTACATACCAACAGAGCCTAAGGACACTGGCCACCTTCTGGCCAGGGTAACCTGCATGAGAAGAATCCCTATACAACTACTGCAATTCCAAAACTACTTCATTATTCTGCTCTCTTCTTCAATTCTTGATAAACCAGTGCCATGAAAATAATAGTTCAAGTTTAAGTTTGCGCTGGAGATGGTAGTGTGTATCCAGTCCCAGTTATCTGGAAAGCCAAGGCAGGGATCATTTGAGAACAGGAGCTCAAGCCAGCCTAGGCAATACAGTAAGAATACAGTAAGACTCTGTCTCTTAAAAAATAATAAATGAGCTGGATGTGGTGGTGCATGCCTTTAATCCCAGCACTCGGGAGGCAGAGGCAGGCGGGTCTCTGTGAGTTTGAGGCCAGCCTGGTCTACAAAGTGAGTTCAGGACAGCCAAGGATACACAGAGAAACCCTGTATCAAAAAACCAAAAAAACAACAACAACCAACCCCCCCCAAAATAATAATAAATGGGGGCTAGAGAGAAGGATCAGCAGTTAAGAGCACTGGATGTTCTTGGAGAGGATGCTGGTTCAGTTCCCACATGATAGCTTACAACCATCTGCAACTCCCATTCTAAGGGCTCCAATGCTCTCTTCTGAACTACACAGACACTAAGAATGTATGTGGTACACATAGATGTGCAGGCAAAACACTGAAATACACAAACCTAAAAAAATAAAATAAAAGGAGCTGGAGACTGCCCCTAGAGGCATTGCAGATATGGCTGCTGTGTCATATATGCATCAGTAGGTGGCAGAGAGAGGCTAAGTCTACAGTCAGTATTCTGACCTATGAATGAATAGTAGCATAACATTCAGAGGTAGGGAGGAAGAAGAAACCTAGATACCAACACAACTTCAAAGGCATGGGTCCCAGAAGGGGATCTAGCCTGTGTCAACCACCCGTCCAGGAACCAGACAAGTACCAAATGGGCTCCCAGGACAAGAAGCAAGCCAGAGATTAGAAGAACCCTGCCTGGCCCTGGATGTGGGTGTTGTGGGTGAGCCAGTCCTAGGGTGTGAGTGTGGGAGACACACCCTGCCTATTGTCTGCTTTGTGGTGGCGCTAGCAAGGGAGAGATGCCCTCTCTTTTGTCCTCACCACTGGTGGTGGACAGGAGGTCTGGCCCCAATGGGGTCACAAGAGCAGGAGAACTGTCCCTGCCCCTCACATGCTACAGCACTCTGGAGATGAGGCCCTGCACCTTTCCTGGGTAGCACACTACAGCTGGCCCTGGGTGTGGGCACTGTGGGTGAGCCAGCCCTGAGGGAGTGAGTGTGGGAGAATGAGCCCTGCCTTTTGTCTGCTTTATGGAGGTGTTGACTAGGGAGAGGAGAGACCCCCCCCCCCCCCGCCTTTTGCCCTTACCACCAGAGGCAGACAGAAGATCTGGCCCTGATTGGGTCATAAGAGCAGGAGAACTGTCCTGCCCAACCACATGCTGCAGCACTTGGGAGAACAAGCCCTGCACCTTGCCTGGGCAGCATACTACAGGGTGTGGGGGTTGTGAGTGAGCCAGCCCTGAGGGGGTGAGAGCTGGAAAGCCAGCTTGCCTTTTGTCTGCTTTGTGGTGTTGGTGAGGGAGAGATCCCCTTTGCTCTCTTGCCCTCACCACAGGTAGCAGGTGGGAGAATTGGCCCTGATGGGGTCATGAAAGCAGGAGAGCTGATCCAACCACTAACTTGCTGCAGCACGTGGGAGAGCAGGCCCTGCAAGTGCGGGTACAGGTCCAGAAGCAGGGCTTTGAGTTGGCCCACCCCATGGATGAACTGCTGAAGTGCATAAAGAGGTCAGTTCCACAGACCCAAAACTACAGGATCTCCATGACACAGGACAATAACAACAGCATATCTGAGAGGAGTCCCAGTGAAGTTCCAATATTGACAAAGTAGCAGAAGCCAGAGGCCTCATACCAAACCAAGGAGTCATTATAATGAACATTTTGCAAAGAAAAACATGTAGACAAAAGGGAATATTGTGGGACACACTGTAACACACTACAGCTTCCACAGTGAGATTTTTATTTTAATGTGGGGGGGAGTTTACAAGGGTAAAAGGTGGGTCTGAGGGGAGGTGGGAAATGAGAGAGACCAGGGTGCATGATGTGAAATTCATAAGATAAAAAACAAACAAACAAAAAAGCTGGAGAGAAGGCTCATATCACAGCAGTTAGGAGCACTTGCTGTTTGTGTAGAGGACACAGGTTGGTTCCCAGCACCTACACGACAGCTCACAACATCGGTAGCTCCAGGTTCAGGGACTCCAACACCTTCTTCTGACCCCCAAGGCACTAGGCATGCATATGGTGTATAATGTATTTATAATATATTATATTATATGTATAACATATTCACGCAGACACACATAAAATACGTCTTTATAATAATAGTAATTAAATGAAGTTTGAAGACATGTAAAAAGAATGACAATGAGTTAAACATTAACAATTCCTTATTTGTTTTTGTTCAGGACTTTTCCTTTCATGTGTACAACAATGTTTACATCCTAAGTTGTTGTTGCTATTTTGAGACAGGGTCTCACTATACATCTGAGTGGCCTGATGTATTATTATTTGTTTTATTATTATTATTGATTTTTATTGTTATTTTAGTATTTTGAAACAAGATCTCATCATATAACAGGGTGGCCTGGAACTTATAGATGAGGATAATCTCAAAGCCACCATTCCTCCAATCTCTGCTTCCAGAGTGCTGGAATGAAAGGTGAGTGCTGCCACACCTGGCTAAGTACTAAATTAGTCCAGAGTCAAAGTGAGACTACTGTCACAGAGTTTATTAGGGAAGAAACAACATGAAGCTATCCCAGCACTCGGGAGGCAGAGGCAGGTGGATCTCTGTGAGTTCAAGGCCTGCCTGGTCTACAAAGTGAGTCCAGGACAGTCAAGGATACACAGAGAAACCCTGTCTCGAAAAACCAAAAAAAAAAAAAAAAAAAAAGAAAGAAACAACATGAAGCTAGTATACAGTTAGTACTATGTGAAACATACTATGTTTAAAGATTTATTATTTTTATTTTATGTGCATGCATGCCTGGTGGCTGAGGAGGCCAAAGAGGTCACTGGATCCCCCAGAGCTAGAGCTACAATGGTTTATGAACGAGGAGCTAAGCCAGGTCTTCTGTGCCAGTAGCAAGTATTCTTACCTCCTGAGCAATCTCTCTGGCCCCAAACTTACTACAATCAGTTTTGTTGTTTGTTCATTTGTTTTGGGTTTCTTTTTTAATGTTTATTTACTACTTCAATTTACATCTCCATCATAGTCCCCTCCATCCACTCCTCCCAGACCCACCCTTGTTCTGGTTTTTTGAGACAGGGTCTCATATATCTCAGGTTGACTTCAGACTTGTGGCTTGTAGCTGAGACTGGCCTTGAGCTCTTGATTCTCCTGCCTCTATCTCACAAGCTGGGATTATAAGTGTGTGCCCCCATAACCAACTTTAAAATTTCATTTTAAACTAACATCATATATTAAAAGGCCAAGTACTTACCAGTTATAACCAAAAGGAGGGTCATGAAAACTTCTGCACAGTCTGGAACTTTCATTCCATCTACGTCAGTGATGTCCTTATACTGGGACACCCAAGCAGACTCGGACGAAAGCATTGAGTCCATTTTCTGAAGAGCAACTAAGATGAGGAAACAAGGATCACGTCAAGGACTTAGAGTCATTCTTGAATTATCAACTTATACCTTTTTTAGGATTGATGTTTTTTCATGTAAAATAAATTTGCAATCTCCCACTAGCTAACTGCAGTATATTTAAAAAGTCTACCTTGCAGTTAAATAAGAAACTTCATTCTCCCTCCTCTCAAATCATCAAAATAGTTATGCTAACTAGATGTGACACATCTAGATACTCAACCAACATAGAAATAGTGCGTGGCAAAAATCTACAAACATCAATATCCTCTACTGGGTCAATGTTCCAACATGTAGGCTGTAATTCCGGGAAAACCCTGAAGTTCCGTGGAAAGAAAAGAAGACTGTCTTTGAAGGTAATTCAGTAGACCCTGCCCAGGAAAGATTTAGGCACCCATAGTTCCTATGCAGAACTGTAAGAGAAAAAAACTACAAAACTTCACACACCAAAAACAGACGTTGCCAGACAGTGGTAGCACACGCCTTTAATCCCAGCACTTGGGAGGCAAAGGCAGGTGGATCTCTGTGAGTTTGAGCTGAACCTGGTCTCTACAGAGAATTTCAGGCCAGTCAAGCCTACACAGTGAGACCCTGTCTAAAAACCAAGCAAAATATCAACAAACTCAAGACAACCCCCTCCACCCGATGGCCATACGATCACTTACATTTTCTCTCCACAGTCAGCCATCTCTGGAAACATGTTTCCTCTGAGAGAATATGCATGCAGCTGGGAAAAGTGCTGGGATAGCCGTGGACACTATGTAGCTCCCTCTCGAATAATAGCACCTCATCCACCAAATGACAGAACAGCGTGTCATCATAGAGCAGGCATGGAATGTCAGAAGCGAGCTTCTCAAGAATAAGCACCAGAAGGCCTCGAGAAAACTCAAGCTGGGAGAGACACACAGGCGTGAGGGCTCATGGCCACAAACACCGCTAATGAAGCTGAGATGGATGCTCTCGGCTCAGCCTCTTACCCTGGCATTTACTGCAGAGCCTGCTTTATCCAATATTGGCTGAATCTTCTCATCCAGGAAGTGAGAATGGTTTCCAATCCACATAAGAACCTGAGCTAAGTACCATTCAGGCTGAGGGGAAGGAAAAATGGTTTCAATTCTTTATTTATTCTACGGTTATGAAAAATTCTAATTAAATGCATTTTATTATAAACAGACACAAAAATTAGTTGAAAATTTCTATCTGTAAGAGAATAATTCTTTTTTTCTTTTCTTTCTTTTTTTTTTTTTGAGATAGGGTTTCTCTGTATAATAGCTCTGGCTGTCCTGGAACTCACTCTGTAGACCAGGCTGGCCTTGAACTCACAGAGATCCACCTGCCTCTGCCTCTGCTGGAATTAAAGGCGTACGCCACCACATCCAGCCATTACAGACAGCTGTGAACTGCCATGTGGGTGCTGGGATTTGAACCCAGGTCCTTGAAAAAATAGCCAGTGTTCTTAACCACTGAGCCATCTCTCCAGCCCTAAATTTTTTAATGCTTATTTATTACTTCAAGTTACATCTCCAACATAGTCCCCTCCCTCCACCCCTCCCAGTCTCACACTCCCACTCTCTCCCAAGAGCATAAATCTTACCTGGCACTTCAAACTCACAAAATACTTCATAATCAAATGTTTCCCAATGTACTCGCAACAAATTCCAATAATGTGGCTTAAGTCAGTAAACTAATAAATTTAAAATACCTTATTGGGATAGGAATAGCTGTGCAGTATAACATTTGCCTAGTTATAAAAAGCCTTGCTTTCCTGGTGTGGTGGCGCACGCCTTTAATCCCAGCACTCGGGAGGCAGAGGCAGTTGGATCTCTGTGAGTTCGAGGCCAGCCTGGTCTGCAAAGCGAGTCCAGGACAGCCAGGGCTGTTACACAGAGAAACCCTGTCTTGAAAAAAACAACAACAAAGGCCTTGCTTTCAACACGCAGCAGCATCAGGAAAAAGAGGCAGAGGGGCACAATGACAGCAGTAATGAAGAAGAGACGTCACACACACACATCTGCCCAGAACACACTAAGCCCTGGATTCCAGAGCAAAACTACACAGCAAGAAAGAGGCAAGGCTGGCAAGATGCTCAGTGGGTAGGGGCACCTGCCAGCCAGGCTGACAGCCTGAGCTTCATCCTGGAATCCACGATGAAGGGAGAGAGCCAACTCCCAGACGGCTCCTCTGACCAAAAAGCCCTCCAGACCTAGTGCAGTGAGGTATTGCAAACAACTGACATCTTTGAAGCTGTGTTTTGAAATAGCATCCCAAAAAAACTTTGTGAGATAGGATCTCATGTAGCTCAAGCCTCAGACTCTACATGTAACTGAGTGTGAACTTCTGGTCTTGTCTCTACCTCCCTAGTGCTAGGATTTCAAATATGCACTGTCACACGCGGTTTACGTGGTGCTGGGCACCAACCTAAGGCTTCACATGAGCTAGGCAAGCACGCTCCATGACTGAGCATCATCCCCAAGTAATTCTTAAACATGATTTTCTTCTGCTTTCTGCCTTCAAAAGGTGAAGTAAGGAAGAGTCAGCTGGTCTACATTACAAATACATCCCTCCCCAGCACTGAGGAAAAAGGTACTGACTGTATCGTTCCAAATGTTGGTCTCAAGGACTATCTCAGTGACAGTGTACTAACTTCATTAGGGTCGCACCTTTAAAACAGGCCAACACAACTTAAAACTTTATTACACTAAGTATATTATTGTTATATTAGTATCATGCAATATAAGTTATATTATAGATTACATATTATATAATAAACACTAGTTATATTATTGCCTTCCTAAATGTTCAGTTTATGCTTTGCCTCACTTACTACTGAGCACAAATGGTTCTGCTCTTCCAACAACAGTCTATCCAAAAAAGAAGACCCATAAAGTACACACAGGAATCTACTGCCACTAGGTTCATTCATATGGTATGTACAATACCTGGTGTGATCTTCCTCGGAATACTTAGTGAGCCCTGTTCCACACACTATATTAGCAAACACCAACAATAAACCAGATAGAGCCCATATCCTAGATCAAAATTACAGAGAAACCCCAGCAGGCTACACTGATGTGGTCCCTCACTTCAAACATTGGTAACCATTTCCTTTAAATTACTAATTCTGTCACTTACTGCTATGATGCCACTTCTGAAGCTATGAGTCACTCGGTGCCGGCACCTATATTCAATAGCCAGAGCTCTCTCCTGTGGAATTCACTTCTCTTTCTATTTACACATGTGCAGGGGTAGTCTGTACAGTGAAGCCTGGGCACAGGTCCGGTCGTAAAGCCCAAACGCAAATGTGATGGTGCCCCAGAGACAGCCCCAGTTCCGACAACCTATCAACCCAAGTCCTACTTACGTCTACAAAGGACAGTTATGAAGCAGGAATTTAGAAGGGAAAACAGAAATGTGAACAGAGACAGGTTAACTTAAGCATGTGTAAGTCCAGGCACAGGTAATAGCCACTATTAATGAAAACTCAGGGCAAAGTGGACACTGTGGTACACACATGTAAGCCCAGCACTCAGAAGGCAGATGCAGAGGGAGCTCAAGTCTGAGGCCAGCCCAGGGTTCTCCTTAGACTCTATCTCAAAAAACAAAACAAAAAAAACCAGAAGAGAAGAGAAAACAGAAAAGCATACGCTCCATCAAGGCACACCTTGCTGATGACATTGGTCTGCCGGCTGCCTCTGAAGTGGTACCTGAATCTCTTCTGAAGGGGGGTCAGCATGATCTGGATAGGCAGGATCACAGAAGGGCAGTCAGGAAGACAATATTTTTCTGGGAGTTGTTTTGGCTCAGTTAATAATTCATCTCTGACACACTCAAGTCAAGGAAAAAGAATCAGGCTCATATTTATACATACAACTACACATGCATACATTTTTTTCAACAAATGTATTCATACTTAGCAAAAGGTCTCATGCAAAACCTAACTTATACTGAATTTAAATTTGCTAAAAAGGTTTTTAGGGACTGGAGAGATGACAAGTTAAGAACAGTTGTTGCTTTTGCAGAAGATCCCGGTTCAATTCCCAGCACCCACACGGTGGCTCACGATCATCCTTAATTAGTAGCAGATGATCGGATGCCCTCTTGTGACCCCCACAGGCACAAGACATGCACATGGTGCATAGACATACATACAGACAAAATATTCATACTCATAAAATAAAAAATAAATGAAAATATAGAAGGGTTTTAGAATCAATCAGCATTAAGCAAATCAACTTAAACAATCACTTGATTACTAAGGTTTCTTCCCATTGCCTATTTGTTTTCTTGTCCTAAAGGACCTATATGTAATGCCAACATGGGTCAGTTGCTGTGGTGGTTTGAACAGGTATGGCCCCCATAAGCTTATATTTTTTAATGCTTTGTCCATAGGGAGTGGCACTATTAGGTGTGGCCTTGTTGGGGTAGGTGTAGCCTTGGAGAATGTCACGGGGAAGTGGGGGTGTTGGGCTTTGGAGTTTCAAATGCTCAAGCCTGGCCCAGTACCTCTATCTTCCTGCTGCCTGCCAATCTGGATGTAGAACTCTCAGTTCCTTCTCCAGCACCCCGTCTGGCTGCAAGCTGCCATGCTTCCCACCATTACGACAATGGACTAAACCTCTGAACCTGTAAGCCAGCCCCAATTAAAAGTTGCCTTGGTCATGATGTCTCTTCACAGTAACAGAACACAGACTAAGACAATTGTTTATCTTAGAACTCTTTTTTTTTTTTTTTTTTTTTTGGTTTTTCGAGACAGGGTTTCTCTGAATATCTCTGGCTGTCCTGGACTCGCTTTGTAGACCAGGCTGGCCTCGAACTCACAAAGATCCGCCTGCCTCTGCCTCCCAAGTGCTGGGATTAAAGGCGTGCGCCACCACCGCCCGGCTAGAACTCTTTTTTTTAAACAGCTCCTCCACTCCAAGATAATTCATTTTTAAAGAAAATACATCCTTTCCAACAGGCAGGTACATATCAGGTCTAAGCCAGGACCCTCAATTTGGCATCATGGTCACTCTGAAAACTTTCTCACCTGTACTGGAGATTGAGTCTGCTGCCTCATTCAAACTCTATCACTCTATAGCTAGCCCACAATGTTCTATTCGCCAACCACAAATTACTGGGGAAAGAAGTTTAAGTAAGTTTCCACTCCAACAAAGATACGAGGCTTGTAGTTTCAACAGTTGACAAAACAGAGTCTCCAGGGTAGCATATATCTCTGGGGCACTGGTAGGACGGCTTATGCCAACAGTCTGAGACTGGGTGTGTGTGATGAACGGCCAGTGAAGCTGTGTTAAAATTTCCTCAAAATCACTGTTACAGAAAAGAAACAATGTTTCATATGACCCCATTACATTACCAAATACCCATCAGAAAGCAGTCACCATGTGACATTTCCTGCCTGGTGAGCTTGTCCTTGAGAATTTTATGCCAGAATTTCACCGTGGCTCTGACGAAACTAAGAAGGTGAGTACAAGATGACTGCTGAAGCTTCATGTCAAGTTCTGCCATGGTCACCAGGAGAGAGGCTGCCTCAGGCACATTATTGGTCATGAGGTACTGCTGAATGTTATCACTGCAAGACAAAGCAGAACACACTAATGAGGGCTTCTGTAGGGCGAGTGCGTGTGCACGTGTGTGTGTGTGTGTGTGTGTGTGTGTGTGTGTGTGTGTGTGTGTGTG
>CAJQZJ010033004.1:16223-89991 GCA_907164525.1 Lophiomys imhausi | reverse complement strand
GTGTGTGTGTGTGTGTGTGTGTGTGTGTGTGTGTGTGTGTGTGTGTGCACACTCAGAGTCAATATCAAGTGTTTTCTTCAGGCAGATCTCTATGAGTTCAAGGCCAGCCTCAGCTACAAAGAAAATTCCAGGACACCCAGTACTGTTACACAGAGAAACCCTGTCTCAAAAAACAAAAAACATTAATTGTACAAGTAACCACAGAATATAAAATTTCCAGAATTACATATGACACTGAAGTATAGCTGGGCGGTGGTGGCGCACGCCTTTAATCCCAGCACTCGGGAGGCAGAGGCAGGCGGATCTCTGTAAGTTCGAGGCCAGCCTGGTCTACAAAGTGAGTCCAGGACAGCCAGAGCTACACAGAGAAACCCTGTCTCGAAAAAAAAACACTGAAGTATGGAAGACTAATGCTCATATGAAACACTCTGCTGAGATGCTAGTTCAAGCAGGAAGGGAGAAAGTAAAAAGAGAGAGAGAATACAGAATAAAAACTAGTCATTAAAGAGAAATTTGGAGATGAAAAAAGTCTGAGAAGTTCAAAAAAATTGGAAATAGAAATGTTATTACAAAGGCCCTATGGAAAAACCATACTGTTAAGAGAGTGAAATAACTGTATGGTACTCATTATCAATTTGATGTGATTCCTGGGTTTAAACAATTCAGAAACCAAAGAAGTTACTGATAACTAAAATCTTGTTTTGGTCAATCTCTGGCTACTATGAAAGGGAAAGTTTCAAACAATATATTCTGCTTAAGAAGGTTATTTTAATTAATTGATTTATTTTTAGTTTTTTGAGACAGGGATTCTCTGTGTATCTCTGGCTGTCCTGCACTCACTTTGTAGACCAAGCTGGCCTTGAACTCACAGAGATCAGCCTGCCTCTGCCTCCGGAGTGCTGGGATTAAAGGCGTGCGTCACCACGCCCGGCTTGAGAAGGTTATTGATAATACCCTTTATGGTTACATTCTTTCAGGGGGCAAAGAGAAATGAAGTAAAGCAGGTTTAAAACTCCTTTATGATAGGTTCTGGGGAGACAGCTCAGTGGGTAAAGTAGAGCTGTGTGAGCATGAGTTGAGGACTTGGGTTTGGATCTGTAACAGCCACATAACAAGTAAGGCATGTGGGGCTGGAGAGATGGCTCAGCGGTTAAGAACACTGACTTCTCTTCCAGAGGACCTGGGTTCAAATCCCAGCACCTACATGGCAGTGCACTACTGTAACTCCTGTTCTAAATGATCTGACACCCTCACACAGAGAGAAACACATGCAATCAAAACACCAACATACATAAAAATAAATAAATAAATAAACAAACAAGGCATGCTACTGCCCAGCACAGGAAGGGGAGACAGAGGGACCCTGGGAATCACTAGCTAGCCAGCCTACCCAATCTGTGAGCTCCAGCCTTAGGGAGAGAGTGTCTCAAACAATAAAGGAAGACACCAATGTACAATCTGGGGGTGATAGGGGACTACAGCATAAAATAGAATAATCTACCCAGTTAGGCAGAAGTGTTACTTTGGCTTGAGAGGCAAGACCAGATATAAGCAACCTGTAGTGTTCACAAAATGAATGTGAACTTTATTTCTCTTTTTATCAAAAGAACTTTTCTATTTTTCCCTACTCAAACATAGTTCCATTCCATTATTAAATATAAGAATACTGTGTAGTTTTTTTGTTTTGTTTTATTTTGTTTTGTTTTGTTTTGTTTTGTTTTGAAGACAATTCTGGCCATGTAGCCAGAAGCTAGTCTTGAACTTGCTGTCTTGGCATGGCCTCCCAGGAATTGAGATTACAGGTTTGCAGCATCATACTAGCCTAACTATGTAGTATTTTTGTTTGTTGTTGCTTTGCAGACCAGGTCTCAGTATGCAGCCTGGCTTTTCCTGGCACTCACTGTATAGACAAAGCTGGCCTAACACACGCAGCCACCTCCTGCTTCCGCACAAGTGCTGGGACTACAGGTGTGGTCCATCACACCCACTCACAGCTCTTTTTTAAACATTTATTTACTTACTTATTCTTGAGACAGAATTTCTCTGTGTAGCCCTGGCTGTCACACTGTAGACCAGGCTGGCCTTGAACTCACAGAGATACACCTGCCTCTGCCTCCCAAGTGCTGGGATTAAAGGTGTATGACACCACTGCCCAGCCAGTTATTTATTTTATGTGTATGAGTGCTCTGCCCACGTGCACATGTATACAATATGGATGCAGTGCCCACGGAGGCCAGAAGAGGGCCGCAGATCCCCTTAAACTGAATTACAGAGGTGTGAGTTCTAGAAACTGAACCCAGGCCCTCTGGAAGAATGGCAGTGCTTCTAACTGCTGAGCCAGCTCTCAGCTTCTTACAATGCAGTCCATATTAGATGATACCCATTTTTAGAAATCCACATTCTAGGTGACAGAATGCAGTTCTGTCACTGCATTTAGTTCTCAAAAAACTAAAACAAAACAACAAAATTTTAACTTATATTACTTTCTATCAAATGCAAAATAAGCTCCTTGAAAAGTTTATGTTCATTCACAATAGAGCAAAATAATTGTTATCATGTTTTTGTTTTGTTTTTCTCCAAGATAGGGTTTCTCTGTATTATCCCTGGCTGTTCTGGACTCTCTGTAACCAGGCTGACCTTGAACTCACAACAGAGATCCACCTGCCTCTGCCTACCAAGTGCTGGGATGTGCCCCCAAGTCTGGCAATTAGAGACATCTGTGAACTGCCATGTGGGTGCTGGGATTTGAACACGGGTCCTTTGGAAGAGCAGCCAGTGTTCTTAACCATTGATTCATCTATTCAACCACCCCCACTATCATGTTATTTTCCTAACAACTGGTAAAAGTATAATCTTTAATTGACTCGATTATTTAATAGCATACACACACTCGGAGACTGAGCCTCAAAGAAAACAACAGATCATCATGAGAACAGTGCTACCCTACCTGAGCTCTTCGATCTGTGAAACCCACTTAAGGTACGTGAGATGCCGCCCGATCTCTTCTATCTGGTTGATCATGGCCCCGAGATCACCCATCCAGGGCTGTGCGGTCAGCAAATGGCTGTTAATGGCGCTGAAGAGAGGCCCTTCCTGCTCCAGACACTGATACAGAACTTGTTTGGATTCCTCTGCATCTTTTAAAGCACTTTGAATTCTTTTAGGGATTTCAGATGAAATTGTAAGTACCTAACAACACACAAAAATATTAGCAGTGAGATAAAATTTTGTTAGTTTAGTCTTTTCCAAAGACATGTTCGAACAGAATTGAAAGTTTCCCATTAAAAATTTCAAGCTAGCTGCATGGTGGTGCACATCTTTTAATCCCAGCACTCAGAAGGTAGATACAGGAAAATCTTTGTGAATTAGAGACTACATCTAAGTTCCAGGCCAGTTACAGTTACATAATGAGACCCTGTCTTAAAAACAAAACTTAAAAACCCTTCAAACAAAAGGTTTAGCTACTCTCAGGAGTCCCAGGACCCTGGAAGTGTAAGCAGAAGAATCAAGAATTCAAGGTCAACCTTCGCCTTTTACTGAGTACTGGGCCAGCCTAGTACATAAGGTTGTCCCAAAAAAGAACAAAACAAGGGCTGGGAAGGTAGCTTTGTAGGTAAACTACCTTTCACGCAGGCATGAGATCCTAAATTTGGATTCCCAGCAGCCACATAAAAAGCCAGGCACAGCAGTGTGTCTGTAACCCTCGTGCTAGGAGGACAGGGACAGGTGGATCCCTGCTTAGTGGCCACCCTGACTAGCTCAATCAGTGAGCTTCAGATTCAGTAAGAGATCCTGTCTCAAACAAACACCCAGGTGGACAGAGATAGACACCTAACATTGACTTCATTGGCCTCTGACCTATTCATTTGCATGCTCATTGCACACATATACCATACACATGCAGAATTAAAAGGTTCAATTTCTTTATCTTGTACCAATCAACCCGAACATATAATACTATATACATGGAGAGAGACCTTCCAACACATGGCTCTCTCTCAGGCAACTAAGTATCTGGAACACTTTGAAAGCATTCAGCCAGAGACTCTTGCTTCGCCTAATTTATTTTTCTTCAAAAAACAAATGAAGCTTGGTGGCACAATACTTGAGAGGCAGAGGGATGTGGATCTCTGTGAGTTCAAGGCCAGCCTGGTCTACAAAGTGAGTCCAGGACAGTCAAGGATACACAGAGAAACCCTGTCTCAAAAAACCTAAAATAAAAAAAACAAATGAAGCTATGACTGAAGCTGCATTGATAAGCTGGGATATGTCTCAACAGCAGAGCACCTGGCTGGTATGCACAGGACGGGGTTCAATTCTCAGCACCACAGGGAAAATCTTTTAAAGCAGGCAGGGTGCCACACACCTGTAACCTCAGTGCTTGGACACGAGGTAGAAGGATGAGTAGTTCCATGCCAGTCTCAGCTACATAACTGAGGCCAGCCTGAGTTACATGAAGCCAAAATGCAGCTGGGCCCCTGTATTCTGCTGTCGCCTAGAATGAGCCCTAATGATTTGCTAAGACGATATTTAGGTAATGTCTTTAGACATGTCATTCATTAAAGGATATTTTTACGGGGCTGACCACAATGTACTAAAGCCTCTGGCCTATGGGGTACCTGCAGTCATACATATAACTCACCCCAAACATAGTTAAAATAGATGTTTTAAAATGTTTTGTATCATATATGGGAAACAAATCAATTTTAGACATCAAAACAAATGACTCATACTTAACTTTTATTTTGAGATAGTCTCATATCCTGGCTGGCCTTGAGTTTCTGAGCATTCTGCTTCCATCCACTGAGTACTGGGATTACAGGCTAATGCCACTACACCCAGAATTACACAGAATTTTATAGAATTTCAACTCAATCAACCCTGATTAGACATCTGAGCCCAGCACAATGCTAGGGATATAAGGGCAACACCTACCCTTAAGGATGGAAAAGACACATAAGTATGCATTCTCAAAAGCAAAGTTAATGCAACAAAATGGCACACTAGCCTGGGCATGGTGGAACACACCTTTAGTCTCAGCACTTGGGAGGCAGAGGCAGGTAGAGCTCTGTGAGTTCAAGGTCAGCCTGATCTACAAAGTGAGTCCAAGCCAGTCAGGAGTAGAGGAATGCCTTGTCAACAACAGAACCACCGGAACATGCACAAGAATCACCTGAAGATCTTGTGCTGATGCACAGAATCTAATCCAAAGGAAGATGAGGGAACAGATGAGCCTGGACAGGCAGGGAAAGACACCCATACAAGGACACCCTTTGTACAGGAGGCCACAGGGTCCACTAGATGTTTTAAATCAGGGAAACTTACAGTGTAGCAAGTAGGAAGAGGAAAGCAAGTGGGGAGCTCAGGTGCCTGGGGTTGTACCGACAGAGCCAGACTCCTGGGTGGCAGAGCTGGCTGGAGTTTTGTCAAATTGGCAGGAGCTAGAGAGTCAGCTGAGAAGAGAGAACCTCACCTGAGAAAATGCTCCCGGCAGACAGGCTTCCAGGCAAGTCGGAGGGCATTTTCTTCCTTAATGATTAATGTGGAAGAGGGAACCTCACCTGAGAAAATGCTCCCAGCAGACAGGCTTTCAGGCAAGTCAGAGAGCATTTTCTTCCTTAATGATTAATGTGGAAGGGCCCAACCCATTATGAGCAGTGCCACCCCTGAGCAGGTGGTCCTCAGTGATATGAGAAGACACGCAGAGCAAGCCGTAAAGGGCAACCCAGTAAGCACTGTTTTTCCATGGTCTCTGCAACTGTTCCTGTCTTCAGGTTCCTGCCTTCTCTTTCCAATATAAGCCCCAAAACTTCCTTCCTCCCCAAGTTCCTTTTGGTTATGGTATTTTATCAGAGCACTGGAAAGAAGACTTGACTGACAGACAGTCGTTAGCCACAGAGGGAAACCTGGTGAGGCACATGAGAACAATTTTGGACATGCTCAATTTCAGGTTTGTGGTGCTTTGAATAGGAATGGCCCCCATAGACTTAGTGCTATCAGGAGGTGTGGCCTTGTGGGAGGAAGTGTGTCACTACGCGGGCGGGCTTTGAGGTCCCCTATGCTCAAGATCCACCCAGTGTGAGAGTCTCCTTCTGCTGCCTGTGGATCAAGATGTAGAACTCAGCTCCTTCTCCAGCACCATGTCGGCCTGCATGCTGCCATGCTTCCCACCATGATGATAATAGACTAAACCTCTGAACCTGTAAGCCAGCCCCAATTAAATGTTTTCTTTATAAGAGTTGCTTTGGTTGTGGCGTCTCTTCACAGTAATGAAACCCTAACTAAGACAAGGTTCAATAATGGCCATCAGCAAAAGTCTCTGTGGTCATTAGGAAAACAAGCTTGATTACAGAGCTAGTGGCAAACTAGAAAATGAAGACTGATAAATAATACTTTTTGAAAATGTCTGACAGCCAAATAAATGAATAAATGCCTATCAAAAGATGAAGGGAATGATATGGGTTTGTTTGATGGGGAAGACCTATATATGTTCATCTAATGAGAAGAAAGGACTGGTAGAGAAACAAAGGATAAATTGCAAGAGCAAACTAAGGCCACTGGCTGCCAAAGAGCTAGAAAGGAGCTAGCGTGTAAAGCTGCCTTGGTATTCGCTCCTGGTGGATGGCTTATGTGGGGTGGGGAGTGTACTACTGACAAAGGGAAAGGAGGGCTAGAGAGCAGATTTGGGAGGTCTGTGCAAAGTACGATGACATGTATGCATGAAGATGTCACAGTGAAAACTATTTATACACTAAGAACATTAATAACATATTTTTAAGAGCTGTGGTAGGTGGTGACTTATCAGGTATTTGCAAAATAAGCCTGATTGCCCACGACTGATCTCTGGAACCCATGTGAAGGTCCATGGTCTCTGCCTCAGTTCCTGTTTCCAGGGTCCTGCCTTAAGTTCTTGTGTGGCAGTGTGTTTGCCTAGCATGCAAGAAGTCCCGAGTTTGATCCCTGGGCACACAATGTGGTGGCACATGTTGAAAATCCTAGCACTCCGGGGGTGGAAGGAGGAAGACCAGTTCAAGAGCATTCTGTGCCATACTATTTTTTTTTATAGAATCTTTTTTTTAACATTTATTTATTTATTTATTATGTATACAGTATTTGCTCTACATATATGCCCGGGCAGATCTCAATGTAGATGGCTTTTTTAACATTTATTTATTTATTTATTATGTATACAGTATTTGCTCTACATATATGCCCGGGCAGATCTCAATGTAGATGGCTGTGAATCACCATGTGGTTGCTGGGAATTGAACTCAGGACCTTGGGAAGAACAGCCAGTGCTCTTAACCTCTGAGCCACCTCTCCAGCCCGTGTGCCATACTATTAATTAATTTGTTTGTTTAAAACAAACAAAAACTGGGGTGTGGTGGCACACGCCTTTAATCCCAGTACTTGGGAGACAGAGGCAGGCGGATCTCTGTGAGTTCAAGGCCAGCCTGGTCTACAAAGAGAGTCCAGGACAGCCAGAGATGTTACACAGAGAAACTCTGTCTCGAAAAAAACCAACAACAAAAAAACAAACAAAAAACCAGTTTTTTGGTTTTTCTACCTCTGAAAAGGTAGAAAGGATCACAAATAAGTTTGGAAATGTGGGATAGACTATTAAATTAATACATTCATGCTAGATGCTTCCATTTTTTGGTTAGACAACAAGAGGTAGTCACTTGGGAAGGCAATAAAAGTGTGCAAGATGAAGCTGAAGATAGTTTCGGTGGCAGGCTGCAGACTGGGCCACTCACTCAGCAGTGTGATGGCCTCCAACAGAGCCTGGCAGGAATGGAAAGGCCCACAGAGCAAGCAGCAGAGCCTAGCGAGAAAGCAGGGAGGCATGGAGGCGTAACTCAGCTCACAGGGATGGAAGAACATAAGACACACCACATCCACATAGCAACAGACTGCCCGTCTTAATTAACCTCTTACTCATATGATCAAACATTTCCTCTTTGACAGAGTACTGCAACATGAAGACCTACTTATCTTTACCTTAAGTTATTTTCATTGGGTTTCTAAAAATAAAAGTAGTATGTTCATAGTAAAATGAAGCCCTGAAAATACATAGAAGCATGAAGAAAATAATCTTTCAACCAACATTCAGAAACAAATAATTGTTACAGCTCTTTTTCTGTTTTGTTACTTTTTTGGGACAGGATTTCATGGAACCCAGGATGGTCTGAAATCATTAAGTATCTGAGGCTGGCCTTGAACTTTTTGTTGTTGTTGTTGTTTTTTGAGACAGGGTTTCTCCGTGTAGCCCTGGCTGTCCTGGACTCACTTTGTAGACAGGCTGGCCTTGAACTCAGAGAGATCTGCCTGCCTCTGCCTCCCGAGTGCTGTCATTAAAGGCGTGTGCTACCATCCCCCCAGCAGCCATTGTACGTTACACCCATGTTTCCTTCTATGTGTGCATTTATAGAAACGTGGAATGGTAGTGTTTAACCATTTTTGCACATTTTGAAATTATTCATAAAACTGTTTTAGAAATTATTATATGAATGTGACACAAAATGTTAGCTATCATTAGAAGTCACCATATCAAAATGATATGTTAGCTATCACTTTGTTTTCAATCAGTAGGAAGTCTTAGTTAATTTATAAAACACTAACAGGAGCCTTAAAGCCTGTCACCGTTAAATGCTCATGTCTCACGACACACACATAATGCTGTTTATGTCCCTTATCATGAAGACAATTGATAGAACTGCACTGAATTTAATACGTACCTGTTCCTCTAACTGCGTTTTGCTTTCTGTCATTTGTTCTATGAGTTTGTCAAGTTTCTTTAAAGATTTGAGGTCACTTCCCACTTCCTTTTCTATGAACGCAGACACATACAAAAGAAGCTCATCGTCGTCTCTACCTTGGCTGAGCTGCTCGCTTCCATCAAGAGCTGCCATGTCCATGTCACCTACAGAAAGGCAAAGCAGCTGCTCAGCCCCACTGCGTCACAGGGAGCACCAAAGCACACAAGGCTAGAAAGAAGATGTGCAAGTTAGTACAGTAGGCTTAAAGGGCTAACTGAGGGCTGGAGATAGAGCTCTGTGGTCGAGCTATTTGTACCAGGCCATGGGTTCAGTTCTCAGCCCTCCTGATCATCTAAAGAGTACACATCCATATTATATCTCACTCCATACACACACATCTGAGGGTACATAGATAATACCTGAATGATAACAACAAAGCAGTTAGTCAATTACCACAAGATTCTCATGGGTTGAGAAAGTCTAGAGTAAAGAAAAAATTTCCCAAATCTAAGTTTTCAGGAGTCATAGACATGGCAATACACAACTTTTCAAAGTTGGTAAGCTCAAAACTATGATCTAGAATTAAAAAAAAAGGACTGCTCTGGCTTTAATATATGTGAAAAACAGTATCAAAATATCTGTTATTGGAACACACTGAAAAGAAAAAAACTGAGATGGTAACCCATACATAAAAACCCCATACAGAGAAGACTTTTTAAAACATTTTTATTTATTGTTGAGAGAAGAATAGTAATGGAGGACAACATTTACTAAACATTATAACAAGTAATTCAGGGGTGGAGAGATGACTCAGAGGTTAAGAGCACTTGCTGCTCTTCCAGAGGACTTGGGTTCAATTCCCAGCCCCCATGTGGTAGTTCACAATTGTCTGTAACTCCAGTGTAGGCAAAATATCAATGCAAATAAAATAAAAATAATAAGGAAAAAACAAAACAAAACAAAGCTAAGTAGTGCAGAGTGAAGACAGAGATGACTGCGAGCTTTTACTCTTACCTCAGATTAGGGATTTTCCCAGTCTATTCTGTGTTTGAAAATTGATCTTGCCCTACTAACCAGCCCTCACCCTACAGTCTCTTCTTTCTTCTCTCATCGTAGGATGCTTACTACACATAGCTTGGGTTGCCACTAATACTTTGTGGAGCAAACGTCATACACACAAACAAACAAAAAAAATCAAATATTTTTAAACAAATTAAGAAAACTTTTTTTTTTACTAAAGAAAAATGCACCACAAAAGCAACTAAATGAGTAAGGTGTGGTAGCACACTCCTGGAATGGCAACACCAGGGAGCAGAGAGGCAGGCGAAGCCAGGGTTCTAAGCCATCCTGAGCTATACAGTAAAAAAAAAAAAAAAAAAAAAAAAAAACTTCTCTCAAAAAACCAAAAAAAAACCAAATTTTAAAAGCAATTAAATTGCTTCTTATTGTCCTAAAATTTGTGGCTTATTTGCGGCTCACCTGTGCCACAGACTCGGCCACCTGCACCTCAGAAAACCCTCCTCACAGCTTCTTGGCAGAGCTGAGGGCTGCATAGTTCATACTGCTCCGCTAGCTTTCTTCTCCCACTCTACCATTAATGCACTGGGATAAATGGCTTTTTTTTCAAAGTAGTTATTTCTGTTCATAAGCTGATTCTTTAAAAAAATTGTTATGGGTGTGTGTGTGTGTGCGCGCGCGCGTAGCACAGGCAGAACTTGAACTCTGGATGGTCTTGAACTTCTGACCCTCTGACATCACATTCCAAGTACCTGCTGAGATTACAGGCGTCCTACCACACTGGCTTCTGCGGTGCTGGGTACTGAACCTAGAGCATGGAGCGTGCTGGGCAAGCACTCCATCAGTTTCGAAATGAAGAGCCACCTACATTCGTAAGTATGAGATACTGTTCAAATATTTATGTGCAGAGAAACAGCATATACCAGAGCAAGGTGGTTCCTCCTACCTGAGGCCCACACGCAGGAGGCTCAAGGAGGACTGATACAAATTCAAGACCAACTTTACCTACCTAGTGAGACTGTGTCTCAAACCCCTGCAAAAAAAACAAGTTACAAGGCCAGAGAGATGGCTCAGCAGGTAAAGGTGCAAACCTTGCAACCTAAGCTCAACCAGAACCCACAATCACACCATGGCACGGCCACACCCACACACGCACATCATGCCACGCGTGCGCGCACACACCCACCCACCCACACACGCACATCATGCCCCCCCTTTTACATCATACACACACATACACACACACACACACTTGATAGAAATAAACAAAGACATAAAACACAAAACAACAAAAACAAATTACAGGGCCAGCAAGAAGGCTCATTTGGTAAAGAAACTTGCTGAACGTGCCAGGCGGTGGTGGCGCACGCCTTTAATCCCAGCACTTGGGAGGCAGAGGCAGGCGGATCTTTGCGAGTTCGAGGCCAGCCTGGTCTACAAAGCAAGTCCAGGACAGCCAGAGCTGTTAAACAGAGAAACCCTGTCTCGAAAAACCAAAAAAAAAAAAAAAAAGAAACTTGCTGAAAAGGCTGATGGCCTGAATTCATTCCCTGAAATCCACACAATGTAGAAATAACTTCTACAAACTGTGAGTCCTGGGATACGCACATACATACATGTGCTTACACACACAAACACAAAGTAGATGTAAAAAAAGCCATTGCATACCCTGTATTTACTGCCAGGAATTCTTTCCCTCTCTTTTCTCCCTAGGCCAGAAATCCATTTTTTCCCTTTGTTTATTTAACTCACAAGAACTAAAATATCTTGGTGCTGAGGATGGAGCTCAGTGACAGTGTGCTTGCCCATCCTAAGCAAAAACCCACATTCAATTCCAAGTTCTGCAAAAATAATGAATCAATAGGTTACAGAGGAATTAGCACATGACTCAGCAGGTAAAGGCACTTCTCACCATGCCTGATGGCCTAAGTTTGATGGCCAGGACCCGCATGGTGGAAGAAGAGCTAACTTACAAGCCGTCCCCTGATCTCCACACACACACCATGGCACACGTGTGCCCATGCCTACCTACACACACACACACACACACACACACACACTCTCTCTCTCTCTCTCTCTCTCTCTCTCTCTCTCAAAATAAATAAAATGCAATAAAAACTTTATTTAGAAAGGAGAATGAGAATGTTGTTTACAGCACATGAGAAGCAAGAGGCCACTGGTAGGAGAAATAAATTAAAGCTAAGTCTCAACTTAAGAATTATAAAATAAGCAATAGTGTATACCCCAGCCTATAAAAGTTAAAAATGAGACTAAAATTCATGTTTCCTGGCTTTCAATCCAAAACCCTTTTTATTCTCCTTTCCATATATGAACAGAATTGTTTTTTCCTTATCCAAGCTTTAATAACATCTGACATATAGGTGGGAAGTTCAGAGTCATCCTCAACTACACAGCAAGTTTGAAACCAACCTGGGGATATGTAAGACAAGTTGTCTCAAAAAGTAGAATAATCCAATTGCAATCATGTCCTGAACTCTTGATATCTTCTTAACAATCTTTCATAAATAAATGAGTTGTGTGGTGATATTTGACCTGAGTTCTATATCTTAGGAGGCCAATTCTACCTTCATTTAAACAACAAAAAAAAAAATACATCCACTAACTATAACTATTTAAATATGGCATACTACACTCTTAAGCACATGAAATCCTTCAAAATTACAAACAGATTTTTATTAATTATTTATGTTTGCTTATTTTCTTTTGAGAAACATCTGATGTATTCCAAGCTGGTCTCAAACTTGTTATGTAGCAGTCCAAGGATGATTTAACTTTTAGTTTCTAGTCTTCCTGCCTCTACCTCTTGGTGCTGCAATTACAGGCATGTATCACACTTGGTTTTATTTTTGGTTTCGTTTTTTCTTTTTTAAATTTAATTTTATTTTATTTTATTGGTTTTTTGAGATAGGGTTTCTCTCTACAACGAGCCCTGGATGCCCTAGACTCCCTTTGTAGACCAGGCTGGCCTTGAACTCACAGAGATCTGCCTGCCTCTGCCTCCCAAGTGCTGGGACATCTAAGCCCATTTTCTGTGATTGTTTGTTTGGTGGTGGTAATGCCTAAGTTCAAACCCAGGGCTTTCAAAGTGCAAAGCAAGATCTCTGTCACTGAAACAAATACTTTCCAGGCCATTTTGGTTTGTAGGGGTGTTTGTTTAAGGATTTGTTCTTTTAGTTTACATGCATGTGTTTGCTTCCATGAGTTTATGTGAACCACGCTTACAAGCAAGAGTCCTCTCTAAAAGCATCAAGCACTCTTAAGCACCAAGCCATCTTTCCAGCTCCAAGGAGGAAAAAAGAGCTTATCAGAAGCCGACAGCAAGAGCTGAGCTTCCTCCTAGGAGCTACATGGTAAAGCGGCACCCTTTCTCTTACTGCTTGCTAATCTTTATCAGTCTGCTTGTCAAGGTCACTGAACTTAACACATAAAAGAGCTTGTGCATGCTCTTTTTCTTCCTCTTAAAAAATAATCTTTTCAAAAGTTCCCAAAGAGGCTGGGCACTTGGCACCTGTGAGATAGAGGCATGAGGACCAGGAGTCCAAGGCCATCCTTAGTCATACAGGAAGTCTGAGGCCAACCTGGGGTACATTCGCCCCTGTTTCAAAAACAAAACAAACAAAAAACCCAAAATAACAAAAGCAGCCCCTGAAGAGTACTATATTTCTAATAACCTGCCATGCTTATCTCATCAAAGTAAAATGACAATATCCACATTTGGGACATATTTTCCTGTCCTAGATAGGAAATGGAGGTACCTACCAGCTCTTTCCTTGTCGCCTACCCAGACCAAGAAGACCCAGGACCTAAATTGTGTTCTACCTGCAGCAAATTTTAATTGCAAATTCAAGGCAAAAGTATAATTAATCAATTATCAAGCCTCTTCCTTGAACCATTAACAGTGACCAGCATCACTCCCTCCAAGTAACAAGCTGATGTTTTATTAAAATGACAGGCCCCAGTGAAATCATACCCATCACTGCAGTAGGTAGAAGTAAGCGTTAAAGCGCTCTTTCTCTATTTTACAATCTTAGAAAGACAAAAGTCCACATGTAAAGATAACTAATATTTATTACTGTTTAAACATTGTACAGAAAAACAAAAATACTTCATTTAAAAGGTAGCAGGCCAGCCGGGCATGGTGGCTCACGCCTTTAATCCCAGCACTTGGGAGGCAGAGGCAGGCGGATCTCTGTGAGTTCGAAGCCAGCCTGGTCTGCAAAGCGAGTCCAGGACAGCCAGGGCTGTTACACAGAGAAACCCTGTCTCAAAAAAAAAAAAAAAACCAAAAAACAAAAAAACAAAAAAAAAAACAAAAAAAAAGGTAGCAGGCTAACCACCGGGCGTGGTGGTGCACACCTTTAATCCCGGCACTCGGGAGGCAGAGGCAGGCGGATCTCTGTGAGTTCAAGGCCAGCCCGGTCTACAGAGCGAGTCCAGGACAGCCAGAGCTGTTACACAGAAAATCCCTGCATACCAAAAGAAAAGAAAAGGTAGCAGGCTAAGAAACCTCTTTTGCCTGAAACCTGAAAGAGTGAGCCACGAAGGACAGCTAGACAAGAAGAACTAAGAGTTTGGATGGAGCCTGCTTACTTTTCTCCTCTGTGTTCTTCATTTCGTCACCGCTCTCGGGGCAGCACTGGCAGAAAAACAGGTGTGGCAAACAAGTTAGACTGAAATAAGTGGAATTCATACAGCGCTCCAAAAGGTCCCTTACTGTAGGGTGGAAAGGTCCTAGGCCCATCTCCCAGGGGCATTCCTGACACTACTGCCACCTTCCCAGAAGTCTAGACCACCTCCCTGCCCTGACACTGAGGCCACCTTCCCGCCAACTCTCAAAACTGTCATCTTCCTGGGACATCGGACACTCCACTGTGACTACTTCCCCTGGGAAGCCTTTGACTGCCTCGGACAGTGGGAACAACCTCTACACGCTTCCAAGTCAACCTAGCGGGGAAGATCGCCCCGGGGAGGTCTGTGCCACTTCACAGGGTCACCCGAGTGTCCCTTCCCCCGGGTTTCCAGGGACGCCTCACCGGGGCTGCCGGCACCCCGTGGGTCTCGCCAGCTGGAAGCAACCTGCCTCCGCGTGAGTCCTCGATTCCATACGCCGCCAGCCTGGCCTGCAGAGTCCGGCTAGGACAGCCACAGAGAAGCCAACCAGACCGGCCTCCGGGGACGCCAGATCTAGCGCCACCTCGACTTCCTATTGCTGCCTCTCTAGACCGAGAGAACGGAACCAGAGAGGCTTATAGGCGCTGCTGCTGTCCTGTTCCGTGGCGTCCCCTGCTGGCTGGCTGTCAGATCTGCCGCTCAGGGAACCCGGTGGTCCTACTGCTTCCCAGGCAGTGGAGACTAGCGTCCTCCGCTATGGATGACCTCCCTTCACTTCTTTGGCTCTGTCATGGTGACTCTCACTTGTAAGAAAGAGAAAGAAAGAGAGAGAGAGAGAGAGAGAGAGAGAGAGAGAGAGAGGGGGGGGGGGGGGGGGGGAGGGAGGGAGGAGGGGAGGGAGGGAAAGAAGAAAGAAAGAAAGAGGGGGGAGGGAGGGAGGGAGGGAGGAAAAGAAGAAAGAAAGAAAGAGAGAGGGGGAGGGAGAGAGGGAGGGAGGGAAAGAAGAAAGAGAGAGAGGGGAGGGAGGGAGGCAGGGAGGGAGGGAAAGAAGAAAGAAAGAGAGAGAGAAAGAAGAAAGAAAGAGGGAGGGAGGGAAAGAGAGAGAGAGAGAAAGAAAGAAAGAAAGAACAAAAGAAAGAAAGAAAGAAAATACTTCAGCCCTCTCATGATGGCAAGTCTAGAAATTCAGAAGCAGAGGCAGGAGGAGGCAGTTCCCTTCCAGTTTGATCTATAAAGTGAATTTGGTGCCAGGTAGGACAACATGGAGAACACCTGTTCAAAACACCTGAGTTCGGTACCTGGCCCACATGGTGGAAGGAAACAGCCGATTCCTGCAAGCTGACCTCCACAACCTCCCCATTGCCCTATCAATAAATAAATTTTAAAAATCTAATGATAATAATGAAACTTGAAGATAGTTCTCCTTCCATGCCATAGATTTTATGTGAATCTTTAAGTTTATGTAAATATTTAGACAATATCCTGATGAGAGTGAGTGTGAGCACAGTGACCAGAAGCATCAGGGTAGTTATTTGATTTGGCATGATTGGGAGTTTGCCAGTGAATGCTGCTATCTAGAACGTTATTTAATGCTGGTCAGATTCCCTAGAGATGTCCTTCATATTTTCAAACTGAGGGGTCCAGATCTGTTTGTAAGAGGGTTGAAATACTCTGGAAGCCAGATAAAAAAGGAGCCCTCAAAATCTGACATGCGCTTTGCCAAGCTGAGTCCCCTAAACCTCTACTGTTTTCCAGGGAGGAGGAACTGCAGTTTCGTAGAAGCAAGAGATGAGTAGAGAATATGAAAATTTGACAACATCCCAGGCAAACCCTGGAAGGCAGTGCTTTTGAGACCAAAACAAATGGGGACCAAACAGGAAAAAAAAAAAAACCTTTAGAAGAAACAGAAACTACTCACTAAGAAGAAAACTCACTGAGGTGCAAACATATATGCAGACAAAACACCCATACACATACAATGAAAATAAAAATGAGGAGCCAGGTTTGGTGGTGCACACCTTTTACCCCAGAACTCAGGAGGCAGAGGCAGGTGAATCTCTGTGAGTCCAAAGCCAGCCTGGTCTACATATGTGAGTTGCAGGACAGCCAAAGCTACATAGTCAGAGCCTGCCTCAATAAATAAATAAATGAATAAATAAATAAATAGTAAGGTCTGTAGAGATGGCTTCAACAATTAAGAGTACTAACTTCTCAGAGAACCCAGGTTCACTTCCATGCACACACATGGCAGCTGATAACCATCTGTCTGTAACTTCAATTCTAGGGGATCCAACACCCTCTTCTGGACACGCCAGGCACCAAGCACACACTTGGTATACAGTCAGTCATCCATACAGACGAAACATCCATACACTTTAAAAAATTAAAGTAATAAAGTAAATTAAAAATTAAAATAGAGTCCAGGCTAAATTACACCACATAGTTGGATTTGAATCTGCTGGCCTGAGGGTGGTAACTTATTCGTTTACCGTAGCCCAAGAGTATGGGAATGTACAAGGATTGGTGAAATGAGCCAGGCCTGGTGCCACACGACTATAGTTGCAGTACTTGCGAGGCTGATGGAAGAGGACCTTGAATTTGGGAACAGCCTGGACTATATACTGAGCACCTATCTCAAAAAGAATGAATTAATTAAGGACAAAGAAAATAATTCAAGTAGGTAACTAACGTGAATAACCTTAGAGGAATGCAATGTAGAACCCACAAGTCTAAGCTATGAAGTGTGATTGTGGTGATTTGAGCAAGAATGGCCCCCATAGGCTCATATGTTCCAATACTTTGATCCTCAGTTGGTAGAACTGTTTGGGAAGGATTAGGAGGCATGGCTTTGTTAGAGGAGGTGTGTCACTGGCATCTGGCTTGGAAGTTTCAAAAGCCCACACCATTCCCAACTTTCTCTACCTTGTACGTGTGGACAAAGATGTAAGCTCTCAGCTACTGCTCCTATCTGCCTGCTGCCATGCCTCCCATGACTTACCGTTTGAAACTGTAAGCCCCCAGTAAACTCAATTTTCTGTAAATTGCCTTGGAGGTGGTATCTCCTTATAGAAGTAGGAAAATAACTAAGGCAATGACTCATTTAGCTGAACTTTCCCATTAAATCCATATTTTAGAAACAAGTCTGGGACTCAGAATATGGTTTAGTCAATATATTGTTTGCTGTGCAAGCATGAGGACTTGTGTTTAGATCCCAGTACTCATGTAAAATGTTGGGCACAGCAGATACGTATAATCCAAGCATTAGAGAGTTGTTGACAGGATGATTAGGCTTGCTGGCCATCCAGTCTAGTTGAATAGATGAGGTACAGGGTCAATGAACTTTATCAAAATAAGGAGGGGCATCAAGATGGCTAGGAATACTTGCCAAGCAAGCCTGACAACCTTGCCTTCTATCTCCAGAAACCATGTAAAGGACAGAACCAACTTCTACAGAACTGTCCTCTGGCCTTTATGTATATGGATGCACACACATAGACGCATACACATAAGAACACAATGATAACAATAAATAAATAAACAAACAAGTAAATAAATAAATAAAATGGGAAGTAATACAGGAAAACACCCAATATGGGCCTCTGGTCCCCATGAACTCACAACTGAACACAGATCTTAGTTTCTTTCCTGTTATAAAACCAACTTAAGGGAGGAGGGGCTTATTCTGACTCACAGAAGGGAAGCTAAGGCAGCAGGATCCTGAAGCAGCTGGTCACATCACATCCACAACTGGAAACAAAGCAAGGAATGCTGATGCTCTCTCTTTCCGTTTATAACCTTCCTGCCTCTTCGACCCTTTAATACAGTTCCTCATGTTGTGATCCCCAAGCCCAAAATTATTTTTGTTGGTACTTCACGACTGTAATCTTGCTACTGTAATCAATCGTAATGTAAATATCTGATATTTCCAATGGTCTTAGGCAACCCCATGAAAGGGTCATTCAACCCCAAAGGGGTCCCGACCCACAGGTTGAGAATTAGTGATTTACTCGGTCCAGAACCCCAGCCAGGGAACAATGCTATTCACAGTATGTGGGTCCTGCCATTTCAGTCAATCACAATCAGGATAATTCTGCATGACCAGAGAGAGGCCTGTCTCCCAGGTAATTCTAGATTCGTTCAAATTGACAAGTAACACTAATCATTACATATGTGAACATATAAACATACACATAAGTCTAAGAGAAATACAAAGATTTTGAAGTAACTTTTTTTTGTTTTTGTTTTATTTTATTTTTTTTTTGAAGCAGGGTCTTAAGTAACCCATGTTTACCTGGGATTCCTTACAGAGCCCCAAATGACCTTGTGCTTCTGTTCCTTCTGCCCTCATCACCTGAGTGCTAGGATTACAATCTTGCGAATCTCCACAAATCTTGATTTTTTTTTTTAACCCTGAGTTGAAGTCTGGCAAAATTTTAGATCTATATTTTGATATGTTATGAAATGTTATGGGGTGCTTTCATTTGGTCAGTTTGCTACTGGAAGAGCATGAGAAGAAAAACACATTTTCTTTTTTTGTTGTTTTGTTTGTTTGTTTGTTTGCTTAGGGTTTTTGAGACAGGGTTTCTCTGTGTAACAGCCCTGGCTGTCCTGGAATCACTCTGTAGACCAGGCTGGCCTCGAACTCACCGAGATCCGCCTGCCTCTGCCTCCCGAGTGCTGGGATTAAAGGTGTGCGCCACCACCCCAGCCCATTTTATTTTTCTTTACCCCAAAGCATAAACCAGCTATGATGGGTTTTCTTGAAGACAGCCCTAACTGAGGATATGGCAGATCGCTTGGAGTTCCACGCTAGCCAGGATACAGGGTAAAAAACTCTGTCTCAAAGAGGGATCGCGGGAGAATGGTACGCTTGGCTCTTGTTACATTTGCGAGTAACACGTTGTAGCTAAGTAAAGTGATTCTTATTTCATTATTGTTCACTGCGTGATAAGATGCAGCAAGACAGGGCAATAATGTGCAGCCGTGACCAAAACACAAAACAAGCGTGGGGTTGTTGATAGGAAATCCACCCAATAAATATGCGCCATTAACTATAATAAAAGGCCATAGCTGTGAAAGGAGCTTTCATTCAAGCACAGTTAAGAACTGACCAGGCAGCGTCTGTTTCTGAAGTCCTAAAGGTGCTCAGAGTTCTTGGCATAAGGCAAGCCGCTTCCCAGGCGCCGATGGGCGGAGCGTCCTCCCGGGCCTGGTGGGCGGGTGGAATAGGCTCCGCCCCGGGGCGTGGCCGACGCGGTGCAGCGCCGCACGTGTGCGAGCCCGGCGGACCGGGGGAGACAGCGTTCTGCGGGTCTCCGCGGAGCCGTCTATACGGGTCGGCGCTGGCCGCTGCCTCCTCCGTGTCGCCGCCGCCGCCTCCTGCGTCCGGAGCCGAGCGTCCCCTTCGCCGCTCGGCCGGCGCCCTCAGGCTCCAGGTAAGTGCCGGGCATCGCGGCGCGGCCCTAGGCCCCCGGAGAGGCGCGCGGCGGGCCGCGGGCACAGCCCTCGCCGCTCCCGAGTTTTTCCGCCGCCGGCTCTCCGATCTCTGCCCCAGGTTCCCCATTCCAGGATCCCTGATCCCTAATTCGTGACCCGTGGGGTCCCCGGATCCCGGCCCTTCGCCATGATCCCTGCCGGTCGTTAGGCGGGCGCCGCGTCTCGATCTCCTCTCTGGCTGTGGCGCTCTGTGGGCCAGAACCTTCTTTTCCCTCTCCTTCCTTGCTTTGCGGTGCCTCAGGCGCTCCCCAAACTCTTCTCCCTTTTAGAAAAGCAAGCCACCCACTTGCGGTCCTGCGCAGCCCCCAAACCGCCCAACCAGCCTCCACCAGTCCGGGCCTGGTGCTGGGTCCTGGCCGCAGATGTTTTCCGTGCTTGGCAGGCCTCGGGGGCCGCTGCCCTTCTCAGCCTGGGAGAAGCGATCCTGCTGACATCTGGGGTCTTGTCTCCAGCCTCTGCTGGATGATTGTGCAGGCTACTTACCCCTTCCTTACCACCAGCCCTTCACTGAGGGGCCTTTAAAAAGCACATCGTCGTTGCTGTTAATTAGTACCTGTCAAGAAAGTAGGATTGGAGAGAGTTTAGTTCAAGGCCACTTCTTTAAAAAACAAAAAACAAAACTCTAAAGGATTTGTCTTGGTTTATTCCCACTCTTAAACAACAACAAAAATATGTGCCCCCCCTCAAAAAAAAGTGGCCATCTGTAAAATAATATGCCCCAGTGTGTAGGGCAGTGTTTTTGTTATTGAAGGAGCTGTCAAAAATCAGACTGTGACTTTCTCACCATAGTGAGAAAGAGATGAAATCATGTCCCGTCATTAGCAAATAGTCAACAGTCAGAATTTGTTAATTTAAGAAGTTCATTTGAACACATACCTCTTTTGTGCTAGGGCTTAATATGTAGATCAGGCTGGCCTGAACTGGAGACACCTCTTGCTTCAGCCCTCTCTGAATGCTGGCCTTACAGGAGAGAGCAGCCACTGAGTTCCCTTCAGCACTTACCTCTTTTTGTGGGGGAAAGGTTGAGGCAGAGAGTATTTCTGTAATTTAGCCTGTCAGGCCTGGAATTCTCTATGTAGACCAGGCTGGCATGGGTCTCATAGGCCTGCGCCACTGCACTGAGCTGTTCAACACTTTGTTAGAGGATGGGGCAATAAAGCCACCAGTGAAACATTTTTGCGCCCTGGAAAGAAATAGCAAAGCAGCTTGTCTGTTAACCTAATTCCTGGATCTTTACAGGTTGTGTTCTGCCCCCTTGGAACTCTAACACATTTTTCAGGTCAGCTTTCAAGTCTTTAAAACACCTTCGCCCAAGACCACCCTCTGTCCACCTCTTTCTCTGCCTTCTAAATGGCTTGAGTGTCCTGATACGGGGTTGGTTGGTTTGCTTGTGTGTAGTACTAACTGAACCTAGGGCATGCTAGGCAAATGTCCTGCTTCTGAGCATGTCCCCTACAGATTTTTTTTTTTTTTTTTGGTTTTTTGAGACAGGGTTTCTCTGTGTAGCCCTGGCTGTCCTGGACTCAATTTGTAGACCAGGCTGGCCTCGAACTCGCAAAGATCCGCCTGCCTCAGATTTTTTTTTTTTTAATTTTTTTCTTTTTCTTTTCTTTCCTTTTTTTTTTTTAAAGATTTATTTATTATGTATACAGTGTTCTGTCTACAGGTATATCTGCAGGCCAGAAGAGGGCACCAGATTTCATTATGGATGGTTGTGAGCCACCATGTGGTTGCTGGGAATTGAACTCATGACCTCTGGAAGAGCAGCCAGTGCTCTTAACCGCTGAGCCATCTCTCCAGCCCCAGATTTTTTTTTTTAATATATACTCAAGTAGACTGTAATCTGTTTGATTGCAAGAAGTCTTCCGTTTTTCTCCAGTGTCTGCCCAGGATAGGCTCAATGATTGTTAGAGTAAATGTTTCTAATAGACTTACTAATTTTTCCAGATGAAGATGTGGCGCATGCTCTGCCATTAAAGAAAGTCATGCCTGCTTCTGCTGGCCTAGGCAGGAGGATCACAAGTTCAAAACCTGCCTGGGCTATGTTGTAAGATCAATGGCATTCTGAGCAACTTAGCAATACCCTGCCTGTCTCAAAGTAAAAACAGGGCAGTGTAGTTCATTGTTTCATTGTTAGCACACTTGCCTGTCATGCACAACACTTCATGAGTCCCCATCTCAAAGAGTAAAAATATTTAAAGGAACAAACCATGCTTAAAGCATCAACTCAGGAATGAAAAAGTGAGTAAGAAGTGTCTTAGGTGCCTCATATGATGGCACACACCTTAAATACCAGGACTTAAGAAGCAGAGGCAGGTGGACAGCCAGCGTTATGTGGGAAGACCTTGTCTCAGGAAAAAAAGGGGGGGAGAGGAAGGGGTTTTAGTTGTGTGTCATGTCCCCTTTCCCCAGGGACATAATAAATGCCAGTGAACAAAGTTGAATGGGGGGAGATATTTCAATGGAGGCATCATATTTTAGTTTTCCAACAACTTAGGAGAGGGTAAGTAATGTGCGTACTAAATTGTAAGACCTAGGATATGACTGCAAGTTTTCGAGGAGATGTAGTGCTCCCTCCACATCTGGGAGAGGTGGATGGACAGTCTGACTGTGAAGTCCCTGAGCCAGGCCATGCATGATTTTTGCTGGCTGTCCTCGCCCATCTGCTGAGACTTTTGGCCTCTGAACAGGTATCGAGATCTTCTAGAATCTGACTACTAGGAGCTCATTATTGTAATTATGCATCCTCAGTGGTTGGTTGCTCAGATGGTCATGTCTATGCCATGAAGTAAGATCTGCCAATTCTTAGGATTTCCTTTATTTTTATTATCTAACCATGGCTATTTCTGGTTTTTCATTAACCATGCCTTAGAGTGTTAGAATATTTTTCGAGCTTGTTTATGTTTTTTATGGACATTTGCTAAGTTCATTAGTAAGTCCACTTTCCTGTCTCTTTATGTAATAAAACTAGGAAAAGCGTCTGTCCTTATTTCAGTTTCAGGTAAGATCAAGTATAGATGCATGCAGTCCAGAATATCTTTGTTTTCATTGCCCCATGCTTGCTCTTTTCCTGTGTGTTTTGAGGGCAATGCAAAGGGAGGCCAGACATCAATGTCAGGTGTCTTCTCTCTTTCTCTGCCTTATTTTTTTAAATTATATTCATTTATATTTAATTATGTGTGTGTGTGTTCGTGGGCATACATGTAGAGATCAGAAGACCACATGGGTTGTAAAGGTTTCACTTGTCGAGGCTGACATTGGCACTCCCTTACCACCAAGCTTTGGTACCTTACTTTTTGAGAGGAGGTCTCTCATTGAATGTGGGGTTCAGCAGTTTGGCTAGATTGGCTGGCAGTGAGCCCCAGAGAATCCTTCTGTTTCCACCCTGCCAGGCTCCAGACCCGTGAGTGCTAGCGATCAGCTTCACATCCTTATGCCTGCTAGGCAAGCACTGTCCTGACGAAGCCACCTTCCCTTGCTGTTTTGAGTCAGGATCTCTTGTATGCCAGGCTGGCCTTGAACCTGGTCTTTCTGTTTCTACCTTCCAAGTTCTGAGATTGCAGATGCATGACATCATCCCTGGCTGACGTTATAGGTCCTGTTCAGGAGCTCCCTATAACTCTTGGTCTGCCGTTAGAGTGCTTTCTCTTATCTGCTCCAGTATTTTATCAGTTTTGAAAAGATGATGCATGTGTCTGGATCACGATTATAATTAATAATTACAAATAACAAATAACTGATGGGAACACAGTTGCTGAAGGACCTAACCGCCTCGGTCCTTCGCTTTTGCAGTTCCTGGTCAGTTGTGTTTACATAATACTCAGCTTATTTATTTTTAATTTGTTGTATGTGTATGCATGTGTGCCTGCTTGTCTGTATATGTGCAGCGTGTACAGGTACCTGTGGACACATGACAGAGCGTTGGATCCCCTAGAACTGGAGTTACAGGCAATTGTGAGCCCACTACACGAGGGTGCTGGGTACTGAACACAGATCCTCTGAAAGAGCAACAAATACTCTTTGGAGCCATCCACCTCTTCAGCCCCTGAATTCTTTTTGATTTTTGTTTGTTTGGGGTTTATGTTGGTGGTGGTGGTTTTAGTTTCTAAATTTTCTGTGTGTGAGAGTTTGATCTGAATGTGGGTATGTATACCACATGTGTGTCTGGTTTCTGGAGAGGTCAGAGAAGGCATCAGATCCCTTCAAAAAGGTATGGATGGGTGTGAGCCCCTGTGTGGGTGGGTATTCGGAACTGAACCCAGGTCCTCTACAAGAGCAACAAATACTCTTCACTGCTAAACCATCTTGCCAGCTCCTCTCTAAATTATGTTTTTAAGGTAAATCCTTAAAAAAAGAACAAAAAAAATATATTTCTGGCTTAAAACTACATATATATTTTAAATTCTTTCTTTATTTTTTGAGGCAGGATCCTTCTTTATACCCCTAACTGGCCTCAAACTCACAAAAATCCACTTGCATCTGACTCACAAATGCTAGGATTATACACATGTGCCACCACACCTGGCTATTCATAAGACTTTTGATACAAGCTGTTGTGCTAGTTTTCTGTTTTTATACACTAGAGTGTATGCCAATGTCAGAATTACTTATTTTCTCATTAAAAAGTTTCTTATATTTTTATTTATATGTATGTGGGTTGGTGTTCACCACATATATATGACTGCCTTAGAAGCCCAGAAGAAAGTGTCTAATGCCCTGGAGTTGGGCTTGTGGTTGGGAGCACAACCTGGTATGGGTGCTAGGAATCAAACTTGGGTTCTCTGGAAGATCAGCAAATGTTTTTAACCATCGAACCAACTCTCCACACCCCTGAGAACTATCATAATAAATTATTTTTTTTAAAGGATTCATTGAACAAAGTTCATTGTGCTTCTATTTGCCAAAGCCAACTTCTTTATGGGAAATGGTTAACTTTCTACTCTTTTCTCGTCTGTGAAAGGTTCTCCTAAATGTTTTCTTGGAGCCTTAAAGATGGAAATGACAAATGTGTCCCTGAAGCGTGGGTGCCTTGTTGTGGAAGAGAATGACGGTGTGGCCCCATACGAGGAGACAAAGAGACGGAAGGTCTCCGAGTGTCCTGAGGAGGTGGGAGAGAATGACGACCTGCACGGCAGTGAGGATGAGCACGGGCCTCCAGAACTTGAAAACTCCGCGAAAGATGGAAAGAATTCCAGCGAGGGGGTGCAGGAGGATGAGGAGGAGGAAGAAGAAGACGACCTTTCAGAGGCGGGCGAAGAGGAGGAACCGGAGAGTTTTGCAGACATGATGAAGCACGGTCTCACAGAACTTGATGTAGGCATCACCAAGTTTGTGAGCTCTCATCAGGGCTTCTCGGGGATCCTCAAAGAAAGGTGCGTTCAGGGAGCGTGTTTGTGTTAGTTGTGTTGTGGTGTGGTGCTACTTTTCTTCAGAAAGAAGTCAGCAGTACAGTCTTGGGTTTAGCTTTCTCTTGTTATTTCTTTCTATTTAAACCCCAGGATTTAGGCACGCTAGCCAAGCTCAACTACTGAGCTACAGTCCCAGCCCTCCCATTTTCCTTTTTCTTTGCTCCCTCCTCCCTTTCTTCCATCTTCCCCATCTTCCTGTCTTTAAAAAAACAAAACATACTAGCAAAAAAAAAAAAGAAGAAAAACTTTTTTGTTTGTTTTTTGAGGCAATATCTCACTAAGTAGTCCAGGTTGACCTAGAAGTTATCTTGAACGCTCAGTCCTCAGCTTCTTGAGGGTTAGAAATTTGGGGGTGTCTCTTCACACCCAGCTTTCCATTTAGTTTTCTAAACCCAAGGATTGCTTACACTTGTGATCAAAAAGGGACAGAGTGTTGGGGGAGCTACCTAAGTGTTTACTCTGATGCTAGGTTTTAAATCTAGGGCCTCATACACACTAGGCAAGCACTCTTACTATGTTATACCCATAATATGTATGTTTTTCTATTTCTCTTCTGTTTTTGCTTTTTCTCTCATTCTTTCTTGACAGGATCTTACTACACAAAGCATTTTGTCCTTTAATTCATAATCTGGGTCATGAATTCTTAGTTTTTATCAAGGAGAGAGCTTTTTCCCAGACCTGTTTGAATGAACATAATTTCCCAGTGATACAGATTGTTAATGTGTGTGGGGTTTTTTTGTTGTTGTTGTTAAATTCTTTTAGACATCTTCAAGGTATTTTTTTCTTTTTGAATTCATCTTATAATCTTAAACTTTTTCATCTGAACAGACCATATTTTCAGTAGGAAGAAGTTATTTAGAGCCAGAAATTGGATATGATTCCGTTCAGCTACTTACTAGTTATTCAAGGCTCCTGAACTTCAGTATCCACATCTAAAATATAAATAATGGTGTTGAAGTAGCTAAGAAGATGTTAAGTGTAGTGAAAATAAGCTTTCATGGTAGCTTGTGGCAGACTTACTGAATTCTGATTTGACCGTTTTTAATTAACTTATCATTTAGTTTTAATTAATTGTATTTATGACTTTAATATGGACTATATAATCTAGGTGTGTATGTTTGTGTGTGTATGTGGAGGCCAGAGGCCAACCTCGGTGCCTTTCTCAATCACTCTTCATGATTATTTTTTAAAGATAGATTTTTATTTGTATCTTGTGAGTGCCTGCGTGTATTTATGTGCACCACATGTGTGCAGTGCCCGAGGAGGCTAGAAAAGGGCATCAGGTCCACTGGAACTGAACTTACAGGCAGTTGTGGGCTGCCATGAAGTTACCAGGGACCAAACCCATGTTCTCTGTGAGGGAAGTTGTTCTCTTCACCACTGAGCTATCTCTTCAACCCTTCTGTGTTGTTTTTGAGACAGTCTCAAAACCTGGGGCCCTCCAATTCATATAGACTGGCAAGCTAGGTGGCAGGTTCCAGGGATCTTGTCTCTGCCTCCCCAACAGATTATAGGCATGTGCTACCTACCACACCTGGTCTTTTCAAGTAACTGCTGAGGCTCAAACTCAAGCACTGTGTTGATGGGGCCCTGAATATTGATGAACTTTCATCTTGCATTTGTTAATATTCACCATAATAATATTTTAGAAGCTTCTACTATAAAACTGCATGTGTTTCAGTGTTCATTAAAATATTACTTTACAATGAAGATTTTCTTTAAATCTCTTGTTTTGAATAGTAATAAACTTTGTCCTGAAATTACGTAGAAAGTAAAGCATTCATTTCTTAAAAACTTTGGTTTTTTTTTTTTTTTCATTAGATACTCTGACTTTGTTGTTCATGAAATTGGAAAAGATGGACGAATCAGCCATTTGGATGACTTATCTGTTCCAGTGGACGAAGAGGTAGAAATGTCTCTAGAAAAAGCTGTCTTTTGTATATAGTAACTCTTCCTCACGTTCCTAGAAACACAGGTTTGTTGTCAGTGTCTGTGTGACTCTTGCTTTCTTGCCTTTAAAGGACCCTCCAGAAGATACACTCAGGGTTCTGACAGCCGAGGACAAGCAGCAGTTGGAGGAGCTACAGCTTTTCAAAAATAAAGAAACCAGCGTTTCCATCGAGGTAAACAGGGCAAGCGGCAAGGGCTTGGGGCTGCGTGTGTCCTTTGGGTGGATGTTAGCATGTGACTTCAGTTTAGTTAGCAGAATCATCCGTGTTTAACAAAAGGGTGACTTGCCGGGCGTGGTAGCACACCCTTTAATCCCAGCACTCGGGAGGCAGAGGCAGGCGGATCTCTGTGAGTTCAAGGCCAGCCTGATCTACAGAGTGAGTCCAGGACAGTCAAGGATGCACAGAGAAACCCTAAAACAAAAGGATGACTTGTCCTATTGATCTCAAAGGGCATTCTACCATCAAGTTTTTTTTTTTTTTTTAATCAGGGCAAATAATCAATTTCAAGATAAATATATCAGAAGCAAAGATTGGTTCTTTTTGTTTTTACTGAACAGGATCTCATAGCCTAGGCTGGACTTGAGTTTTCATTCCTCCTGTCTCAATCTTGAAAATGCTGACATTACAGTGTTTGCTAGCACACCTTGCTTTTATTGTTTAGATCAGGCTAGCCCGGACTGGCCTTCAATTCAGCCTCAGCCTCCACCATGCCTGGCAAGCAAAGTTATATTTTTCTGCAAAAAGAAATTCGGTGACCACAATGTAACAGAAATCTGCTGTTTAGAACCACAGAATGACAGTTACATGGCTGCAAAGGACCTTTCTTCCTCTATGGTGGTCAAGTGCCAGGTCCTGGCAGGAGGCTCTGGCCTTACAGCTCCATAGTCTCCTATGGGTTTGAGAGGGGGAGCAACAGGGAAGCAAAGGAGGATGTCCTTTTTGCAACCTGGATCCTCTGCTATCTGAGAAAGAGAGAGCTTAGGTAATAAGTAGAATAGCAAATACCATTATTCAAGCTCTTTCCTATGGAAATTTTATTTTCCTAGGTTAGTACATCTAGTGAAATTGTGATAGTAACTCACCAAGGTGCTGGAGATGAAAACCAGGGTTTTGTGTGTGCTGGCCATGTGCCGTGCTGCTGAGCTGCATCCTCACCTCAATCCGGTTTTGTTTTGAGATATGACCTCATATGACCCATGGCTGGCTTGGAACTGAGACTCATTGACTAGTCACAGATGGCTTTGGACTTCAGGTCCTCCTGCCTCTCTCTGTCTTCTAGATGCTGGGATTATAGATGTGAGCTACTGTACCAGGTTTATAAGGTAAAAGTGATCAAACTCTGGACTCTGTGTATGCTAGGCATTTTACCACTGAGCTGCACCCCAGCCCCTGAACTACAATTGTAATGAACTACTACATTTTAGATTGCCTAAAATTTCTCTTACCACTTAATATCTTAGTTAGGGTTTTTGTTGCTCTGAAGAGACACTATGACCACAGCAACTCTTTTATTTTATTTTTATTTATTTATTTATTTGGTTTTTCGAGACAGAGTTTCTCTGTGTAACAGCTCTGGCTGTCCTGGTCTCACTTGTTGTAGACCAGGCTGGCCTCGAACTCACAGAGATCCACCTGCCTCTGCCTCCCAAGTGCTGGGATTAAAGGTGTGCACCACCACTCCCCGGCTTTTTTTTTGAACAGCAACTCCTTTAAAAGAAAACATTTAATATGGGGCTGGCTTACACACGCAAGTAGACATGGTACTGGAAAATAGCTGAGAATTCTATGTCTGGACCCAAAGGCATCAGGAAGAGAGAGTGACACCGGGCCTAGGCCTGGCTTGAACATCTGAAACCTCAAAGCCCACCCACTCCCCCAGTGACACATTTTCTCCAACAAGGCCACACCTCCTAAAGGTTCCACTGCCTATGGGCCTGTAGGGCCATTTTCATTCAGATTACCACACTGAGTTTACTCCAGCTTCTCACAGCTCATTATCTTCCTCCAACACACCTGTACATTCATTTCTCACCACCAATTTCCAGAAAAAGGAAACACTGAACATTTAAGGTTCTTAAATCACTGAATTTACCCATAGACAAAACCCTTGACAATGCCACGTGGAAAAGTCCTAGGAGAAGCCGTGTCTGTCACTCATTCTTTGTTCACCTCGGTTTGTTTGACTTTGTGTGTTTTATGATAGGCTCTCCCAGTATAGCCTAAAATAGCCTGGGACTCTCAATCCTCAACCTCCCAGTTGCTGGGATTATGGGCATTCATAAATCATGTCCTGCCTTTGTTTTATGTTTTAGTTCTGGAGATTGAGACTAGCAGTTTGGAAACGTTAACCTGGTGCCATTTGGGCTTTATCCTCAACCCTAAGAAGATGGTTATGTTTCTGGTTTGGTTTGGTTTGAGTTTTGGTGAATTATTTTATTATTTGAGGCAAGTTCGCATATAGCCTATCCTGGCTTCAAACTCTGTGTAGCCAGGGATGACTGGGAACCCCTGATCCTCCTGCCTCCACCTTCCAAAGGTTGAGGTTGCAGGCGTGCACCACCATACCTGACTGCTGTATCTTTTCTTCTGGGTGGGTGTTCGAGCATTGGTGCTTAAGTGCATGTATGCACACAGAGGCCAGGAGTCAACCTCAGGAGCCATCCACCTTGATTTTTGAGAGTCTCTCACTCACGTGGCCTCGAACTCACCAGCTAACTAGCTGGCAAGTGAGCCCCAGGGAGCTGTCTCTCAGTCTACCTCCCCAGTGCCGGGATCGCAAGTGTGGATCACTATGGTCAGCTTTTTGTATGGGTTCTGGAAGTCCAGTTAAGGACTGTGATTGCTTGGCAAGTCCTGTACTGACTGATTTATCTCCTCAGCCTCATAGGTTCTACCTGCACAGTTTTATGACCACTAACTAGAAGTTGCAGAAACAAACCCTCTTCTTCATATACTCTCTGCCTGTCTTCTACAGGTTATGTGGTTTCAGTCTTGCTAGTCTTTTCAAAATTGTCTCCTAAATTGCATTCTGTATCTTCTTTATATCACCAACAAAAATAATATTTTTCACTGTTGAAAGGGCACCAGGCTTTGCAGAATTCTCTTGAGAAACAGCTCTGTTTAGTTCCATTACACACACATCAGCCTGTGTAGTCCATACATTCCTGCACCCACCTCTTTAACGCAAGAGTATGCTACTTAAAAAAAAAAAAAAGCCAGGCATGGTGGTGCACGCCTTTAGTCCCAGCACTTGGGAGACAGAGGCGGGCAGATCTCTGTGAGTTGGAGGCTAGCCTGGTCTACAAAGTAAGTCCAGAACAGCCAGAGCTGTTACGCAGAGAAACCCTGTCTCGAACAACCAAAATTTAAAAAATAGAGCTCCTGGGTGCTTTGTTGTGGTCTTGTGACCACATAATCCTTAAATGTACCTGAGCAGCACAGGAGAGCTGGCCTTGGTGGCAGGAGCATGGGTGACCTGGCCCTGCCCCTCATCTGTTGTGTGAGGGAGAGATCACCCATGGCCCTACTCCAACACCTGTGGTAGGAAGGAGAACTGGCCCTGGCCCTTTCCCGCTGTAGCATTTGGTAAGCTAGCCAAGGGCAGCACTGGAGAGCTGGCCCTGGCCATGTGGATGCAGGAGATCTGTCGGGCTGACCACTCAGCCACCACCCAGGCCTAGATCCAGGGCTTTGAGTTGGCACACTCTATGCTGGAACGTGTGAAGGGCTGGTCCTGTATACAAAGCTGCAGGATCTCCATGGCACAGGGCAACAATAGGATATCGGAGAGGAATCCCAGTGAGAATCCAGTATTGATAGTGTAGCAGAAACTAGAGGCCTAAAGCCAGACCAGTGACTCATGGCAATGAACATTCTCAAGTAAAGCTGTTTGGGCAAAAGGGTATACTGTGGGACACACTACAGCCTCCATGGTGAGATTTTTTTTTTTTTAATTTGGTTTTTGTTGTTTTTTTAGTTTGTTTCGTTTTTTTTCTTTTGAGGAGGGAGGTTGCAAGAGTATAGGGTGGGTATAAAGGGACAGGAAGATGAGAGGGATTGGGGTGCATGATGTGAAGTTAACAATCAACAAAAATAAAAAATAGAGTACAGGTTTCCCTGTGTGTGATGTAGTTTTGTGTCTTATCCCTGTGTATACTTCCCATATGTAACAAAACTCTTATCCTGAAAGCTATATTATCTGCTGTTTTAACTTTTTTTTTCTCTTTTCTTTTTTTTGGGGGGTTTTTGAGATATGGTTTCTCTGTGTAATAGGCTTGGCTGTCCTGGACTCGCTCTGTAGACCTCCCTTTGTAGACTGGCCTTGAACTCACAGAGATCCGCCTGCCTCTGCCTCCTGAATGCTGGGATTAAAGGCGTGCACTACCATGCCCAGTCTTTTTCTTTTTTTAATTGTATGTTTATGGGTGTTTTACCTATGTGCATTTGCCTGCGTACCACATCTGCCTGGTGCACAAGGAGGCCAGAGGAGGGCTTCAGATCTCCTGGAGTTGGAGTTACTTCACAGGCAGTTGTCAGTTGCTGTGTGGGTGCCCAGATTGGGACCCTGGTCTTCTGGGAGAACAGTCTGTGTTCTTATCTGCTGAACTATCTCTACAGCCCCCTCCTTTTAACTTTTAGGCATAGATTATGGGCAAGTTACCTTACCCTTTAAATGAAGAGGAAATACTTTGTTGTTTTAGTTTAGTGGTGTTGGTTTGATTTTTAAGTATTTATTTAGTTTATATGTATGAGTGTTTTGCCTGCCTGGTGCCCAAGGAGGTCAGAAGAGAATCAGATTCCCCTGGCACTGGAGCTGTAGATGATTATGAGCTGCCACCGGATGCTGGGACCAACCCAGGTTCTCTGCAAGAGCAGTGAGTGCTTTTGACCCTGAGCCATCTCGGGAGTCCTAGTTTGTTACTTTGGTAACCATCTCACTCTGTCCCGGAACGTACCATGGATGTAGCCCAGCTAGCCTTGAACTTGTGATTCCCTGGGTGTTGGGGTTGTAGGCAGGTGTGAGCCACTGTGCCTTGCTAGAACTTTCTGAGTGTTCAGTGTAAATATATGTGTATATGTAAAAACTGTTACTCCAACTTAGTGCCCTCAGCAGTTGCACATCTTGACTTTGTGCTGTGAGAAGATCATTTACTCATGACTGTAAGCATTTTCTTTTCTCTATCATTTTGTGTTTTGCTAAGGTGTTGTTTTGTTGTTGTCTGTTGATGTTTTGAGTTTTCAGGTTGCAACAACTGAATTAGGCTGTGAAATCAAGTTGATTGATCTCATAATCAGCACTTGCAATTTTTCTGGCTATCAGAGTCAAGGGACCTTGAAGGTCAGGTGACCCTGTTAACTTACTCTTTTATATAATTTTTAGAAACTTTCATAGTGTATGTGCTGTGACAGTCAGAGGAAAGTATGGCTAGTGCCTCTGCCCCCTGAACCATGTTGCCAGCCCCACTATCAGCATTTTTTTTTTTTGATTTTTTTTTTTTTTTGAGACAGGGTTTCCTCTGTGTAGTCTTGGGTGTCTTGGACTCACTTTGTATTGTAGACCAGGCTGGCCTTGAATTTGCAGAGATCTGCCTGCCTCTGCCTCCCGAGTGCTGGGCACTATCAGCATTTTTAAGAGAATAAATGCATTATAAAAATACCTGTGCACTGAATATAGGTAGCCTCAGTGCATTTTGGGAAATCTTTTTGTCTTTAAAATATGGCATATCCAGCCTTGATGCTGTTGAGTAGAGGCCAGATCTGTTTCTTAGTGTGAGAAACATCAAAAGCTGACAAAAAGTTGTTTAAATGATAAGTCTAGATTTTCTTTATGTTGATTTTCTTTATTGTGTTAGGATTTCACCATAAAATAATTTAATATAGAATAAAGTCCAGTAAGAGGCAGTTACGGGCTAAGTTTGCAGAGGGATTAACCTTCTGATACCCCAAAGACTTGTCTGTCACCATCTTGCTCTGGGACTCCTTCGTGCAGTTTGTGAAGCAGAGATACCAAGAGCAACTTGTGTGATGGTCACAGGCCTGACTGCTTTGTTTCAAATCCAGCTCTCATTGTGACTTCCTGAGCCTCATTCTCATCTCCACATATGGCACAGAGATGATGGGAATTGAAGGGAGAGGTACGAGTCTGAAGTGCTTGTGTAGGGTCTGGCGATGGACATGCTGTATCAACAAGCCCTTGGCATCTACAGGATCAGGCAGCTCAAATGTTTTCTGAAATAATAGCCAAGCATTTTTGTTGATTGTTGCGTGGTTGATGAAGTAGCCATGTGTTCATTGAGTCACTGTGTTGTTTTCGTATTTAATGTTTGTTAGAGTAATAGCTGTCTCCCGTTTTCAATAGGTCATTGAGGACACCAAAGAGAAAAGAACCATCATCCATCAAGCTATTAAATCTCTCTTCCCAGGATTAGAGACAAAAACAGAGACTAGAGAAGGCAAGAAATACATCATAGCCTACCATGCAGCTGGCAAAAAGGCTTTGGCAAGTAAGTGTGTCATTGGGCTGGGAGGGGCAGACCCCCACTCCTTTGCCCTGCCTCTTCACATCCATGGGCTGCCTTGCCATTATACAGAGAGGGATATGTCACTCTTTCGGGGCTCAATAGTCATTTCAAATGTAGAGCAATCCTGCACACTGTCTGTCTGTCTGGTGACCATTCAGCCTCATATATGAGTAAAGGTTTATAAAAATTACAGTGGTTCCTGAGAGACTCCTGTTCCCTGAGGGGCAGAGAGGGCCTGAGTGCTAATTCAAGAAAACAGTGGAAGGATTACTGCCCAGTGTGTGTTCTTGAAGGAAGAAGGAACCTTTTGGTGAACAGAAACAGACCTCCCCTCCTAGGGGCATGTTTTCTGTTCTGGTTTGCAAACATGGGTATCTTCACTCACATACATAAAACATGGTACTTTAAGAAGTTAACCATTCATCTGAATCCATCTTTTGTTGTTTATTGTTCAGTCAAGGTGAATATGTTGATGTTTATGTTCTCATGTGCTCTGTACAGCCCTAAGAAAAATTAGATATTTCTTGTTTTTCCCCATCAAACCAGTACATAAAATTGTCATGAAAATTATAATGGAAGACAGTTATTCCATCATTCTCCTCCCGACCAGTACCTGGTGCTACATGTCTCAAGTTCTCCCCTATTTCTGGTTAATTATTTCAAAGTACATGTGTCACAGGAAGCCACAGGATGATGTCATGAGATACTTGAAGCCATTAGGGTTCTGTCAGTGTCCCTTGCATGAATCTAAGAGAGAACGCAGTACACGAAGACTCCCTTGTTTGTAATGGTGCTTCCTGTGAAATGAAAGGGCCTAAGAAAAAAGCCAGGTTGACTACCTGAAAACAATCAAACACAAGTCAGAAGCTTTGAGTTGTCCTGGAGGAAAAGGTGGAGATGGGAGGCTATTTCTTAATTGATACCAAAGAAAAAAGAAGAAGCAAAGCTGGGCATGGTGTCACGCGCCTGTAATGGGAGACTGAGGCAGGAGGATCTGCCTGTTGCTGTTTGATTCTGTAATATGTGTGTCACAGTGTGAGGTAGTGTCTTAGCGTGCCTCTGTCGGCCAAAGTTGCAAAGGAGTCAGAGCTGAGGGAAATGATTTTAGCGAATGTTCCTGTGTCTAAGTTCTCCCAAGGACTGAATGTCACTGTCACAGGTAGAGGGACAAAAGTGTCACATACAACCTTGGGCACATTGGGTCTTAATTCTCTTGTGGATGCATTTGGGGGTCTGCAATTGATCAGCATTTGGCCAACAACCACTCTGCAGAGAGAAAAGGCAAGGTCTCACTGTCTTGTAGTCATGGAAATGCAGATTGCAAAAGGCACAAACTGTTTTTGACTGGTTGCCTCTTGAAAATGGCCTTCGTTTCTTAGGAGATGCTATATTTTGTGCAAGGAGGAGAGTGAGTTTGTAGCCCAAGGTAGCCTTTATAGTTTGTCCCCTCTTTTCCTTTAAGTAATAATTCCACATCTTGTTCTGTTTACATCTGGATTTACTGTGTTTATGTCATAGTTACCTTTTTGTTTGTTTGTTTGTTTTTGAGACAGGGTCTTACTATGTAGTAGCCCTGGCTGGCTTAGAACTCACTATTAAAAACTGTCTGGGCTCAAAATCAGAGATCCACTTGTCTCTGCCTCCCAGATGATGAGATTAAAGGCCTGTGATACCACATCCAGCTATGTGCATGTGTGCGAGTGTGTATGTATGTGTGTGATTTTCTTAAGATTTCATAAATGCATCATGTGACATGGTGCACCCCTCCCCATTTGAGTAAAAGAATATTTTACTTTTCAAAGAAGCAGATTGGTGTGGCATTTGCCCAGAGACCTGACTTTCTCAGGCTTGGGGGTTATGGCATTTAGTCCAAGTTGGACTAAATCTGAGTTCTCTTCCACCACCTCACAAAGGCTGTTCCCTGTTTGAGACGGTCACTGAGGAGACTTCATTCAGCCTTTTCTCCTCTAATTCTCCTGCCCCAAGCTGAGAGAGGTCTAAAATAAAAGTCACTAAGAAGTCAGGGAGAACAAGTACCTGGAGGCATCATTCATGGCCTTGAAAACAGATCCCAGTGCCAATGTCAGTGTGTTCTCCAGAACCCTATAACTTTTGGGTGTAGGAGCCTGTAAAGCTTCGCACATTGCTGGGCGTAGTAGCACACCTTCAATCCCAGCACTCGGGAGGTAGAGGCAGGGTGGATCTCTGTGAGTTCGAGGCCAGCCTGGTCTACAAAGTGAGTCCACAGAGAAATTCTGACTTGAAAAACCAAAAAAAAAAAAGCTTTGCAGTTTATGTTTTGAAGCTTATCTACTACCAAGCCCTGGTATATTTTATGGATTATATATATATATATATTTAGCAAATTTGCAGTATTCCTTTTTTGTTTAATTATTTATGTACATGTACATTGGTGTTTTGACTGCATGTATGTCTGTGTGAGGGTGTCAGATCCTCGAACAGGAGTTACAGACAGTTGTGAGCTGCCATGTGGGTGCTGGGATTTGAACCTGGGTCCTTTGAAAGAGTAGCCTGTGCCCTTAACCACTGAGCCATCTCCCCTGCCCCTCAGTATTCCTTTTTATCTTTACTTATTTTGGGGTGTAATGTAGCCCAGACTGGCCTCAAACTCACTATGTAGTTATCTTGAACTTCTGATCCTTCTGACCTTACTTCCATCTCTCAAGTGCTGGGATTATAGTTGTCCACACCACACCTAACTTAGATTTACTTTTTTTTTTATTTTTTTAGTTTTTCAAGATAAGGTTTTTCTGTGTATCTCTGGCTGTCCAGCAACTAGCTCTATAGACCAGACTGGCCTCAAACTCACAGAGATCCTCCTGCCTCTGCCTCCTGAGTACTGGGATTAAAGGCGTGTGCCACCACTTCACCCAGCTAAGATTTACAATATTCTTAAACTTTTTCCAAATAGAGTTGTACATTCTGAAATATAGGCATGTTTACTTCTGAATCATAGTGCCCAGTATCAGAATCACCAACAGTTTAGATCTGAGGCATTTTATGTTAACCCAGTCTGAAAAGAAGCATTGCTTTACCTAGTCAAGCATGGTAAATTTTATATAATTATTCTAACATTGTACAAGCAAGTAACAAATTGATGTTTTGAGATTTTATGCATCCCAACTACTTTCAAGAACTTGTTTTAAACCACAAACTTAAAAAAAGAAATTCTGGGTAGTATACGTGTATGGTCTCAGCTCTCAAAAGCCAAAGGAACTTCGAGTTTATGGCTGATCTGAGTTACATAGTCTAAAAGGGCTGCTGCCTCGAGGGAGGGAAAACTTGGAGGGTACATACAAGTTCTTGTACTGTCTGAAATAAATGGGCCCCAGGCAGGGTCTCTTGACCTAGGCCTCCTACTAAGGAGGGAGAGGCACAGACACAAAGGGTCTCTCTGGGACAGACTCCATGAAAAGAAAGAATCTCAGAGAAAGTGCTGCACACTCGAAAACATGCCTATCACTAAGCAGCACAAGAAAGCACTAATATCTGTTGTTTAACTAGTTTGGTGTTGGAATGATGAAACTGGAAATAAGTTTACACCGTAGGTTGAGACAGAAGGCAGTATATACAGAGTGCTTTGTTTTTTTTTTTTTTTTAAAAACTTATTTATTTCTTATGTATACAGTGTTCTGTCTGCATGTATGCCTGCAGGCTAGAAGTGGGCATCTGATGTCATTATAGATAGTTATGAGCCACCATGTGGTTGCTGGGAATTGAACTCAGGACGTCTGGAAGAGCAGTCAGTGCTCTTAACCTCTGAGCCATCTCTCCAGCCCACAGAGTGCTTTTTAAATAAAGCACTAAAGCAAAGAGAAAAGGGGAAATATAGTAAGAAGAAGTAAGTTTGACTTTGAAGATAGTAGAGCCATGAATGTATTTATGAATGAAATGAACTGGCCAGAGAAAGGGGGAGGTGGACATTTAAGGACAGCAGGAAAGACAGTGGGTGGAGCAGGATATTGGGAAACCTGAAAGGCCGATGTGTGCTGTACATTGGTGAAGACCCTGAAGAAGCAGAAAGGATGCTTCGCGTGCCGCCCCATCGTGTCACCTTCCTCCGGCTGCCAGCACCATTCCTTCCTTAGTCAGGGAGCCTCTGGGCTTGATTTTCCTTGTTAACCGTTTTCCTTCTGTCTGAACTGTGATGTCATGCCATTGAAGGTGGAACCAGCCTTTTGGAAATAGGAAACACATTGCCAGCCCTAGAATTCCTTAGGAATCTATTATAGATTAGAGTGCCTCAAAACGGTGTGAAAGGCACCTTAACCTCACTCAATTGCAAGGTTAAGTGAACATTGTTTAGTGTTCTTTGTGTAGAGTCCAAAAAATGGAATTTTTGCTTTTCACAATATTTGCACTGTAAATGCCTTACTCTTTTGTATATTGAGTATTCCTAGAAGGTGAATATTTGCATTTGTTAGCTGCAGAGGTTATTAGATTCATGGCCTGTGTTAATAATAGAGGTGCTAATAGAAGTGCATGGTTGGGACCCAAACTCCCTGGTTGTCTTGTTCGGTCAAGAGAGGGTAACATTTGCGTTTTCAGTCTTGTGGCTGATTTATTTCTTGCTGCTGTGTGTACCTGTGACTGCACAAGGCCAGTGGTTTAAAGATGTAGCTACATTTCACCAACTTGCATCGCACTGGTTATTTTAGCTTTTTATTACATTGTCAAGTGTGTGCCCAGACAGAGGCGGGAGCTCTTTGTATCCATCAGCTGTCTTCATAATGGTTATCACTCTTTGTTTCTGTTTAGTCCATCACACACATGTACACACACTTGTTTTCCTTTTGGGAGCATTTTCAAATACATTAATATGACGTATCATTTTACTCATAAATTCTTCAGATATTTACCAAATGAGGACTAGAATCCCAAACTGTTATTACATCCAATAAGTTCAAAATGACTTCCTAACATCTACCACCCAGCACATGTTCAGTCTTTCCCTGAGTCTTTCAGAACTCTTAAACTCACACAGCTTGTTAAAATGAGCACAAAAGCAAGGACAGACCATTGCATTCATTGAACCTGTCCCATAAATCATTTCTTACATCTTTAAATCTGTAAGTTGGTAAATGTAGAAAACTCTAATAATCTCAGTGTTCAAATGTTAAAGATTTTTATATTTCAATGCAGGAAATTTATAAAACATACACACACACAAAAGCATGAAGCCCAGCAGTGCTGCATTCTCATCACCGTGATGGTCACACACAGCATTTTGGTCATGTCTTACCATATTTACAAAAAAGTTTCATCTGTTTAAAAAGAGGCATTGGACATCTAGTGTTGAGAATTTGCTGTATCCCATGGGTACAGACAGGACAGCCTGGAGCATGAACAGATGTGAAGAGATGGAGACGGGAAGGCGGTGCCTGGGGGGATTTCCTCCTATCTGTTCACATTTGCCTCCACAACATTCCCTGTTGTTGTCTGTGGGGCTCTTGACCTGCCGCACAGCTCAAAGGTGCCGTTGAAGTTTTTCGTATGCCCTCAGCATGCGACCATTTGCATGCTCCTCTCTAAGCACGTCAATGCTGTTGTGCATTAAACATTGCTCTCTTGTGCTCTTTATGCTGTGCATTTGGACAGAGGTCAGAACTGCAGCAGGTAAGAATGTTGGTGCTGCATGTAGACCCAATGAAATCCCAATGTTGTTTTAAGTTCTGAGTACAGATAACTTTGCTTAAGGGTAGTGAGCTGGAAGAGAAGATGAAAAAGATATTTCCATTCACTAAACTTAAGGAAATTGAGAAATTCACTCCAGCAGCTTAAGAGGTACTTGTAATATTTTCCTATATATGAATGTACAGAATATTTCTATATATGACTCATGTTCATCAAGAAGGAAATTGATTTTCTAGGCATATATATATACATATATGCTGTGGTGGTTTTCTGAGGTAGGTTACTGCTTGTCTGCACTAGCTGATGTTCTTTACCTTGTAGATGAAATCACTAACGTGTTACCAAGAAGTACTTTGACAAAGCCAGATGTTCAGTTAACTTCAGTCCCAGGAATAGCTTCCACCTCCAAAGATAAAGGATTTCTAAGTTTGTGTGAAAAGACTTTTTAAAGGACAAAACAAAAGGATTCTTTCTAAGAAAAAAGCAAAATACACGTTTATAATTAGTCTTTTATGGAGTTTTTGTGTCAGTAAAACTAGACACACTCCTCGACAAGGAGCCCACCTCTGTGTCATATAGGACTCATGAATATTTGCAGTGTCTGTAGATTGTAGCTGTAGCTTATTTTTCTCAGAGTCCTGGTCTTTTACTCTGAACGGTTTACATCTAAATCTTGCATTGTTTAAAATGTGTTTTCAGATTGTAGTATGATTGAAACATTCAGTTAAAAAAAAAAAGTTTTTAACAAACTATCCTGTCCCCAGAGTTGGGCATTCGTGGGAGTACTTTCTCAGAAGGTAGCATCTAACATGGCTGAGGTTTTCACACACACCCAGTAAGAGCCAGGCTTTGAATGCTAGCTGCTCTCTCAGGTAGACATCTGTAGGTCATTTGTAGATATCAATTAAATTCTATGGTAGAAGTGGCCTTTGGAAAATTTACAAAGTGACTAAGACAAGCCTTCACACATTGTTTTCTCAGCCTGTGCTACTATGTGTGCACGCCTGCTGTGAAGTTGGGGTGGAGGGTCTGTTAACACAGTCGTTCCTCTGAGTGCAGGTGGAGCCCCTTGGTCCTGAGGTGAGCTGAGGCACCACGGGCTCCTTGTATCTGTCGTGAGAAGGTGGATGCTTATTCCTGCTCATTTTCCACACTTACACTTAATTCACTTTTGATGTTAAATGTAGACAGTGTTTAAGGGCCATTTATAGCAAGTTTAGTATATATGGTTCATACAGTAATAATAGCCATTTAGGCTGCATCTGATTGGCCACTGAAAGGTTCTATGGAAAAAAAAAAAGCTCCACAAAGTTTCAAAAAGAAAACAAGACTCACTTTTTATTATGCTACATGTGACATTTAAATTTTTTGTTTTTAAGATCCAAGAAAACATTCTTGGCCAAAATCTCGGGGAAGTTACTGCCACTTTGTTCTGTACAAGGAAAACAAAGACACCATGGACGCCATCAATGTTTTGTCCAAGTATTTACGGTTAGTGTCTTATTCTTGTTCTCTTGTTCTTACTCAAAGTCAGTAAAGTAGGATTGTGTTCTCTCCTTCTGTGGGGGAAAAGAGCAGGAATCAGATCAGGAGAACAATAGACTTTTCAGTCCGCAAGCTTGTAATTCAGGATCAAATTTCTGGAAGTAAATAATTCACATGCAACTAAGAGTTACCAGTACAGCCAGGGAAAAATGATATTTGCTCAAAGGGATGAAAATATAGCAGAGATTGTAGGTTTTGAGGTACCAAAGTTTTTGTATGTTTGTGGTTTTAGTAGAAATGAAGAGGTGGCTCAGCGATTAAGATCACTGGCTGCTTCTTCACAGCACCCAGATTAATTCCCAGCACCCACATCATGGCCTATAGTGACCTATAACTATTTCCAAGGGATCCAACATCTTCTCCTGATCTCCTCAGGCACCAGGCACGCTTGAAGTACACACGTAAATACACAGAAAATATTTTCTTTTTTGAGACAGGGTTTATCTGTGTAGCAGTCCTGGCTGTACACCAGGCTGGCCTCAAACTCATAGACTTCCTCTGCCTCCCGAGTGCTAGGATTAAAGGTGTGTTCCTCCACACCCAGCTAAAAATTTTGTTTTTAAAGAAAGAAAAGAAATGTCTATGATACCTTAAAAAATTTGTATTCTGTGGAAATTTAACTCAGTTTAAACATGGCTATACAGGGTACATGTTTTCCAGAACAGCTGTAACAAAATACCAAGTACCTGAAACCACAGAAGTTAATAATAATTCTCTCACAGTTCTGCCTGCTGGAAGGTTTGAGATCAGAGTGTATAGCTTATTTTCTTTCATTTTATTCTTTCTTTTGTTTTTGTTTGTTTGTTCAGACAGGGTCTGTAGCCCTGTCTGTCCTCGAACCCATGTAGAGTCCATCTGAGAAACTGTAACCTGATTCCTTTAAAGCTTTGGTTTTTTTTTTGTTTGTTTGTTTTTTTTCAAGACAGGGTTTCTCTGTGTAGCCCTGGCTGTCCTGGACTCACTTTGTAGACCAGGCTGGCCTCGAACTCACAAAGATCTGCCTGCCTCTGCCTCCCAAGTACTGGGATTAAAGCTTTAAAGCTTTGTTACCAAGAGTTATATCATGAGACGGTAGGAGTCAAGGCTTCTGCCTAGGAGTTTGAGGACACGGGTCAGCCTGGATACCGTACCTAATTCAATAGCATTTCACTCTTTTTACTAGCTTCCTGAAAAAAAGAGTCCATGGTTTCTTGCCAGTGCCTCATGTTCCGGAGAGGACATGGTCCTCTTAGGGATGTATATAGGTGAAGTAGTTCCTCTGGACTGTACAGTTGGGACTTCTGCAAGTACGCAAATACTCTTCTGAGGAACTTTGTTTATCTTCACATCAGAACTATCCAGATCCCTGTTTTAGTATTTGGCTTTTTAAAAATGCATGGTTATAGATTATATTTAAGGTGAAAATCACATTACTGTAACTTCTTGAAGACTGAAGATATAAAATGTTTATAGTGCTACATTATACCTCTGGAATATTTGTCCCCTTTAGTGTCACAGTTTTATGTAACTCAGTAGATTGTTACAGCATGTGTCCTTTTTACTGGTTAGTCAAGTCTGAACAACATGTGGTTCCCTGATAGCCACCAAGGCTCTGAGTCAAGCCCTGTTAAGAAGGCAGCTTGTTGCTGCTTTAATTGAGTGTTCATCTCTTTTCCTCGATGCAATCTTAACTAAAGTTTCTCCTTATTCTCTTACTATGTTGGTATATATATTTGGAAACTTAAGTTGTTAGAAATGTGCTTTGGTTAAGGAATGTGACGTTGGAATGCTTTGTTTCTGTCTCACCAGAGTGAAACCAAACATATTTTCCTATATGGGAACCAAAGACAAAAGGGCCATCACCGTCCAGGAGATCGCTGTTCTCAAGTGAGTAGAGTCCCTGGCCAGACTGACAGAGCAGAGGTGCCAGTGCTGCCCCAGGGGCCTGCTCTGTGAAATTTGCCGCTTTCCTCTTTATATGGTATCTCTGCCTTTTAGAGTTTTTTAGGCATTTTTACTGCATTTATTTATTTATCTATCTATCTGTTTATATATTATTTTGTATGTGTGTGTATTTACATATGATGTATATGCATACCGTGGCACCTTTGTGGAGGTCAAAGGACAACTGGAGGGAATCCGTTCTGTCCTACCGTGCCCCGTACCCAGGTTGGCAGCAGATGCTGTCTGTGGAGCCAGCTCGCTGGCCTTGCTTCTGCTCTTTTGTAAATATTACTTTCCTGTTTCATTTTTCTCACCCTGAATCTCTGTTTCCTAATTGATCAAACACAGTTTTGGAGTTTTTGTTTTGTTTTGTTTTTTGAGTAATTTAAAAAAGCTGTTTGTGATAGTCAAAAGAGTAAGTGCAGCTTTCATTTATTAAATACCAACGTGCGCCCTTTAATATTCACATACGAAACCGCGGATAAGATCTTTAAGATGTTTGTGACAGACATACACATGAGAAAGATGGTCTCTGCTGTTGAAGCAGTCACAGAACAGGACAGACTGACAAGTAGAACCCTGCCAAAGCTTGCTGAGAGCTGAACTCGGGGTACGTTACTCAGTCTGACTACAGGCTGTGAAGGTCACTCAGGGAAAGTTTACACAGATAATGGGATGCTGTGGATTTAATTTAGAAAAGTGTGTCTCACCTCTGCACTATGTGCTTTTCAACTGGGAAGTCTCTATTGTGGGAAACAGTCCTGTTCGTTATAAGATACCTAGCAGCCTCCGTGATCTCTGTCCTTTCCATATGACAAGCACATACCAAGTCCTGCTCCTCCTGCAGTGGTGAGAACAAAAGATGGCACCAGACTTGTCAGATGTGCCCTTAAGGGGGCAGTATTGCCTCTGGTTGAGAACTAGTGGTCTTGATTCTAGAAGGATGAGGTGTTTCTTAAAGCCTGGGAGGACTTAGATTGTTCTGTCCAAGCCAATAAAATAGCTTCTAGAGCTATTAGAAGGACTTGTGGAGCACAGCACATTTATTGCCTGGTAAGTAGTTTTGTAGGCATGTAGCAAGAAATAAACTTTCTATGTGCTCACTTCAGCAGCATATATGCTAAAATTGGAGTCATAGAGAGGAGATAGCATGACAGCCATATAAGAAAGACACAAATTTCTGGCACATTCATTATTATTATTATTATTTTTAGGTAAATAGATGTTACAGAAGAGCAGTTGTTCAAACAAAATCACCAAGACTCAGAAAGACAAATACTGCACACTCCCTCTCCTATGTGCAGACTCTTGGTTTAAGTGTGTGGGTGACATGGGAGGGAAGAAGAGCTCTCAGGAGGGAAGGAGGGGAGAAAGAAGAGAATATAGGATATGTGAACTGTTTTTGAGAAGGCTTGGAATCTCAGCATAAGCTGGGCATGCAGGAGGGTACAAGGGAGGAATAAGAATAAAATAAAATGAAATACATATGTATGAAAATGACATAAGGAGAGCCAGTCATGGTGGCGCACGCCTTTAATCCCAGCACTCAGGAGGCAGAGGTAGGCGGATCTCTGAGTTCAAGGCCAGCCTGGTCTACAAAGTGAGTTCAGGATAGTCAAGGATACACAGAGAAACCCTGTCTCGAAAAACCTAAAAAAAAAAAGACATAAGGAAACTCACTCACTTTGTATGCTAAACTAAAAAGGGAAAAGACAGGAAAAACACAATAAAAATAGATTAAGAGTATTAAAGAAGAAGGGGACGAAGGGAAGGAGAAAGGGAAAAGAATGGCAAGGAAAGAGGGTGGCTGAGGGAGGACAGACCCCAGCTGCTTGAGTGACCAAATGGGTTATATTGAGGACTGTGTTACAGCTGGCTGTATTCTCCTTCTTTTCTTCCCTGACCTGAGCACACTGTCATAGGAGCACCTCTCCATCACGTTTATAGGGTGTGTGAAGATGTTGCTCTGTTTGGATTGGTGGTGGGGGTGTTGCTAATTTGAGGGATAAAAACATAAGTTTTAAACCAAAGCATTGGTGTCTCCATCAGCCAGCAGGTGTCAGGCTTGATCAAGACGTTGCTGTGCCGTCATAGACCTTGTTCATTTTCCTGTTGGCTCTGTGAGGAGCTGTAATAGACGTCTAAACCTGGCCTTTGGAAAACATTGTACTTATCTCGCGGATACAGGCTGCACCCTGAGTTTGCTTCATGGAGCCATGTGCTGGGCAGATTGGCCTTTCCCGTGAGAACTGGTTAACAGGATAAACCCTTTCTGCCACGCAGAGATTTTAATTGTTGCTGTCCTGGGATAAGCAACATTTCTTTCCAGCTTTTTGCAGCTCTAGTCTACTTCATAATTTCAATGGAATCTCAAACTGTCTCATTCAGAGTTTCTAGTTTCTTTTCCTGCCAGTCTCCTGTCTGAGCTTGGGACAGTGTGTCTCTGGCTTTCTTATTAAAGGTTTCTATGTAACAGGTCAATTTGTTGGCCCTTACTGCTTAAAAACAAGATTGTCACAAATGAATTTACCACCAGAAGTGCTTGATCTGCAGTCACCAGAATTGGTGAACAGTGTTGTCAGCGAACACCTTCACCCTCAGGACCTAACTATAGCTCTGGCTTCTGCACGGATGCAGAAACGGTTGGCCATTGTGTATTAGGGAAGAGAATGTTATTGAGCTATAAAAAAGTGAAATAATGGTATATCGTATAGCATAATAAGCTTTAAGAGTGTTGTATTGTTGGGCATGTCGGTACAAGCCAGTAATCCTACCACTCTGTAGAGTGAAACGGGAATAGCAAGTTTGAAGCCAGCCTTAGCTACACAGGGAGTCCCTGACATTAAAAAAAATCAATCCTGTACAATAAAAAAGCATCTGGAGGTATCACCATCCAGATTTCAAGCTATACTACAGAGCAATAATAATAAAAACAGCATGGTACTGGTATAGAAACAGACCAGTGGATCAATGGAATCGAATTGAAGACCCAAACATGGACCCACACACCTATGGCCAACTAATCTTTGACAAAGAAGCCAAAACCGCACAATGGAAGAAGGACAGCATCTTCAACAAATGGTGCTGGTCCAACTGGATGTCCACTTGTAAAAGAATGAAATTAGACCCATACCTATCACCTTGTACAAAACTTAATTCCCAGTGGTGGCGCACGCCTTTAATCCCAGCACTTGGGAGGCAGAGGCAGGCGGATCTTTGCGAGTTCGAGGCCAGCCTGGTCTACAAAGTTAGTCCAGGACAGCTAGGGCTACACAGAGAAACCCTGTCTCGAAAAACCAAAAAAAAAAAAAAAAAAAAACTTAATTCCAAGTGGATCAAAGACCTTAACATAAGGCCGGCTACACTAAAGATACTAGAAGAAAAAGTAGGAGAAACCCTCGAACTCATTGGCACAAGTGACAACTTCCTGAACAGAACACCAACAGCTCAGGACCTGAGATCAACAATCAATAAATGGGACCTCATGAAACTGAAAAGCTTCTGTAAGGCAAAAGACACTGTCATTCGAACAAAACGGCAGCCTACAGACTGGGAGAAAATCTTCACCAACCCCACATCTGATAGAGGGCTATTATCTAAAATCTACAAAGAACTCAAGAAACTGAATGCCAAGAAACCAAATAATCCAATCAAAAAATGGGAGACGGAGCTAAATAGAGAATTCACAAAGGAGGAATCCCTAATGGCCGAGAGTCACCTGAAGAAATGCTCAACATCCTTAATCATCAGAGAAATGCAACTCAAGACGACCCTGAGATTCCATCTCACACCTGTCAGAATGGCTAAGATAAAGAGCTCAAATGACAGCACATGCTGGCGAGGGTGTGGAGAAAGGGGAACCCTACTCCATTGCTGGTGGGAGTGCAGACTTGTGCAACCACTATGGAGGTCTGTCTGGAGATATCTTAGAAACCTTGGAATAACTTTGCCTCAGGACCCAGCCATACCACTTCTGGGTTTACACCCAAAGGACACCTCACGGAGACATAGGGAAGTCTCCTCATCTATGTTCATAGCAGCCTTATTTGTAATAGCTAGAAACTGGAAACAACCCAGATGTCCCTCAACTGAAGAATGGATTAAAAAATTGTGGTACATCTATACAATGGAATATTACTCAGCTATAAGAAACAATGAAATCATGCAATTTGCAACCAAATGGATGGATCTAGAGAAGCTCATCCTGAGTGAGCTAACCCAGTCTCAGAAGGATGCACATGGCATCTATTCACTTATAGTAGGATTTTAGCTATATCGTACAGGATATCTGTACTACAGCCAACACACCAAAAGGAACATGGACATAAATTTTTTTTTCCTTTTCATTTCTTTTTCTTTTTCCTTTCCCTCTTTTTTCTCTTTCTTTTTCCTCTCTTTTTTTGTTGTTGTTCTTTGTTTTTGTGGGTTTGTGTGTCTGTTGGTTTTTTTTTTTTTTTAGTTTTCCCCCCGTAGCAAGGAGACACCTTTCACTGGCAGTACTGCCTCGTAGGCCCCTGGTGTATGAAGAGGCTCTTGGCCCTCATATGACTCCTGATCTGTGGTGAGAGACTGTTAGGCAGGGACACTCCACCCCAGAGGATCAAGATGGAAGGGTCAGGGAGTAGAGCATGGGAGGGTGGGGCTGGGAAGCGGGAAAAGAGGATATGTCAAGGATGTAACCTGTAGCAACAAACAAATAAATTTACTAATTAAAAAAAAAACACTAAGTAATTAGGCATTTAAAAAAGTCACTATTTGATTTCTTTTTTCTTTTTATTTTTTTTGGATTTTTCGAGACAGGGTTTTCCTGTGTATCCATGGCTGTCCTGGACTCCCTTTGTAGACTAGGCTGGCCTTGAACTCACAGAGATCTGCCTGCCTCTGCCTCCTGAGCGCTGGGATTAAAGGCGTGCGTCACCACACCCAGCCTGCTATTTGATTTTTTTTTTCCATTGTTTGAGTTCATTCCATAGGACATGAAATGTTCAAAATGGGGAAATCTGCAGACAAATTAGTACATAACAATTACAGGAGCTTCAGGAAAGACCAAAAGTCAGGGACTCAGTGCTGCATGGATGAGATTTTATTTTCAGGTGATGGAGGCACAGTGCACACATTGTGAATATATACTGAAAACAGCTAAAATAGTGAATTTTGTTTTTAACGAAAGACAAAGCTGGGCACTCACCTTTAAACACACACACACGCACACTTTTTGCTCCTGTCTTTAGCTTTTGCTTATGTTTACTTTATTTATTTATTTTGTTCCCACTCTGAAATACTACTGTTGCTTTCTCCAACAGTGTGTACTGACTAAAGAACTCCATCTGCTGCTCTTCACTCTATTTATGCAGATCCTTTGCTTTTGTGGGTTGTTTTGTGATACATTTCCTGGAGTAACTCACACCCATGACTGTCAGCACCCTTCCTCTACATCTCAGTCCAAGGGCCTGGTGCCCGTCTTCTCCTGGGCCTGCCTCAGTTTGGCAGCGGGAGCACTGCCCGGCTTCAGCTTACCCTGTCGTCTGTGTGAGGCCCTACAGGTGCAGAGCGGATGGGCGAAGTGCGTGTGCAGGTTTTACCCATTTCCATTTCCTGACTATCTCTCACCTTTTCTATTGATTGATGGAGCAAGAACTTTTTTTTTTTTTAACTTAGTAAGGCCGGATGTGTGAGACCCTGAGTTCAGTACCCCACACTGACCAAAAGTGGGGTGGGGGAGAGTAAAGCAATGAAAGCCAGGTCAGTCTGCTTCCTCGCATGTGACGTGAGGAAATAAACTGGCTGACGCCCAGCACATGAAGGGGTTGGTTGTCTTCAGGGCGTATTGACACGTCTGCTAAAGAATTGTAGTAGAGCTGGAAATAGCTTAAGGGTCGAATACTTGCCTGGCGTGCATGAAGCTCTAAGCCCAATTCCAAGCACTGAAATAAAAGGAATTCCAGGAGCTCAGATATTATATAGGTGATTTTTATAAAGATATCTTATTTTTATGTGTATGAATGTTTTACCAGCTTCTGTGTATGTGCACTGTATCACACCTGGTGCCCATGGAAGTCAGAAGAGGTGTCAGGTCTTCTGGAACTGAAGTTACAGATGGTTGTGAGCCGCCATGTCTGTGCTGAGATTCAAATCTGGGCTCTCTGCAAGAGCACCCTTGCTCTTAACCACTGAGCTGGTTCTGTAGCCCCAGGTGAAAGAAGGTTTTCAAGGTTTAGTCTTCATTTGTGTCCCCTGTGTGGGATACCCTCAGAGGCCAGAAGAGCTAGAGTTGCAGGCGTTTGTCATCAGCCCAGGATGGGTGCTGAAGAGTGGTCCTGGAAGAGCAGCAAATGCTCTTAATTGTTGAGCCATGTCTCCATCCCCGTTAGGTGAATTCTAAAGATTTAAGTAGCTTTTTTTCTTCAGATTCGTCTTGCTTTATGTGTGAATATTTTGCCTCCATGTGCACCATGCACATGCTTAGTGCCTGTGGATGGCAGAAGAGGGCATTCGTGTGTCTGCGACAGGAGTTATAGATTGTGAGGAACAGCCATGTGGGTGCTGGGAAGCCAACTCAGGTCCTCTGCAAGAAGCACAAATGCCCTTAACTGCTGAGCTATCTCTTCAGCGCCCCTTATATATTTTTTAAATAAAAATATAAAATTTAGCATTTTTAATATATCAGGAACATGAAGCCCTCTGAAATGAACATCTTTTTTGAGGGTGTTGTGTTAATCTTAGTCTTATTTCAAAACTTTCCAGCCCGGGAGGGTAGAGAGAAAGAGTTCAGCAGCAAAGAGTGTGAGGTGTTCTTGCAAAGGACCTGGTGTGGTTCCCAGGACCCACACTGGGCAGTTTATGACCTACGTAACTCTGCTCTAGGGGCATCCAATAACTAGTCTCCAGGGGTACCTGTACTTATTCACACATATATACACACATAATTAAAAATAAACTAAGTCTTTCAAAGAAAGAAGCTGTTAACATCAGCTGCAAGTGGGGAGGGCTGTGGGGATAAAAAAAAAAAAAAAAGACCAAAGACTTTTCTTTTCGGTGTACTATTTGCTTTTCTACATAGATTTCCTGTTGTGAAAGACAAAAGATTTTCCAATGAAAGAATTCTTACAGCATGGGAAATAGGTACAATGATAGTAGGGTATGGTCTGTATGAGTGTAGCTATAAACATCTTTAATGTGTTTTTAAAAGAATGAGGAAATACAGAGATCTAATGCTTTTGTAGGGGATGAACCTAAGAATTTTCTTTCTTCTCTACGTTTTTGTGTTTTCCAAGGTTGTTTTTGGTTATGAGTTTATGATATTTTTTTAATGGCCCAGTTATGACTAATCATTTCTTAAATGTTAGAGACCATTCTTTACAGTTATGTAGGATTGCTGTCTGCCACTATCCACTTTGTCACTCCTGCCCTTAGAAAGTGGGAACGTCCATATCGCTTATGTGTGTGTTCCCATGGGTGTTTAAAGGCCATCATTCCAATAGTATTATTGACAAGAACAGTGCGGGGAGAGGAGAAGTGCACTTGCCACCTTCTGCAATCTCCTTCAGGGTCACAGCCTTGGGTGCCTTTGTCTTCTGTAGGGCCTCATGATCCTTTCTCTGCTCCTTTTTTCTTAAAGAATAAGTGCACAGAGACTTGCCCACCTGAATAAGTGTTTGATGAACTTTAAGCTGGGGAATTTCAGCTATCAGAAAACCCCTCTGAAACTGGGGGAGCTTCAAGGGAATCATTTCACTGTTGTTCTCAGGTAAAGTGCTGTGGGACGGAGGGTGGGACTGAGGCTGGCTCCCCATGACTGTTTTCATGTGTGCTGACCTGATACAGGATAGCTGGTACAGGCAGAATGCTGACTGGGAGAACAAGGCCTGTAGGAGTGAGGAACAAATACTGTGCAGTGTTTTTCCTGATAAATGGTCTTTCTCCCTCCCCCAAAAGCTTCCCATAGCCTTCAGAAACACTGTGTTCTTCAGATACAGTTCTGAAAGAAAAAGAGCCTGTGATTTAATTGGTATGAGGTGCCCAAAATGGGCACATTCATAGAACAGGTAGCGCTTGGTTTGGCAGAGAGTTATTGGTTGGCCTAAGTCTCAGTCGGGGATTAGGCACATGCTGGAAATCCCAGCACTCAGGAGGCAGAGGCAGGAGATCACACTGCTCCTTCAAGGACAGCAGGACAGCCAGGGGCTGTTGCAGAATAAAGAAATGAATGAATTTGGAGACAGTGAGCAAGATTAGGAGTGACATAGTGGGATTCACTGCACCACATTGCACATGTGCTTCGTGCTATGATAATTTGCTTTTAAAATGCACTAAAATGAGCTGGGCAGTGGTGGTACGTGCCTTTTATCCCAGCACTAAGGATTAAAGCACAGAGGCAGGGGGATCTCTGTGTGTTCGAGGCCAGTTCTATCTACAAATTGAGTTCCAGGACACTCAGGGCTACACAGAGAGACCCTGTGTCCAAAAAAAAAAAAAAAGATGATTAAAATGTTAAATTCATATAATCACATTAACAAACCAACAGAATCCTCAGGAGGTAGGGAAAAGATTGCAAAGGTGAGATGTAGAAACTGCTGTTATGATGAGCATTATAAAGTGTGTTTGACTGTCCATTTTTTCCTTTGGGCAATTTGGATCCCTACAGGAATATAGCAGGGACTGATGAGCAAGTGCAGCAAGCCATGCACTCTCTGAAGGGGACCGGCTTCATCAACTACTACGGCATGCAAAGATTTGGGACCACAGCTGTCCCCACATACCAAGTTGGAAGGTTTGTATTTGATTTTCTAACATTTATCTATTTTTATCTTTTTTGTTGTTGTTTGTTTGTTTGTTTGTTTGTTTGTTTTTCAAGACAAAGTTTCTCTGAGTATGTCTGGCTGTCCTGGACTCACTTTGTAGACCAGGCTGGCCTTAAACTCACAGAGATCCACCTGCCTCTGCCTCCCTAGTGCTGGGATTAAAGGCATGTGCCACCACGCCGGGCTATATTTTTATCTTTTTACTTTGGGGCTTTTGTTTTGTTATATCTTGTTTTTTGAGATATCATCTCACTGTTTAGCCCTAGCTACATAGTGAGCATGAAGACCTAGTTTCAGATCCCCCGCATCTACACAAAAGCCAGATGTGGTGGCACACATCTGCTGCCCCACTGTTGGGAACGTGGAGACAAGTGGATCCCTGGACCTCTCTGGCCAAGCAGACTAGTCTAATCAGTGAGAAACTGTCTGAAAAGATAAAGTGGGAAGCCACTGAGAAAGACTTCTGGCCTCTAGATGCACATGCATAACACACACAGCTGAAAAAGATATTACCTATTAGTAAGATATTACTAAGTAAATGTTTTCTTCCACTCTTTTTTTTTTATTTTTCGAGACAGGGTTTCTCTGTGTACACCTTGCTGTCCCTCTGCCTCCCTAGTGCTGGGATTAAAGGAGTGTGCCACCATGCCTGGCAAAATGTTTTTGTTTGTTTTTAGGTTTTTTATGAGGCAGGGTTTTCTCTTGTGTATCCTTGACTGTCCTGGACTCACTTTGTAGACCAGGCTGGCCTTGAACTTACAGAGATCCACCTGCCTTTGCCTCCCAATTGCTGGGATTAAAGGTGTGCACCACCATGCCTGGTGCTTTCTTAACAACCCTTTCAGGGACTCTCTTAGTTTTGGGGTTTTTTGGGGGAGAGGATTGTTTGTTTGTTTTTTATCTTTTTGATTTTTCGAGATAGAATTTCTCTGCGTATACCTGGCTGCTCACTCTGTAGGCCAGGCTGGCCTCAGACTCAGAGATTAGCATGTCTCTGCCTCCCGAGTGCTGGGATTAAATGTGTGTGCCACTATTCTTGGCTTTTCTTTTACTTTTTAATAGGTAAGTGGTCAACTGGGTAACACAGACCCCAAGTACCAAGCCCAAGGTATGAATACTGTGATCTCTCTTAACACATGAGTCCCAGCTGCCCAAGGTGTGAATACTGTGATCTCTCTTAACGCATGAGTCCCAGCTGATTAATCTTTCATCTGCCCTTCTCCTGCCCTTTCAAGAAAACCCTAGAAGATATAATTACAAATATGGAATTTAAGAGCTTAGTTTATATTTAGATCATAGGAAAGCCCTCCAGGGTAAATTAGAGTAGAAATTTCATTGATAAATACTTGGATTCATAAAAGTCCTATGGGAATCTGACTGTCCAGCAGGGACTGTGCTACATAAAGTAACTATTCATGTGGGAGTTTGAACAGCGGTAGTTACACCCTGAATGCAATCTGAGAACATTTTTGTTCTTCGTTCTGTCTCAGCAAAGATAGAGACTGCGCTTCAGGAGAGCTGCCCAAGCGTACTAATTAAACAGCAGTAGAAACAGTTTTCCAGCATCAGGTTATATTTGCTTTTATGATTTTACAAGAACCAAGGGCCCAGCGTGCTGTGCACCGGCTCCCCTGCCACTTTCAGGCAGTGTTGTAAAAGGTGAATATGCTGGCGGGAAAGGGAGACTCGAGTCCTGAGCCTCAGATTACTCACCCATAAGGTGGAAATAATACTAACTTCACAGAGGGCTGGGAATGAAGATGGTGTTCACACAACACCTATTTCTAGTCTTAAAATATACTAAGTAATTAATAGATAGAAATAATTCAGAATTAAGGCCAGGCAGACAAAGTGGAGTCTAGGACAGCCCCTTGGGAAGCTGAGGTAGGACCGTGAAAGACCCAGCCAGTCTGGGCAACATAGAATGATCTGTCTGCTCGTTTACAAAGCAGCTACAAGAAAAAAGTTTAGGAATGGAATGTGGCTTGGGTGATAGAGTACTTACCTAGCGTACACGGAGCCCTAGAGATGTCCAGCACTGAAGAAGGAAAAACCACTACAGTCAATGAGAAAATGAGGTAAACATGATAAAGGTGCTGGCTGTGGTGGACAGAAGATATAAGGCAGGGTTGTATCAGTCTGTGCATTCTTGATTAATTGAGCAGAAGCATAGCCGTGTGGCCCTGTACGTGTGTGTTCCAGAGAAAATAAGTGCAAGTAATTGCTCAGTAAAGTGCTGTCAGGTTTACCCAGTAACATACATGTCATAACGTGCCCACAAGTCGGGACAAGTTGGTTCAGATTTCCAAACAATTTGTTTTCACAATGTCAGGCTATTTCCTACTTTCAGAGAGCTTGCTATTATCACCATAGGGTTGCCTAAGGGAAAATGCCAAGTCTCAGCATATAGTTAAATCCAGAATATATAAAGACAGCATATGAAAAACTATGTTGCCGTTCATGGCAAACTTAAAACTTTTCTTTAATGCTTTTTCTTGTCATATATTAATAACATACTCTAATTGTTTTCATTATTTTGATATTTGTGCATGTTCAGTCATATTCCCCACACACACTCTTATCTTCCTTCCTCTCCTTCCTCCAGTCCCCTGCTTCCCATTTACTTTCATGTGTTCTGTATGTGTCCTTGAGGGTCATTAGAGTTGTTTACAAGAGCATGGGCACCTTATCACTGAAGAAAATACAGGAGCCCCACCGAGATCTATGACAGGGGTTGACAGGCCCAGTTGTCTGGGGATCTTGTGAGTAATCCCAGCTGCTGTGGGTTCAAGAGCACAGCAGCCATGCCATGCTCAGAAGCCAGCTCCTGACCCACTCCTGCCTCCAGCTTTTACATTCTCTCCACTCCCTTGTCCTTTGATGCTCCCTAATCTTTGGAGGAGATGATAGAGATGACCCCTATATGACTGGGCATTCAGAAACTGAACCCAGGTCTTTTGCAGAGCAGAAAAAACAATGTATATATGGGGGGGCTACACATGTTGGTCCATATAGACCAGAAGAGGGCAGAAGAGTCCTGGCAGCTGTGAACTGCTGGATGTGGGTGCTGGGAACCGATCTCAGGTCATCTGCAAGAACAATCAGCACTCTTAGCAAGTGAGCCATCCTTGTAGCCCCAGAGAAGCTTGTTTTTGTTTTTTTGGGTTTTTTTTTTTTTCCAAGACAGGGTTTCTCTGTGTATCTATGGCTGTCCTGGATTCACTTTGTAGACCAGGCTGGCCTTGAACTCACAGAGATCCCCCTACCTCTCCCTCCCGAGTGCTGGGATTAAAAGCCTGCACCACCACACCACAATTATGACCGCTGCAAACTGCCATGTGGGTGCTTGGATTTGAACCTGGGTCCTTTGGAAGAACAGTCAATGCTCTTAACAGCTGAGCCAAGTCTCCAGCCTCCCCACCCACACCCCCAGAGAAAGAAGCTCTTTATAGTAGGTGGTGGTCACTGAAGTCTGTATCATAATCTTACTAAATACTTTTAAATTTAACAAACTAATAAGTGTTACTTGTTGCCTCAATAATTGTGCATATAAAGCTTATCTTATGCATAGTTAAGTGATATAAATACTGTTTAATTTTAGAGCAATTCTACAGAATTCCTGGACAGAAGTCATGGATTTAATACTGAAACCTCGTTCTGGAGGTGAGGAAAAGATTTGTGTTAAAGTAAATTCATAGACTGTATAGCTAGATATTCATGGAATCACTTTAAGTAAAACTAGCTGTGCAGATTGTTATTTTAAAGTTCTTGATTTAAAAAAAATTTAAATGCCATTTTATTTTCATGGTTTTACAGATGGGATTGAATGTTTTATTCACCTAATTTTTTCATATGTGATTAGATTCACTTTAAGTAAATTCTTTTCAGTACAATTCTATGACTTATAGGAAATTTGTATGGCTATTTTGTTAAAGCATAGTAGAACGAATTGACAAAGTACCTTAAAGATTTTTTAAAGAGTTGACTAAAACTTTTCCAGGAAAGATCTCTAAAACTACACTGTAAGGGGTGGGGGTGTTTAAGTGGTAGCTTATAAACTGTCAAAATAATAATTCTTAGCCGCGCGTGGTGGCCCACGCCTTCAATCCCAGCACATGGGAGGCAGAGGCAGGCAGATCTCTGTGAGTTCAAGGCCAGCCTGGTCTACAGAATGAGTTCAGGACAGCCAGAGGCTACACCGAGAAACCCTGTCTCAAAAAACCAAAAAAAATAAATAAATAAATGTAATAATAATAATTCTTACTTTAGGCAACTATTCATTTGCAAGCTAACAAATATTGTTTTTAATTTTAAAGAAAGCAGCTCACTAAGCTTGACATTACAGGGGACAAAAAGGAGAAACTTCCTTCAAGGCTTGCCATTTGCTGGGTTAGCAGCTGGGTGATGATGTGACTCTTGCTGTTAACAGAGCCATAGAGAAGCAAACTCCCTGGGGGTCCTGTGGTTTTGCTTTCGGGCGACTGTGAGCGTCGTTGCACGTAAACATTTTCCCAGCGTTAGGTTTCCTTTGAAGCATGTTAAGTGATGCACATTGTTCTGTTGACAAGTTTGATCGTAGCTTCTCTTCTCCTGCAGCTGAAAAGGGGTATTTGGTGAAATGCAGAGAAGAGTGGGCCAAGACCAAAGACCCAGCCTCCGCCCTCAAGAAACTGCCTGTCAAAAGGTGTGTGGAAGGGCAGCTGCTTCGAGGACTTTCAAAGTACGGAATGAAGAATATAGTCTCTGCATTTGGCATAGTGAGTGCAATTTGTAAAGTCAGGCAATGACGTTGAGGTGGTTAATGCTTTTTAAACATAATCTTAAAAGGTTCTGAAAGAATAACAAGTAAGAAACCTCTAGTGGTCATCAAAGGAATTTACTTGGGTGTACCTTGTTCTGACCCTGAAGGTGATGAGCAGATTGTGGGAAATGACGGCGGTGTTTACTGACATTAGGGGCTCAAGGAAGTATCTGGAATTTCATGTAATTGAATGGGATTTGAGAAATTCAGAACCCATTGTGCTGTCATTTCTTTTTTTTTTTTTTTTTTAGTTTTTCGAGACAGGGTTTCTCTGAATATCTCTGGCTGTCCTGGACTCACTTTGTTGACCAGGCTGGCCTCGAACTCACAAAGATCCGCCTGCCTCTGCCTCCCAAGTGCTGGGATTAAAGGCGTGCGCCACCACCGCCCGGCTGCTGTCATTTCTTTTAAAGCTACTTTGTGTCTGTGCCCCTGCTGGGCACGCGCATGTACTTGAGCACACAGGTAGAGCTCAGGACAACCTGTGCGAGTCCATTCTCTTTATACCATGTCCCTGGAGATCAAATTCAGATAGTGAGGCCTGGCTACAAGCACCTTTACCTGCAGAGCCATCTATCTGACCCCATTGTACTGTCATTTCTTGGTCACTGTCTTCATTAGAGCTTTAAACTGCGTAAGGAAGACAGTTGGACAGGCAGTAGTGCCTGTTAGTGTGTTTTCAAGTAAAGGGTACCATACTGATACGCATAGTCCATGTATGTGTGTAACCCAAGACACTGTAGGGTGCTCGCCCACTGAGCCACACTCCCAGCCCCACAATTATATGAAGTCTGAGTTTCGCGAGTTTAGGATTACCACTAAATGAGCAGAATACCCAGGAAAACAGCTCTTAACTGCTCACAATGGTTTCTTTGCCTGTTTCTCCTTTCTCTGCAGATACCAAGAAATAATCGCTTAATGTATATCCATAGTTATCAAAGCTATGTGTGGAACAACATGGTAAGCAAAAGGATAGAGGAGTACGGGCTGAAGCCTGTCCCAGGGGACCTTGTTCTCAAAGGAGGTAAAATAATGGCATGTCCTACTTCTATTCAGCCAAATTTGGGCTCATCTGTTTTATAGCAGTGCTTTTAAAGTCCAGCATGGCTACTAGTTAAGAAAGAAATGTGCAGTAAGGGGGAGATGGAAAGGCCACTTGAGCTCCGTCTGCTAGTTTGTGTCACCAATGAAAAAATATGTATGTGTTTTGAATAAGCAGCTAAGTCTGGGTCTCCAGCTAGTGCAGCAGAATAACCTTTGGGGCAGTGTGGCTAAAAGTCCTTTACAAACATTAATCTACGTCTTCAAAAGATGCCTATTTATGGATGTGTCTCAGTGTTTCGCTATGTCGTTAGGCAGCTCCTTCAGGTGAACACAGACTGGAGCTAAGTTTACTGGTGACTGTGATAGAGTGGTCCAAAATGGTAACATAAGAAACGCCTGTCAGCTGGTGGGGACACTGAGCACCCTGGAGGCAGAGGCCAGCCAGGGCTGTTACACAGAGAGACCCTGTCTGGAAAACCTGGAAGAAAAGAAAAGAAATGCCAATACCGGTCTAGAGCTGTGTAGCTCAGCTGTAAAGAGCACTGCCTGTTCTTGCAAAGGAGCTGGGTTCGATCCTCAGCACCCACATGGTGGCTCACAGCTGTCTATTACTCCAGTTCCAGGGATCCAACACCCTCTTCTGGCCTCCAAGGTTCTGTCCACACATGGCGCATAGACGTACATGCAGGCAAAACTCCATACACAAAATGAAATAATTTTTTAAAACAGTGCTGACATCCTGTCCACTATGAGACACTGTGTGTCTGGTCTTCCCTATGCTTTGCCTGCGCTGTTCTGTCCAAGTACTCCTGGGAAGTATGCTGATTCTTATGAGATTTAGGCTCTTGTTCCAGGTTCCTCAGCTGACTAAAGAAGGAGGACTCTAAGCTTCCTGGGTCTCTGACCTGGGCACCTTGTGCTTTCTACTCACCTACATGTGTATAATTTTAAGAACCTGAATTCATTAAAAAAAAAAATGCTTTCTCTTAACCTGCTGTTTCCTTGTGGGTTCGCAGCCACGGCCACCTACATTGAAGAAGAGGACGTTAGTAATTATTCCATTCACGATGTGGTGATGCCTTTGCCCGGCTTTGATGTCATCTACCCCAAACATAAGAGTGAGTGCCATGCTTGGGCCACATACTTAAAGCATGCGTAGTGGGATTAAGCTACAGCAGCCAAGATCGAAGGGGTGGGTGGGGGGAGTCAGTACTTGAAACATAATCTTAAAGCTTTTCTTTCTAGCACATTTTAATAGAGATTTAGCCTTCAAAAATAATAAACAGCTCAGTGTGATGGCTAATCCCGGCAGAAGCTGAGAGATCTCTGTAAGTTTAAGGTCTACAAAGGGAGTTCCAAGCTAGCCAGGGCTACATAGAAATATATATATATATATATTAACAATAATTTTATTATGGTGAAGGTGTCCCAGAAAGGAATGGGTCAGGAGGACAACTTAAATTAGAAGTTACCCCATTGCAGTGTCATGGGCCTGGGATCCCAGGTGCTGAGGCTGGAGGATTGCTTCAGCCTATGAGTTGGAGGAAAGGAGAAGGTAGAATGTTCTGCCATCACTTCCCATCCTCTTTTCTGTCAGAGGATTGCTTGTGACACCTTTGTGGATGTCATTGGTGGTACAGGGAGGAACTGTGACTTCTGTGGCCTGAGAATTCAGCACAGGGACAGGAACAGCCCTGAGTGGTTTGGAAGAACCGACCCAATACTCACCACCAGCCAGCACCTGCCTGTGGGCAGCAGTCCAAGGACTGGAATTTTGTTCTGTGTACTCTTACATTCCTTGAAGTTTTGTAAATTAGAAATGATTAGGAATAAGATCCTTGGATGGCGGGCTGCCTCCAGCCAGGTTGACAGAGATCAGGTGTGTACGTCAGCCACATCACTCTGCGTCCAGTGCCTGGACTGCCTGACTTCACTGAAGAGAAGGGACTGGACCGCAGCAAGAGAGAATAAGGAAGGTTGGGTAGGGATGAGTGGAGTCTGCTTCCCTTGGCTGCAACCAAGGAGAGATCTTAACATGCTCAGTGGCCACAGCCACCATGAGGGTTGATTCTGCTTCTTTCTGAGGTTTAACTTTTCCTTTCTTTCTTTTTTTTCTTTTTATTTTGTGAATTCACATCATGCACCCTGTTCCCTCTCATCTCCCACCTCCCCTCAAATCCACCCTCCACTCTTGCAACCTCCCCCAACATTAAAAAAAAAAAAAACCTCATTGTAGAAGCTGTAGTGTGTCTCAGTGTATTCCACAATGTTCCCTTTTGTCCATACCTTTTGCTTGCAAATGTTCATTATAATGATTCCTTGGTCTAGTATGAGGCCTCTGACTTCTGCTACTTTGCCAGTACTGGAACCTCACTGGGACTCCTCTCAGATGTGCTGTTATTGTCCTGTGTCATGGACATCCTGTAGTTTTGTGTCTGTGGAACTGGCCTCTTAATGAATTCCAGCAGTTCATCCATGGGGTGTATATTGGGGTGGGCCAACTCAAAGCCCTGGTTCTGGGCCTGCAACTCCCACTTCACGGCCTCCTCTTCTGAGTGCTGCAGCAGGTAAGGAGTTGGACCAACTCTCCTGCTTTCATGACCCCATCAGGGCCAAGTCTCCTGCCTACTACCTGTGTTGAGGGCAAGAGAGTAAAGGGGATCTCCCTCACCAACACCACAAAGTAGACAGAAGTCAGGGCTGGCTCACCCACAATGCCCACATCCAGGGCGAGCTGTAGGTAAGGTGCTGTGCCTGCTCTCCCAAGTGCTGCAGCAAGTGAGAGGCAGGAACAGCTCTCCTATTCTTATGACACCATCTGGGCCAGATCTCCTGTCTGCCACCGATGGTGAGGGCAAAAGGGAGGGGAGGGGATCTCTCCTCTGCCAAAACCACCACAAAGCAGACAAAAGGCAGGGCTGCCTCTCTCACACTCACTCCTTCAGGGCTGGCTCACCCACAACCCCCTAATCCAGGGCCAGGCAAGGCTCCCCTAGTCTCTGGCTTGCTTCCTGTCCTGGGAGCCCATGTGGTGCTAGATTGGTGGTCGACACAGACTAGCTCCCTAATACCAAGTGGTGTTAGTATCTGACTTGCTTTTTTTGTTTTGTTTTGTTTTTTTGTTTTTTTTTTTGTTTGTTTGTTTTGGTTTTGGTTTTTCGAGACAGGGTTTCTCTGAATATCTCTGGCTGTCCTGGACTCACTTTGTAGACCAGGCTGGCCTCGAACTCACAAAGATCCGCCTGCCTCTGCCTCCCAAGTGCTGGGATTAAAGGCGTGCGCCACCACCGCCCAGCAACTTGCTTTTTTTTTAACCCCTGGGAATGTTAGGCTACTGTTCATTCTTATGTTCATAAGTCAGAATACTGAATGTGACCTCTCCTGTCTACCATGTGACCGGTGACACAGCAGCCACTTCTACAGTGCCTCTAGGGGCAGGCTTTTTTTTCTTTTTGAAGCAGGCCAGAGCACAAGTAGAGTTTTTCTGGAACTTTGGCTTCCTTACTCTTTCTCTGAAGACCCCCCCCCCCCTTTGCATCATGGCTGACCTCCATGTTTAACTCAGTGGCTTGGCTTTCTTCCTCTTCTCCAGCTCCCTCCTCTGGATAGCTGCTGATATCGACAGCTTGATTCCTTTGGAAATTTTCTTTTAAACTCTGATAAAAATAATCCTCATGCTTTTAAAAAGGGAAATAAAAAAAAAGGAAGCCCTTATTTTAGTCAGGTTCCTCTTGGAACAGACAACACTAATAGAGATAAGAAAGGGGATTCAGGAATGGCATTGGCTTATTTGATTATTGCTACTGAGAAGCCCCGGGTTATATGCATGCTAAGGAACCAGAGAAGCCATTGGTCTGTCAGTCAGGGGGCTACAGGTACAAGAACCTAGGGTCTGCTAGTGTAAGTCATGAAGTCCAGGAGCAGGAGAAAAAATGGTGTCCCAGGTCTGGGAGAGAAGGCGTTCACCTGCCTTTCTTTCGCCTCTTTGCTCTGTTCAGGGTGTGTCCACACTGAGAGTGAGTCTGCACTGAGTCCTCTGTCTCACATGCCAATCTCTGTCATATCCACTATCACAGACACAAGGAGGGTGGCCCGATTAGTTGGTCTGATCTAGAGAAAAGTCCCCTGGGTTTCCCTTTCAGTACAGTGGGCTAGGCCCAACTGAAGCATGAGAGTAAATGATGTTTACCAGCTTGCTGCCTGAATGTCCAATTTTGTTTCTGTTGCTGTAATAAAGCACCATGACCAGAAGCAACTTGGGGAGAAAAGAAAAAGATAAACTTATACAGCCCGATCATACTCAGTCATTGAGGGGAGTCAGGACAGGAACTCATGCAAGGACAGATGCAGGGACTAGAGGAAAGCTGCTCCCTGGCTTGCTCAGTTACCCTCCTTAAACAGCCCAGGACCAAATCTCCAGGGATGGCACCACCCTCAGTGGGCTAGACCTTCCTACCTCAACCAGCAGTCAGGGAAAGTGTACCACAGACATGCCTCAGGCCAGTCTGACCGGAGCGCTTCCTTAGTTACAGTCCTTTCTCCCAGGTGACACTAGTTTGTATTAAGTTAACAAAAACTAATTGGTACACATTAGTTAGGCCAATACCCTGAATCGGCCATCACAAAAAAGAAAAAGAATGTTGTCATGTGCCCCCCACTTCTTCTTATTCCTGTCAGTATGTGGGACTTGGGCTGGTTCCAATAAGAAAGTAAATTTAGCAGAACCTTTGACAGAGCTCCATGAAACCCTGTAGTCGTGGAGGAGACACACCCTACTAGGTACACTTAAGCAGTCAGATCTGTAACGTGGTTGCATCTAGTACCCAGAAGTTCTTAGGGATATGGGGAGGCTGCCTTCTTTCCTTGTCTCTGTATTTCCAGCATTTTACTGACTAACTTGAATACAGAAGCAAATTGAGTGTATTCCTAAATGGTGTCATACTTGTGAATACTATAAGATGAAGTTAATGTTAGTAAGAGGAAAACAGTCACAGAAAGCAGTGACTGAATGCTGCAGTCGGGCCAGCGGTAACACATGCATTGCCATAGTATTAGGGAAGCTGAGACAAGAAGGTTGTTAACTAGAGGCTTCTGAGCTATGTAGCAGCATCCTACAGAGATGGTCCAGTAGTCAAGAGAGATTGTCATTCTTGCAGACAATCCCAAGTTTAGTTCCCAGCATTGGGTAGCACACATCTACCTGCAACTTAAGGTCCAGGGAGTCCAATGCCTTCTTCTGGCCACCATAGGCATCCACAGGAACACATACATGCTTAAAAACAGATATACATGCATTTACATAAATAAAAAATAAAAATGAAATTGTGGAAACAAATTTAGTTTTATCGTATCTTATAAAAAAATAAGAGCTGGGCTGGATAGATAGCTCAGCGGTTAAGAGCGCTGACTGCTCTTCCAAAGGACCTGGGTTCAATTCCCAACACCCACATGGCAGTTCACAGCTGTCTGTAATTGTCAGGTGTGATGACAGTGTGCGCCTTTAATCCCAGCACTCAGGAGGCAGAGGCAGGTGGATCTCTGAATTCGAGGCCAGCCTGGTCTACAAAGTGAGTCCAGGACAGCCAGTGATACACAGAGAAAAATCTGTCTCAAAAAACCTAAAAGAAAGAAAACAAAAAGAAAAAAAAATTAAGGGCCAAGAAGGCTGTGTGTGGAGGCTCACACCTTTAATCCTAACACTCAGGAGGCAGAGGGAGAAGGATCACTGTGAGGTTGAGGCCCACCAGAGGTACATAGTGAGACCTTGTCTTCAAAAAAAGAAAGAAATTACTAAGGGCCAGCAAGATGGGTAAAACCACTTGCTGCATGATGTGCAAATACGGCAGCCTGTGTTAAGTCCCTGGAACATATGGGAAGTTGAGGAAAGGACAGGTCCACAGGGTTATCCTGTGTCTTCCACATGTGTTCTGTGCCCACACATAGCTCTCTCTCTTACCATACACACACACAGACACTCATTCACATACAGTTCATTAAAATTTTTGAATAAAAAGTATCTGAGCTGGGCGTGGTGACCCACAGCTTCAATCCCAGCACTTGGGAGGCAGACGCAGGTGGATCTCTAAGTTTGAGGCCAACCTGGTCTACAGAGCGAGTTACAGGATGGCCAGGACTACATAGGGAACTCCTCTCTCAAACAAAATTTATAAATAAATTAATAATTTATAAAGCAACAGAAATAAACTATCAGGAGGTACTGTTGAATCCTTTTGTCCTGGGGCAGATAAAAGCAAAAGTGTCAAAGGAGGGCCAGTTGAAGGAACCAAAGTCAACAAAATGACTCACAGTTCCAATGTTTATAGGTGGATGTGGAGGACAGCTGCTCTACCATGTTTCAGAGATGCCAACAAAGCGGGCTGTACAGGAAAAGAGAAACCTGTTTGCAATAGGAACCTTCCAATATTGTGCCTTATGTAGTAGACCCCCACAGATGACATGTAAGGGAATACTAGAAAACTCTCCTGTGGGCTGAGGGGAGCTGTGACATTTAGAGTCACTGCGTATAAATTGTACTTAGTAAATTGTACATGTGAAGTGACGTTTTGGAGTTAGCTTAGAAACTTTATGCCACAAGCTCTGGGACTGATTGCAAAAATAAAACCATAGGGTGACTGAACTGAAGCAGGAGGAACCTTCTAGGCTGGTCGCCGATTCACAGGGTTAACTGTTAGGGCAGTCTGGCCAGACTTGCCTGTTAGGCTGTTCCTAGTATAGTTCAAGGTAACCTGCTGACAGGCTGCATTCCAGCTAACTGTTTGTGTTCTCTGTTAGTTAGTGAGGCCTACAGGGAAATGCTTGCCGCAGACAATCTTGATATTGACAACATGAGGCACACAATTCGAGATTACTCCTTATCGGGGGCCTACCGAAAGATCATTATTCGGCCTCAGAATGTCAGCTGGTGAGTATAACTGAAACAGACCTGGGGTGTTTCATAGGATGGCAAGTTTCTGCATGTGCGTGCATGCGTGCGTGTGTTTCCACGTTTCTCTGCTCAGAACCTCTCATATAAATGCTCCAGGGCTGTTGACTGTCCTTATTACTGTTACCACTGCCACCAGTTCGTATTTTTCAAGTGATCAAGAAATCTGCCTGCCTCTGCCTCCCAAGTGCTAGGATTAAAGGCGTGTGCCACCACACCCAGCAATTAGATAGCTGTGAACTGCCATGTGGTTGGTGGGATTTAAACTCAGGTGCTTTGGAAGAGCAGCCAGTGCTCTTAACCACTGAGCCATCTCTCCAGCCCGTCTGAAACTTTTCTAGCTTTCAAATGAAATCCTGAACTAGTTGCCCATTGCCAAGAAATTCTCTTTCCTTCTTCTCTTTTCCTGGCTAAGGGCGTGAAGTTGGCAGAGCTGGGTTTACCTTCCATACTCTGGAAGGCAGTCCTTCTCATAAGAAGGTGGCAGCGGTACCCACTGTGGAGGAAATGTAAATACCATGGTTACTTCCACCTCACATGTACAAAGTGAAGTCCACCATGCTAGGAAAACGTTCCAAATCATTTCCAGCGCGTGATGCTGCCATTTGTGATCTACAATCAAGAATGGAAAGGCATCGCCGGGCAGTGGTGGCGGTACACGCCTTTAATCCCAGCACTTGGGAGGCAGAGGCAGGCAGATCTCTGGAAGTTCGAGACCAGCCTGGTCTACAAAGCAAGTCCAGGACAGCCAGAGCTGTTACACAGAGAAACCCTGTCTCGAAAAACCAAAACAAAAAAAAGAATGGAAAGGCGTTGTTAGGCATAGAGTCTGTCTACCAGTCAGCCTGCATGCTTTGCTCAAGAAATAGGGACGAAGAGCTTTGGGACGTTTGTGGGTGTTCTCATTCATGCTTATCGTTATGTGTTTCCAAGGGAAGTCGTTGCATATGATGATCCTAAAATCCCACTTTTCAACACGGATCTGGACAACCTAGAAGGAAAACCACCACCCGTGTTTGCTTCTGGTAAATCAGCAAGATGTGAAGTGTTTTTTCGTGTGTCCGTGTCCGCACATTGCACATACGGGGAGATCAGAAGACAATTTTTGGGGGTTGGTGCTCCTCACCCTGTGGGTCCCAGGGGTCAAATTGAAGCCATCAGGCTCAGTGGCAGGTGTTTTTGCTTGATGAGCCATCTTGCCAGCCATGCCTGCCCTGATTATCAAGGTTCCTGAGTAAATGACCACACCCATCCGTCTGGTTCCTACACTCCTGCCCTTATTCCCGTGGTCTGTTCTCTGAGGACCCTTGGGGAGTAGATTCGTAAGGAAAGGGCCTAGCATTTTGAGGGAGCCCTGTGATCTTTGGTCAGCCTGCAGCTACCTTCAGTCTGTGACATTCTCTTCTTTCTTCCCTGGCAGAAGGCAAATACAGGGCTCTGAAGATGGACTTTTCTCTTCCTCCTTCTACTTATGCAACCATGGCCATTCGAGAAGTGCTGAAGATAGATACCAGCATCAAGAACCAGACTCGCCTAAATACAAACTGGCTCCGATGAGCAGTGCGCTGTTCAGGGCGGGGACAGACCAGCGCCTGCCTGCTGGCCTCCTGTTCTTTTCTTTTTTAAGTGCTGATTCATGTTTGGAATTTGAAACTTTTGTAGTAAATGATTATTTGTATTTTCTTAAGTTTTTTATCAGTTTAAAGAATTAATTTGCAATATTTGTACACATATACAAATCCTGAGGAGCCTAATTATAGTTCAGAAAATATAATTGGTCAGAACATACTTTAGGTGCTTAACTTCTAGTACAGTATCAGCTTTATGGCTTTATATCAATAAAGAGGGGCTTTGGTTTAAAGTAGCAGTTTCAGCTTTTGCTGTGCACCTGAAGTACAAACAAGAATTTTTATAAGTCTGTGATGTAATTACACAGTGGTTTATCTCAAGAGCAAATAACAGCAGACAGATCTCAACTGTTGAAATTAGAGAGTCCACACTTAACACGCAGCACACATGTCGGTTTCAGTGATAACACCTCACAGGTTTGTAAACACGGCACGACTTCCATTGTGTGTCTGTGTTAGATCCAGGTAAGCATCTATGTGTGTCTTAGCTTGGAATGGCTTCTGAGTTTATAGTGTCAACATCTTTCAGGGGAGCCTTTTCCTTGATATAAACATGTAATTTTTATTGGGTAAGGTCTGATTTCACTCTAGGTGCCTTTACTTTCAGAACTCCTTCCACGGGACTCAAAAGTAAATAGTGATCAGAAAGAAAACCTGTGTCCCCTAAAAGGGCTCCTTCCTTAGCAGCAACACTAGCCTTCTGTCACCAGCTGCTCACCCACTTCCACATGGGCACTGCAGAAAACCTTTCTCTGAAAGGATGGATATGCCTTTCTGAAGTTGTGTAACATGACTCCACCAATTTTATTTTCTATTATTTCTAGAAGCAAATGTAACAAATATTTTTAAGGACTCCTTTCTACTAATTATGGAAATAAAAAAATATTCCAAAACTGAGTGCATGTAAAAATCTTGTCCCTGCCTAAAGGAAAGCAAGTGAAGGATCCTTGGCAGACATGATCGGGCGTGGAATTTGAGTCACACACAATAGTGTCCACCGGGCCACTCAAGGTTATTGTCCCACAGTGCTCTCTCTCCCTGGCCTGCCGTGTGCTTTCTGGAGTGAAGGAAATGCCTGGAGAAGACAGTGAGTGGCATGTGTCCTGGATCTGGCCCAACTGAGAAGCAGTAATGCATTTAACCCTTTGTTCACACTGCTGAGACTGCAGAAGAGAAGCAGAACTAATCTTTGCAGCTGGCTCATTGCTAAAGACCCTTTCCCTACAAATTCAGACTTACTAAATGTCAAGCGGTCCTGTCTACACTCCATTCACAGACTGAGTTATTTCTGAAAAGACTTAGGCTCTTGTTGGAAGTATATGCATTACTGCATGTAAATTCACATTTAAGCAAAGAAGCTCAGCCTACAATCCTCATCTGAGAAATACTTTGAGCCTCGTGAGAGGAGTTAATTTTCTTGGTCACATCAGCCGATTTCACCAATTTATGTGTCTCTTTAAAATTACATTTTATTGTGTATGTATCCACAATCTTTAAATTTCATTTATTTACTGTCTATGTGTGTGCATGCCTATCTGTGTTCATGTGCGCCCCTCACAGCATACATGTGGATGTGAGAACAATTGCAGGAGTTGGTTCTTTCCTTCCATCATGTGAGTCTCAGGGATCACACTTGGCATCAGAATTGACGGCAAGTACCTTTGTCCACTGAGCCACCTCACCAGCTTTTTGTATAGGTACGCGTTTAAACATCAGTGAAAAAAATAATGATTTTGACGCAGGTTCTTTAAGCTGTTTTGAGACTTGAGGACATGTTTATCTCTAGAGATTTGCTGTGAAATAAATTATCACCTTAGCATGGAAGTCAGGACACTTCCCTCAATGTTGACAGTAGGAAAAGTAATCTCTGAAGCAAATTTACAGACTGGACCTGTTTGCAGAATCAAGGTAACCAGAGCAGAGGGTGGTGGCACAGCTGTTGGCCCCCACTGGGGTCATAGGATTGCCATGAGGCTGAGGCCAGACACTGTGTAACAGTGTTTAAAAGAGGCAGGGCTTGGTGGATCACACCTTTAATCCCAGCGCTCTTGGCAGAAGCTGCAGTGAGTTAGAGGCCAGCCTGGTCTACATAGCAAGTTCCAGACCAGCCAGGGCTTCATAGTGAGGCTATCTCACAAAGAAAATGACTTTTTATTTGGTCAGTCTTAGGAGTTTTGTCTTGTTTTCAAACAAACTCTAGCGCAGGCTACCCTGGAACTCACAGGTAACCACGGCTGGCCTTAAACAGTCCTAGCAGGCTGTTGCCAAGCACTTGAGATTATAGGTATGAGTTACCTACTGTGCCTGGCTCCTGTGAAATGGTTTTCTTTTTCTTTTTCATAATTTCAAACAAAACACCTGGTTCTTAACCTCTCTGAGCCGCAGGGAACATCATGGAAGAGAAGAAAGAACATAAGAGCCAGAAGATGAGGAGAAGGGCTATGAAATGCTGTCTTGTAGAAGTGCCATGGCCCTTGTAACCATACACAGTAGATTTGTCTGTCAAAGAGTCAGTCATGTAATGAGGAGAGACAGGGTCCTATTTCTCCATGAAGAAAAGAAAAAGCCTTGAACATGAGAAAAGGACTTAAGGCTTAGGGGGAGAGGTAGGAGGGTGATTCGAGGTTGGTGTGTGGGGTGGTGAAATTGTCAAAGAGCAAACACAATAGAAGTTAAAACTGGTTGATTCCAGGATCTTCATGTTTTCAGGAAAGTAACCATTACACTAATGTAAAGGGGGAAAATGTCTAGTGGATATGGTAATCTGTAGTCCAAGTACTGGGAGGTTGAGGCAAGAGATAGCTTGATGCCAGGAGTTTGGAGCCAGCCCAAACTGGCAACATTGTGACCAAAACCCCACCTCAAAAAAAAAGCAAAGTAAATTCCTGGTTGATTCTTAAATCAACCAGTGTGTTGGCATCAGCTGCAATAGTGCATGTAGTATTTGTAATGGGCTAGATCTTGTGGTTAATTTGAATGAAAGGGAACATGTGTGTGTAGTAACTAAATGAAATACAGAGTTTCCCAAGTGCTATATATAAATGTGATCTGGGTGCCAGGCTATGCTTGTCTGGGGATTTTGTTTTGTCTTGGTGTTTTAAAACAGGACCTCACTAACCTGTGTCCTAAGCTGTTCTTAACAATTAACAGTTTCCTGCCATAACTTTCCAGGTGCTAAGATAACAGATGTGTACTTCCATGTCTGATAGTCTATGTGGCTTTTTATTTATTTGTTTTTCTGAGACAGGGTCTTACTTGAAGCTCTGGTTAGACTTGAACTCATGGCAATCCCCCTGCACTCCCTCCCAAGTGCATGTGTCACCACAGCCATACTTCATATGTGCTCATTTGAAACATGGGCTGAGGATGCATGCATGAAGCCGTGGATTCCATTCCCAGCACCACTTAAAGCGGGGTAGTCTTGCATGCCTGTAATGCTGGGGGGGGGGGGCAGATCAGAAGTTCAAGGTTATCCTAGGCTTTGTAGTGAGTTCTAAGCCAGCCCAAGCTAAGTGAGACCCGGTCTCAGATGAAAATAAAATAAGAACAATAAAACAGGCCAGGAAAGGGAACCATTCCTTGTTTCAGAAGTAAAAGGAAAGCACAGGAGTTCCAAGCTGTGGCCGAGGTCTGTCCTTCATTTATTGAAGGAGTTCTGGGGCTGACAAGGTGGCTCAGCTGGTAAAGGTGCTTTCTGCCAAGAGGAATAACACGAGTTCAGTCCCCAGAACCCCTGTGGTGGAAGGTAAGAACTGACCTCCACAAGTTGTCTTCTGACCACAAGCGTGCACACGCACACACATACACACACGCATACAATGTCACAACCATTATTTGGACTGAAAGGGAGAGCTGTTGGGGGGAAAAAGAAATACCTTAAACTAAAAAAAAAAAAAGAAGGGAAGAGGATGGGGGGTTGAGGGGGAGGAGGGTGGAAGGGTGGGACTGGAGGGGGGAGTAGGGAGGGGATTGTGGTTGAGATGTAACTTGAAGAAATAAAAAATAAATTATTATAAAAAAAAAGACTGAAAAATTGTATGAAGACCAGCCATCCATCAGGACCCACGCTCAGAGAAAAGTATCCTTTTGAGAAACCTTAGGTTAATGTTAAGTGCTTGTATTATAGGTACTAAGAAGTTTTAGGTGCTAGGTTTCAGAGTTAGGGTTTGTGTTTAGGATTTAGGAATTTTATAGACAATTGTTAGGTAATTGTTAAGTTTTAATAAATATATGTGTGATAAATAAAAATTTACTATTACAAAAAAAAAGCTGTAAGGGGAAAATTATTGACATAGTGAAAGATATCTTAAGGCTTTTTTCATTAGTCAGTGAGATTGCCTTCCTTACTTCATGGTGCTACATCCCATAGGAGACAAGGTTTTGGCTTGTGAGTATGAATACTTTGGAAAATCTGGTGGGGAAAAATTATAGCCACTGTCTGCAGAGAAGAAATAAGAGGTGTACATTCTCACTGTTGAAAACTTTCATATGATTTCAGGCTTCAGTGCATTCATTTACCCTGCTCTAGGAGGCTGCTTTCCAGGCTTTCAGTCTTAAGGTGCACATTATGTCTTATAGTCTGGAAAGTCTGGCTAGGACTTTAGATTGCATTTCTTTTATTTATTTATTTGTTTGTTTTGTTTGTTTTTGAGACAGGGTTTCTCTGTGTATCAGCCCTGGCTATCCTGGACTCACTCTGTAGACCAGGCTGGCCTTGAACTCACAGAGATCTACCTGCCTCTGCCTCCCGAGTGCTGGGATTAAAGGTGTGCACTACCATGCCCAGCAATTAGACAGCTGTGAACTTCCATATGGATGCTGGGATTTGAACCTGGGTCCTTTGGAAGAGCAGCCAGTGCTCTTAACCGCTGAGCCATCTCTCGAGCCCGAGATTGCATTCCTAACCAACTCCCAGAGGGTTTCTATAGCGTGTCCACACACACCTCAAGTAATGGACTAGGAACAAACACAGTGGCCACTGCTCGTGTGTGGGTCGACATGAGCTTTCTGAAACTGTATTTTAGCTCCTCAGTCCCAGCAGCTTCAACCCTTCACAACCAGATGTGTAGGCAGTGACTCCATATTGGATAGCATTACTCTAGTAAACAAACCAGTCAGGCTAAGACACACACTTCTACTCAGGGACAGCCTCACCTTTGATGCCGACTAAAGGCAAGGCGTTGAGTTCCTGTACTGCATTGTGCATGGGACAGTCAGTTGTAACTATTACATCCCAGCACTCACAGATTTAGAATCTTCTACTTGGAATAGACCTCTCAAATCCCAGCCTTGGGAGGCTGAGGCAAGCACATCTCTGTGAGTTCAAGGCCAGCCTGGTCTACAAAGTGAGTTCCAGGACAGTCAAAGCTACAGAGAAACCCTGTCAAAAAAAAAAAAAAACTAAAAAACAGGGCTGGAGAGATGGCTCAGAGATTAAGAGCACTGGCTGCTCTTCCAGAGGTCCTAAGTTCAGTTCCCAGAAACCACATGGTGGCTCACAACCATCTATAATGAGATCTGGTGCCCTCTTCTGGCCTGCAGGCATACATGCAGACAGAATATTGTATATATAATAAATAAATAAAATCTTTAAAAAAAACAAAAACAACAACAACAAAAGAAAAACAACTTTCCTCCTAGACAGGCATAATGGAGGCAAAGGTAGGGAGATGCCTAAGTTGCAGGCCAGCCTGGTCTACATAGTGCATTCTAGGACAGCCACAGATACATAGAAAAACCCTATCTCAAAAAAACAAAACAAACAAACAAAAACCCTTTCTGACTCAAGAGCAGTGGTTCTCAACCTTACTAATCCTGAGACCCTCTAATACAATTCTTCATATTGTGGTGATTCCCCCAACCATAAAATTATTTTCATTGCTACTTCATAACTGTAATTTTACTGCTGCTATGAGTTGCAATGCAAATATCTGATATTTCCAATGGTCTTATGCAATCCCTGTGAAAGGGTCATTTGATCCCCAAGGGGGTTGCAACCCACAGGCTGAAAGCTCTAGAGATAGACAACTGAAAGACACTGCTGTGGTATCTTGTGTGAGAATACAGTGCTGGCTTTGTGTTGCGGCTTTTCTACCTGTGCTAAAGACTCCTGGAAACTCACTAGCAGGTAAAAAGAGACAACAGGAAGCCATAACCTTTGACTCCTGGTGTGTAGTTACCCTCCAATCAGAAATATATTCCTTCAGACTAGCCCTGCCTCAATGGAAGTGAGCATGAGGCACATCCACGGGAGTGTATTTCAAGACCCCGAAGTGGGTACCTGAAGCCTTGGATGGCAGTGACCTTAGATACTGTGCTTTTTTTCTTATCTAAACATGAGGACACAGTAAGATTAGAAATAAGGAAATGGAACAGTTTTAACAGTATTACAACAAGAGTTGGGCGGATGTGCTCTTTCCTCCCACATCCTACACCACTGACCTGGACTTTCAGGTAATGGTTGACTGTGGGTCCCTGAAACTGGCAAGTAGAGCCAATGGGGAGGGGCCGTATAACTGAAGATTTTCCAGTAACCACATGAGAAGCGAAGTTAATTACGTGTGTTTTACTCAATACATCCAAAGTGTCATTTCAACTTATAATTGATATAAAGAAGTAACTATTTTACCTTGTCTTTCTTCTTAATTTCGTACTAAGTCCTCAAAATCTAATGGGTATTTATAGTTAAAGTACGTGCTGGGAAAAAATGAGTCAGTGAACAAAGGGCTTGCTCTGCCAGAGTGAGGACGAGTTCAGGTCCCCAGAAAGCATATAAAAGCCAGGCAGTTGTGGCAGCTCCATATAACCCCAGAGACAGAGACAGGATCCCCGTGAAAGCTGGGCAGCTAGACTAGGGAGACGTAGGAAGCTCCAGGCTCAGCAAGAACAGCTGATGAAGTCGCCTATTGTCAAACGTTGGCTTCCAGCCGCACGTATACACTGGTGTCCCCACACATATGTAAACACATACACAACACATACAAGACAAACAACAAAGCAGTAGATCTTATTTTGGACCTGCCATATTTCCAGTGCTCAGTAGCACATGTAGCCAGGGGCTCTCATATTGGCTTTGCAACTTCAGAAAGATCACTTCTTTGTCACATGTCACCAGTGTAAAAGTAAATTATCTCAGGTACTGAGCTTTCATTTGAGGGCTGGAAAGATAGTCCAGTGGTTAAGAGCACTGGCTGCTCTTCCAGAAGACCTAGATTCAATTCCAATGCCAACATGGCAGCTCACAACTGTCTGTAACTCCAGCCCCAGGGGATCCAACATCCTCACACAGACATGCATGGAGGTTAAACACCAATGCACATAAAAGTAAATCATTAAAAAATAATTTGTAAAACTGGGTATATATCAGTTGGAAGTAAAGCTAGGTAAATTTGAGGTTTTTGTTTTGTTTTAAACCTGGGTCTCATTATGTAACCCTAGCTGGTCTGGAAGTCACTGTGTAGTCCAGGCTAGCCCCAATCTCAAAGAGAACTACCTCCTCTGTCTCCTGAGTGCTGAGATTAAAGGTGTGTGCCATCACACTAGGCCCAAATGTGATTTTAGAGACTTTTAAAATTACAGTGTGTGTGTGTATGTATTTGTGTGTGTGTGTGTGTGTGTGTGTGTGTGTGTGTGTGTGTGTGTGT